>JBCNYG010000001.1:51921976-51946247 GCA_039654305.1 Porochilus rendahli | reverse complement strand
GGCTGAGATGGGCGCCAGCCTCCCCGCGACCCTAATTAGGAATAAGCGGTTCAGAAAATGAATGAATGAATGAAGTGGCTTATAAAATATTTAATTGAGACATGATTCACACAACAGCAAGAATTGTGTCTGGGAGCAGTTTACACTCAGTACACTAAATACTATAAAAGCTTAGTTTAGGTGTTTATGGGAGTGATCACACTTGAGGTGTGAAAGAAAAGCGACTGACCCAAATTGAAAATTTTTTTGGCGATTATTTTTATTTGCAAATTTTCTAATTCATGTTAAGAAGTTTTGCAACTCCTTATGTAAGCGAGTATTTTGAGGCTCAAATACCTATACTGCGTGAAAGTCACTAGACAGTCGGTTCAGAAAATGAATGAATGTTTATATGAAACCCCAGGTAAGAAAATCAGTGTAAATGATCCAGTCGCATGTGCATGTGCATACAGAAGCCTGATTGGTTCTTATACTTTATGATGCAATAACTCATTTACGGTGATATTATTAATATAATGTATAAATATTAGATTTACAAACCTGGTGACTTTGTAGCAGGGAAACTGATGAAGGGTGCTTGTGTCGGGAGATCTGTTACTGACGTGAGGAGCCCATGAATCTCCTGCAGTGGTTCTTTCTGTTGCACAGGGGCACTTTGGTCTCTCTGAATGTCCCTGACTTCATGTTTCGGTTCGGAGCGCTCACTGTGAACCATGCTTGACTGTCTGACTGCTAATGATTCCACTTCCTGTATTAAAAAGTTTATCTGACTCCAGTGATGTATGAGATACAGTATATATAGTACATGTGCAGGATACACTGATGAAGCCTCTCACCTGCTGGGGATTGGTGACGATGCTGTGCTGGCACCTTTTTTCCAACTTTGTCATTAGTTGACCCTGGTTGTTCACCAGAGAACTAAGTGCCTCATATTTCCTTTCCAGCTCTCTGTAACTGTTGGATATCTGAAGCACCTGAATCCAGAAATATTAGAAATAAAATAGAAACAAAAACATTTAGAGAGGGCAAACCTCCACCAAGCCATAAAAATGAATAACACCGCACCCCCCTGCTGGCCCTACTGCATTAGAACACTTTCAAAAAGTGTTCCGTGCTAAATTTAAATCGGGGTCACATGGAGGTGTGGGGGTTAGCAGGGGTAGGCATGCTAGAATAAAATTAGGTGACGTGTCACTCTGTGACTACTTTTCAAGGTCACAGAGGCTAAACTGCATATTAGGTTTCTGGATATTTACTTGCTGTGCTATGCTTATATTCTATATTGGGATATTATGAAATGGTCCTTTCAGCAGGAGCGTCTTGACCCTGTGGCCTATCTTTAAAACTACAAACACTTGGGGAGTGCAAACCTCTGCCAGGCCCGGAAAAAAAAAAAACTAATTACACAGCACCCCCCAGCTGGACATGCTATAATACTACACTTCCAAACTATCCTTCATTGTTAAAGAATCTTTTTTTTTAAATCCTGGATCTAGAATTTGATCGGGATCATCTCCAAAATCTCATCTCCAGCCTTAGAAGTGAGGTCCAGACGTCCCTCTCCCCAGCCACTACCTCCAGCTCTTCCGGGGGGGGGAAACCGAGGCGTTCCCAGACCAGCCGAGAGACAAAGTCCCTCCAGTTCTGGGTCGTCCCTGGGGTCTCATTCTGGTTGGACATGCCCGAAACACCACACTTGGGAGGCTTTCGGGAGGCATTCTAATCAGATCCCCGAACCACCTCACTTGGCTCCTCTCAACGCGGAAGGGCAGCGGTTCTACTTCGAGTTCCTCCAGGATGGCTGAGCTTCTCACCCTATCTCTGAGGGAGAACCCTGCCACCCGGCGACCATTCATAATGTTTTACATAATGTTGCAAACAAACAAAAAAAACCCCCCATCAAACTCTTGGCTGAGTATAAAACATGCTGCCCCTTTAATTCAATTGAAATGTTTCTGCAGTCATGTGGAAAGCCGAGTCTACCTGTAAAGTGGTGTTCAGCAGCTGCTCCTCCAGATTCCGTTGCTCCGCCGCTTGCTCCTGCTTGCTAATGATCTCGTGCAGTACTTGAGAGTACAGCTGGGTGATACGGGTGTTCATGGTGCTGCTTTCTCTGCGCAAGGTGCTCACCTCGCTTGCCAGCGTCCCCTCCTGCTCGAGCTGGGCACGCAACCTTTCCAGCTGCTCTTGCTGGTTACTGAGTTGAGCACGCAGGCTGGCCGTCTCTGATCCGTTAGCTCGTACTATCTCATTACTCACACATAGCGCCCCCTTCAGCTTCTGCTGGGGAACAATTAATGTGTACGAACATCGTCCAGCCTTGGGCTCAGAGGAGCGCGAGGGTCGCGTCGGATCCCCTTCATTCTTAATGTTCGCAGGATCTCTACCAGCACTGACACCAAACCTCTGTAAACATGTTAACAGCAGGAGGAGAGACAGCGCGCACTGTAGAGGTATCTCCATTGTAGTGGCTAATATCTCCTCCTGTATTCTAATGCTGGGAAAAAGAGACAGAAAAAAAGCGTTTAGGTAACAGTTACTCACGCGGCTCAACTCTTTTCTCCTTTAATCCAGAGGCTCTGCAGCTTTGACGCAAACCAGATGTTTCTGTTTCTGGCTCCAGCAGCCCGGAGCTGATTGCAGGGTTAATTAGCAAGTCAACATGAGTGGCACTACAGTCAACAAAAAGGTCCAACGCTCATCCTCATTCCTCGGTCAAAGGTTCACAGTCGGTGCACTTCCAATTACATGTTCAGCATACACTGTACACATACACCACACACACACGGTCACTGTGTTCGAAACACTAACCACTTCATCCTGCTAGGGTTACGGAGAGGCTGGTGCCTATTTTCGCTGACACCGAGCGAAGGCAGTGTACACCCTGAACAGCTCATCAGACCATCGTAGGGCCAACACACACACACACACACACACACACACACACACACACAAGCATTCACACTCACATTCACACCTAGGGGCAATTTGGAACAGCCAATAAGCTTAACGTGCATGTCTTTAGACTGTGGGAGGAAACCGAAGTATCTGGAGGAAACCCACACAAGTGCGAGGGAGTACATGCAAACTCCACACACAAATCCCCGAGTCCAGGACTCGAACCCAGGACCTTCTTGCTATGAGATGAACTATGCCACCGTGCTGCCCTGTGTATTACAACGGAATATTATTAATCTATGGATCATAACCTCTTTACAATGTCAATAATTTACATATAATATACAGCATATGCTACAATCTCTCTGAAATAATAACAGATTTCTATCTGCATGTTCTCCTCAAGCTTGCATGGGTTTCCTCTGCGTACTCCGGTTTCCTCACAGTCCATACACGTTAGGCTAACTGGCCATTCGAAATTGACCCTATGTGTGAGTGGGATTGTTGATCCTGAAATGGTCTGGTGAGCTGTTCCGTGTGCACCCCACCTTCGCCCCGTGTGAGCTGAGATAGGCGCCAGGCTCCTCGCGACCCCAATAGGATTAAACGGTTCAGACTGAGCGAGTTTCCTCGTATAATTTTCTATGTTCGAATTTTTTTGCTAAAAAGTGTTGCTGTATTAACAGTGAACTAGCATTGTATTTTATATCGTACTGTAGAGTGAACAGCTTCTGGATTAAATTTGACCCGAATGCCTGCAAAATAATCATAAATAAATAAATAAATATTTTTAGTACCATAATCTCTACTTTCTGGCTGATTGAAGACTGCTGTGTTAGGATAATTATACTTTATTATAATAAAAATGTAGTAGGATAAAAATACATCCCTGTAGTTTACTATAGTTAAAATTTAATGCTCTTTGAAATAAACACAAATGAAATAAACTAATAAAAGCAAATCAAACCTGAAGTGAAATCACCAGAAAGATGTTAAAAAGTATATTATTGTTTTTTATTTTTGCGATACTGTATTAATCCCACAAGGGAAATTATTGCCTCTGCATTTAACCCATTCAAAGTGAGCACACACACACTCGGGGCAGTGGGCTGCAGCACACACTGAGAGCAGTTGGCAGTGAATGTGGAGGAAGGGAAGGTGCAGCTCACTCCTCCACCGCCACACACTTTTCCTGCTAGTTCGGGAATCGAACCAGCGACCTTTCGGTCTCAAAGCCGCTTCTATAACCATTGGGCTACGGCTGCCCCCAGACATATAATATACTAAGTCAGACCCTCTCAGACCCCTCTGAGACCCTCTCAGATTTGAAGTAAAACATGCAGCTTATACCACTGACTGAAGTTATAACACAAAGGATGTTTTAATTTGATTAATCAGAGGAAACCAAAAGCTCGTTAAAGGAATTGGAAGACGGTATATGTGGTAAACACAGGTTAGAAACAACGGGCTGGAAATATTTACATCACATGCAGAAATTTCATCATAGAAATTTAAATCTTTATTAATACAATTGGACCTTTTTATGCACTTGTGTGAAACCTAACAAATTAACAAATCACGATATTGTAATGCGGCTGTACTAACGTTTGCTCTCAGGCGTAACCTTTAATAACGTCTTACCTTCGATATGAGAAAGAAAATCTCTGCTGATGTCCAGTGAATTCCGTTGAGAAGCAGGTGAAGCAGAGAAATAGTGTGCAAAAAAAAAGATTAGACTCAGAAAATTCCTCTACAAAATAAAAAGAAAGAAAGAAAGAAAAGAAAAAGAAAAAAAATAAAACACTATGAATGTGGCTGCTGTTCTTCACCACACTGTCTGAACTACTGAGTGGTTCATAGCTGAAATGCATGCACACTCACACACTCACACACACACACACACACACACACACACAATCTCACACAGAGGTCTTAAAGTAGTAAAATCCCTCCCCTGTCTCTATCTCTCTATAAACAAAGCACAGAACAGAATAAATTACAAACCAGCTGATGGCACCTCGTCTCTCCTCAGTGTCCATAAGGTCCATTTCGGGACAACAAGACAAAGTGCTATTACACAAAAATAATGAGCCTAAGAATCAAACGATATTCCGAATGCAAGATACCTCCGTCAGGCACAAATGGATTATTATAACTTGGCATAGTTATAATGAAATGTCTCCCCCTAATGGGCATGTGATGAATATTTTGGCCCATGTTTATTAAAGATAGAGATTTTTCTGCAATATTGCTTTAATGCAATGGTCTAATATACACTTTTTTTAAACAAGCAAATTTGCGGTTCTTGTGTTACAGTTCTTCTGTAGTCTCTGACTGTAACATTCACTTCCATTTTTAAAATAAAACCTGCCGGAGTTTATTAAGGTTTTGGCATGAATTGCGGACTACTCTATTCACTCACCTGTCGAACCACTACATCCCACTATTAGGGTCGCGAGGAGGCTCAGACTTCTCTCAGCCAACACCAAGGCATGATATGCCCTGAACAACTCGTCAATCACAGGGCCACACACACACATGTGAATTTAAAAAGACAAAACAGTTCTCGCAGGCTATTAGATCCTTCTTTTCAGTGTCTACATGCAGATTGCACGTGTTTCCCCCCATGGTTTTCTGATATGATTGTTTCTATGTAAAGTGCATGGGGATTTCAACGTTTTGATTACTGTAAAACTTGTACCCTAACACACACACACACAAAACTATTCAGACTCACACCCGGAGGAAACCCACACAAACGCAGTGAGAACTTGCCAACGCTACACAAAAACTCCTTGACCAAGCCTGGGGTTCAAACTCAGAACCTACTTGCTGTGTGGTGGACATGCTCACTACTACACCACTAGTGCTGTCTAAGTGGACTATTGTGTAGAATGTTATTTTATTTACTGCATTGGGCTAATCGGCTGTTCTAAATTGCCCCTAGGTGTGAATGTGAATAATAATATTAATATTATTATTATTGTTGTTGTTGTTGTTGTTGTTGTTGTTGTTGTTATTGTTGTTGTTATTATTTTTATTATTGTTGTTATTATTATTATTAATGCTGTTATTTTGTTTGTTTTATTGCATTAAAAAAAATTAGAATCCCTTTTTTGACACCCTCCGTTCCCCTTCATTGATTTATCCTGTACCGTATTATATAAGTAGAGCTGTTCTCCTTTTGGCCACCTGGCGGCGATAGAAACAAACACGCAGAACTTTTCTTCTTCGCTTTCTCCTGACAGTTCCCAACACGCACGCGCAATACCCTGTACGTGTTTCAGCGTGGTCAATCTAATTATTTTACCAACCCGTATTCCTTACATTTCCGATTCCGACATGATGCACGGCTTTACTAGCCAATCAGCAAACAGGGGTGTCAATTTGAACCAATTGAAAAAAACAAGGCGGAAAACAAGCAGCCAATCGCAGAACAGTAGAGTGTACCGTCAGGGTAACGGGT
Source organism: Porochilus rendahli (assembly GCA_039654305.1). Lineage (NCBI taxonomy): Eukaryota > Metazoa > Chordata > Actinopteri > Siluriformes > Plotosidae > Porochilus > Porochilus rendahli. Next base: position 51,939,883 of record JBCNYG010000001.1, on the reverse strand, counting down.
GGGATAAGAGATTGGTGTGCAGCGTGGTTTTAGGTGTTCGTCTGTGAGCTAACTGAGAAAATGCGATTTTTTATAAAGTAGAAAATAACTTTAAAGTTTAAAATCAGTAGCCTTTTTTGTTATTTATTTTATCCGTTGAAAAAATGGGGAAAAGTAAGGTAAGAGTCATTTAAACAACATTACACTTGTGTTTTCAGAGAGAAGCTAACAGTGCTAACAGGCTAGCTGAGAGCCAGACTCTAAAGTTTATAAGAGAATAAACAGAGATCTCCCTGTAGATGTAATTATTTATTATGGTGAATTTTTTTTTTTTTTTTACTAAAAAGTTGTTTTAGGGTAATAAAAACCCAATAATCTTCTTTAGAAGCTTAATTTTGAGGTGTTCATTCTTTGGAAGAAGACCCAGCAGGTAGCATGGCTGTGCTGAATTTCAGGACCAGTTTTAGTTAAAGTTAAAGCTCATCCTGAAGGAAATTTTTAGGTTCCAGCTGAATGCTGACTCCTTCCATGAGGCCGTGACGTCACACAGCCATATTTAATGCAGCATCACTTCAGTGTGACTTTAAGGAGACAGTAAACCCTCAGGTCAACCCTTTACTATGGTCAGTAATTATTAGTGATACCAAATCCACGGTTCAAAGGGGAGACACATTTTTAAAAGGATAATACACATGGGACCTAAACGGACAGGTAACAGTACTATAGGACATGCCTAGAGCCTTATATTGTCCCTCAAACTTAAGGCGAGCTGTTCATTTATAGGCTGTTATAGGTTGAGTCCAACCATCAAGGAACACATGAGTGTTATGGTCAAGTGTCCATATAGTGTTAATGATTATAATATAAAAAGTAATTGCTGGATTCTTATCCTCTAGACTAAGAACCAGAAGGCAGCACGTGTAGCAGCGAATCATGTGGCTGAGGAGACGTACTCAAGTGTGCCACATTCCTTCGTTTTTCACCGCGGTCACATTGGAAAGAATGTGGATCAGCTGATGATGGACATGCGGCGTGTCATGGAGCCGTTCACGGCACAGTCCTTAAAGGTGTTTACTCCAAATCCCACGCTTCGGTGTTTAAAGTTAAACAAGTTTTGCAGTGTGATCGATGACAGGATGTGTTTTTTTCCCCCTGTGTTCTTTAGGTACGAAAGAAAAATGTTTTGAAAGATTTCGTAACCGCAGCAGGCCCTCTGGGAGTCACACACTTCCTCGTCTTCACCAAAACGGAGAACAGCGTGAACTTGGTAAGCTGTAGTACAGCAACAGCGTGAATAGACCTCTGTGTGGTTTCTTCAGACAGTGCCTGGGCATTAAATTATTGAGGGGCTGTTTGTCCCAAATGTGTTTGAGAATAAAAGCCAGAACCCATACAGCCTGCATGCAGCTCTCACTTAACTACTTTTAATTTCAGTAAATTTGAAGTTCTGATGGATTTAATCAGGTCTGAGAACACCTGTGTTGAATGAAGCGATTAGGAGTTCAACTCCTCCTGGATGTGACACTAGTGCATCGCAGGTTAGCTTCCCTTTACTGGTACCCATTTATATGGCTGGGTGGACAGAGGCACACTTGTAATTTAGTCCTTGTTAAGGGGTCTTATCACGGTGGGGGTTCGATGGGGATTCGAACCCACGACCTGATCATGAGACCAGCACCATAATCACTACACCACCGGCCCCACTTCCTTTAGCGTATTAAACATTTATTCCATGAGCTCGAGTCGTATGCGCACAGCCGTCTGCATGTCTGAAGAGAGTGAGATTGTTTGATTCTCTCTGGATTTTAAGAAATAAAACACCTTATTATCCCACTGGCGTATAATTCTCTTTCCTCCCTCTAGTGCTGTAGCCATTAATGGTGTTTGAGTTGTTTTCCTAGTAAATCCAGTGGGTATGGATAGATTAATAGTTATTATTCATTCAGAATGTTATCTTTGTTTATTGGTGAAAAGCGATCAAATAATTCTTGGTATTGCATCAGTGCATGAGAAGCTGAATGATTTATAGCAGTATAGTGCAGTATAGTAATGTTGCTGTGAAATATTCTCTACGTCCTACTTTACTTTTTATTTTCATTCAATAGTGGGGTTCCCACGGGTCATTAAATTGAAGAATGTGTTTTTAAGATTCTTAAAAGTAGACCATTATAGCTCCAGAAATTGTCAGCAGAACCTTAACGAAAGTAACCGTGTGTACTTCTCATGCTCAGTGCCACTATTTTTAAATGGATCCATGTTTACGTTCATAATCCGTACCAAAATCGACATCTGATTATTTAAAGTCTTTGTTAGAAGTTTGTGTGTGAGTGACCTTGACCTACTTTTCAAGGTCACAGAGGCAATTGTATATTAGGTTTCCACACATTTATGTTGCCGCGTGCTGAAGCTGGGGCTTTCATACTTGCTATGATTTTCCCATCTTGGCATTTTATTTATTTTTTGTTTTTGTTTTTTTAAACTATTGTGTTCAACATGTTGGGACATGTTCAGGACGAAGCTCTGATCAGCTCATGGACTCCCAGTGAATGCATATGAAGATAAAACCAAAGTCTGAGCCTAATGAACCTCTAAATGTTTTGAATCCAATTTCTGATGCATTAAATTCTCTTTGTAAATATCATGGTCTTAATAACTTTAATTAAAGAGTCTTTTTCTCTCTCAGAGACTGGCACGACTTCCAAAAGGTCCAACTGTCCATTTCCAGGTTACTAAGGTATGCCGGGTATCTTTTCTTTTGACATTAATATATTTTCAGGTACATATGATGACATTCTAGTATGTTGATTGTAAAGTGATGGATTCAAAGTAAACGCACTGATGTATCTGCTGATTAAAGGCTTAATGACACAATGAGGTTCCTTCAGCTTATTATAGTGTGTGTGTGTGTGTGTGTGTGTGTGTGTGTGTGTGTGTGTGTTTTCATTTTCAGTACACTCTTATTAAGGACATTATTTCTTCTTTGAAGAGGCACAGGATGCATGATCAGCAGTTTACCCATCATCCACTGCTGGTGCTGAATAATTTTGGCATGGAGGGCATGCACATCAAACTGATGGCTACCATGTTTCAGAACATGTTCCCTTCCATCAATGTGCACAAGGTATTGAAACAGGAAGGGAAGTCGTGTAGTAAGATTTGACTTGTAATGTCCCTTTTTTTTTTGTTGTTGTTGTTGTCGTCATTAGGGTTGCAAAATTCCAGGTAATTTCAAAAGTGGAAATTAATTGGAAAGGTACAGAGGTTCAGGTTTCGGTATAACGGAATGTAAATGTAGTGGGGAAGAACATCATGCAGCATTATCTTGGATAAAACCACCAGATTCAGTTGAATTTCTCGCCTGTGCTGCACATTAATAAATACGTAATAATCATGATATATATATAGTTTTAATTCTATGAGGCATGCTGCAATGTGTGCAGGTTTGCTTATGATAAAACGGTATATTTGTATATGGTAGTTTTGTTTAGCTGTGATGGTTTGGCGAGTTGTTCAGGGTTCACCCCGCCTTCACCCATTGTCATCTGAGAAAGCTCCTGCCTCCCCGCAGTAATAGTAGGGGTTAAGTGGTTTGCAAATGAGTAAATAAGTTTTGTATAAATTACCCTAAATTTCTCCTTTATATCCTTTGGAATTTCCTGTCTCTGGTTCTATGGTGTAACGGTTAGTACTGGACTGTGAGTCCAGCGGTCTGACTTTAAACCTCGGTAGAACCTATAATTTCAATCTAGTTGTTTGGTAGCAGCTGTGGCCTAATGGCTAGAGATGTGGGTTTAGGACTCGAAGGTCGCTGGTTTGATTCCCAAAAATGTGTGTCGACAGCGGGTGAGCAGTACCTCCCCTTCTTACACTTTTTCTGCTGAAGCACCCTTGAGCAAGGCACCTAAACCCAACTGCTCTGCGTGTGCGTGCGCGTGTGTGTGCACGCTCACTTTGGATGGGTGAAATGCAGAGCCAAATTTACCTTAATTTAAAATAAACAAAATAAATTCCCAATTTGGAATATTTCCAATGTTCCCATGATAGTTTTCTGAAAATTTACTGGAAGTTTTCAGCCCCTTTGCAACTTTGACTAGCACCCTGTTCTTATTCTTTACCCATTCATAAACAAACATTCATCTGTGCCTTTTCTTCTCTTATTAAGGTTAACCTGAACAACATAAAGAGGTGTGTGTTGGTGAATTACGATCCTGTGTCTCAGGATATAGAGTTTCGTCATTAGTAAGTAACCGTAACATTACCGAGGGTCTGTGTGCGGTCGTGGCATATCCTCAGTGCACATGATGCAAGCTTTACACATGATCATTCACTGATTGTTTTCAAAGTAAACGCACTGATGCACTGTCAAGAATCTGTCGCTCAATGTGTGACTGACACACGTGCAAACCCTCCACTAACACCGGTCTTACCCATCCCTTCCCTTCCCCTCGGTACCCCGCAGCAGCCTGAAGGTGGTTCCTGTGGGCATGAGTAAGGGTGTGAAGAAACTCTTACAGGAGAGGTTCCCAGACATGAACAAGCTGGAGGACATCAGTGACCTGCTTCTGAAGTAAGTCGTATTAAAGGAGGATTTCAGACTTCACCATGTTGCACATGCACAATACACACGACTCTAGGAGCGATGGACTGTCATGTGATCGTTCCAGTTCAAATAATATATAAAGCCCAGGGCTTACTCTGGAGGTCCAGAGTCCAGATGAACCACGTTTCCTGGTCTGGAAATGTTCCTCTTCTCACCTCAAGTTTAGAGATGAGAACCTCTCTAAAGATAAAACTCATTTCAACAAAAGGACTGAGGAGCAAGAACAGCTTGGAAGGCTTTTGTTTGTTTGTTTGCAGTTCATTTTACAAGCAGCAGAGGGCGATAAACACTAAACTGCCCCTTCAAACTTGTGAAAAAGCATGATGTAATATCCTACACTAGTGCTATGGACTGTTGGGTCATTATCAGAATGTATCTGGGAATGGGAACAGGCTTTAGTACAAATAGGAGTTTGCAGAAACCAACCAAAAATTCCTCAATTCAGTTATTTTTATTTATTTATTTTTTTGTATAAATTTCAAACCTTGAACCATGTCAAAGACCTTTTAGCGGTAAGTCTAGAGTCTTAAACCTTGAAAGCTTTATTCAAGGGCTGCACCACTGAATAAAACTAAAATTAAATTTTAGATGCAACCCCTCATTAGGACTTTTTTTTTTATCCATTGTCATCCGCTTATCCGAGAGGCCACAGGTGTAAGAGGGGAAACACATGCCTTCCTCTCCCCAGCGACACCCTCAGCTCCTCCTGGGGGATTCTGAGGGGTTCCCTTGCCAGATGGGATATATAATCCCTCAAGCGAGTTCTGGATCTCACCTCGGGCCTCCTCCATGCTGGATGTGCCTGGAGCAACTGCCCTCCCTCTCAAAATTGTAGATGTTTGCATTCCTCACCTTACTTCTAAAGGCTAGGACTTTTTTTTCCCCCTCAAAATAATACTTTTAACACAGTTCTGCAAATGTGTGATGCAAATGATGACACTTTAAATGTCACTGGCTGCTCAGTGATCTTTCAAAGTAAACGCTCTGATGCATCCATTATTTTTAAAATCGAAAAACAGGAATCTTCTTTTGAGAATGTTATTTAAGTCTTTGTCTTCTCTCTCTTAGGGGTGTTAATCTTTCGGAGAGCGAAGCAGAGCAGGACGGTGAGCACAACATCACCGAGCTGCCCCAGGTCTACTCCGGCCGTGGGAACATGAGGGCGCAGCAGAGCGCCGTCAGACTTACTGAGGTGAGTTCGGCTGTCAACAAGCCTCTTTAGAACCATTTTCTACTTTAGAATGTGTGGCAGGTTAAATTTTTATTGTATTATTTTGTTTGTTTTAGATCGGCCCCAGAATGACGCTAAAGCTGGTGAAGATTGTAGAAGGCATGGGAGAGGGGAACGTACTTTATCATTCTATAGGTGAGTGAGTTCTTTAATACAGGCAGGAGTTACTCTGGTCGATGGTGCTTAAACTCACTGGGTGAACAGTGCGTGGTGAAGGTGACGAATGAGGGCAAATCCACAAAACGATTTTCGCAGCCAATTTCGAAGTCGAAGTCATCGAGTCAACTGTGCGCTGGGACTGAGTTGCATTCGCCATCACGTTTCTTTCACCACCATCGCAGTAGCTGCGTGAGGGGAAATACTACAAAAGAGGCAGAGCAAGGGGGCGAATGGGCGTGAAAGTGAGCTTTGCCAGCACGTTGGGAAGATGCACGTGGCAAATACGCATACAAAAAACGCATTTTGGCAATTATAACTCGCTAGTGATTACATAACTGGTCGAAACGCGCTCCTTCGCCAGACCTCGGTGATAATTTAAAACGTTTTATATTTTCGTGCAGCCGGCTCGCTCAAAATGAAACCAGCGCGAACTTGGCAAACAGTTTGCTCCAATTTTGCATTTGAAACACGTGCATCTGCGATTTTCTTTGTGTAAAAATTCTGTTCGCCACCACATTCGCCATGGTTATTGAGTCGTTTTAAATAGTAACGGTGTTGGTCATCCTTACAGCATACTTTGCGTATAATTTAATACATTTAAGCGATACAGACGCTTATTTTAGCATAAATGACCATAAGCACAAACCTGGGCATTCCGTAGGAACAGCGTTTGGGTTTTAGATGTAAATGCTTTGGATTTGCGCCAAGCAGTTCTGTCTGAAGATCATGCCGATAGCAGGTCAGGTTGAAGTGGTCTTTGCAGACTATTGAATTGTGTCTGAAAGGAAACATTTTTAGAGTATGACCTCTTTGCACTTTTGTAGTCACGAAGAGTGACAGTGAGATTCGGGAGATTCTGAAGAGGAAGGAGGCTCGTCTGAAGGAGAAAACAGAACGCAGGAGGAAGCAGGAGCAAAACATAACCATGAAAAAGGAGAAACGAGAGGAGAACAAGTAAGAGACACTTGAGGGTTTTTCTCATTGTAATTTATTGTTATTCATACTGTCACCTTTCACTGGTTATGGATGATTATCTTGGTCTTGATTTTATAGTTCTGTCTGCTTTCTATATACGTACCCTGAATGTGTCCACTAGGGGGCCGTGCAACATTAAATAACACGAAAAGAAAACAATAAAACAAAGCATGAAACAAGAACAATTGGAGAGTGCAAATTTTCAACAAAGTGTGTTGAAGAATCCCTGAAAACATTCTCTGATCAGAATTTGATCTAGATCTCCAAAATCTAGAGGAGTTTTTCTCCAGTTGTGGCCTCTGGTAGAATTTTCATGAGAATCCGTGCACAACTTTTTGCGTAATCCTGCCCTCTACCATACACACACACACACACACACACACACACCTAAACCAACCTAGTCATGTCTCTCTGCAGTAAGCAAACTGGGGATGTTACACTTTAAATTTCTTTTCTTCCAAACTTTCACACGTCTGTGCCTCAGGCTTGTTGAATTTGGTTTGGAAACTGTCTAACCCACTTCTGTGTGCAATCTGTTGGTATTTCTTTTACACACAGTACCACAGAGTCTCTCACGTAACAGATTTGGGGAGTGTACCTGACGTTTCTGTGAGCTCGACTGAAACGCGCTAGCTCGTACACACTCTGTGTCCCTGTGTATTGCCTCCTTACCACATATCACGACCAACCAGGGAGGGGTGTAAGCACACACAAACCCCCCTCCTTGACATGCAGTGTTTCCACCTGGGGCTTTTACGAACTGCTATGTTCATGGGAAGTCTAACACACCCCGAGGAAAAGTGCCATCTGCCCTCTTGTACCCGTGCACATACAGATGCAAATGATTGTCTGGTGATTGTTTTGAGTAAAAGGGAGGTAAGCGTATGCCAACCATTCAGCAAGCTTGGCTGTTTCGCTCCCATAGCAAGTAATATAGAGAGCCATTGTGCTTACTAAATATCGTCCCTTTGTATGAAGGGGCTCACAGATGCACATGATTGGCTGCTGATCGATGTGAGTGACAGGGATGTGAGTGTATGCCATCCCTCCCTCCCATGAGAGCTCAGCCAATTAGCTGCCATGGGCTGCCCGGTCGTGGATGGCTGCAGCGTCTTCCTGGGTTCGAATCAGTGTCTGGGATAGTTCTTGTTCTATATTATTATTATTGATGCACTTCATTGGTTTAACTTGAACATCGTTATTGTTGGTTTTGGTTGAATAATAAAGGGGTAATATTTGTGTACCCTGTATTAGTTTCATTATTTTATCAAAATTAGTTTCTACGTTTACTTCATTTATACTGAGGATGTTAAATCCTAATGTTAACTGAGTACACTGTTATCTTGCTGCCTTGCAGTAGAGAGAGAGATTAACCAATACGGTGTTTCTGCTCATGTTTTATTTATCAAAGAATCGTTAACCGTCCAACCCACATTAGTACTAGTTTGGGTACTGGGTTTTTTGGGGACAGGTTCATTAGGGGTGTGTGTGTTCGTTCGTACAGGAAAAAGAGTCTGGAGGGCATGAAGAGGAAACGTCAGCAGGAAGGTGCTGCATCTGATGACAGTGAAGTGGAGGATCCTGGGATGCAGGAGGACCAGCCCGAGGCCGAGGAGTCCGAAGACGAGGCCGAGTATTACAGACAGGCCGTTGGAGAGGAACCTGATGAAGGTATTTTCAAACATACTTTGGTTAACCACAGACTGCACCTGTTTTCTCAAAAGGTTTATTTTTATCTGTTCTATTTATCAAGATACAGATTAACCCTATTGAGTTTCAGTTTGTTTCTTTTACACATTGCGCACACGCTTGATATGACTGTTATCCATATTGTGAGCTGTGTCATTCTGACATTTTCTGAGGCATCACAGCTCCAGCATAATATGGATTAAGTAGTTAATTTGACATGGTGATATATTTGGAAAGAGAATTGGATTTGCTTCAAAATGAGGAACTCCTTAAAACTCTCTAACATCCTTAAACCAAATGAATCCAATCAGTATGATCTTCCTAGTAACAGATGAGTTCTGTTTACACCGAGTCATGTCTGTTTTGAGGCTTCTCATTGGTTTGAGTTAGGTGCTCAAGCTGTGACCCTGATCTGACCCGTACCAGTTATTGGGTGTTTAGTAATGAGTAATCGTTAAAAGTTTGGTTCAAATCCATGCAGGCGTTCAGCCTACAGTGTGGATTCAGAACATAGTGCCCTCAGGGCGTACAGGACAGGGCAAAAACATAATGCCTTGGGTACCACCACGGTGTGCTGAGACATCATGAACAATAAAACTGTTGAGTAGGTCACAGTTCAGTTATACACTTTTTAAATAAGGTCCTGAATTGGCGTTTCTGTGTGAAGGTTTCATGGTCTCTCCATGCTTGTGTGGGTTTCCTCCGGGTACTTTGGTTTTCTCCCACTCTCCGAAGACGTGCAACTATTTATCCTAGGTGTGAGTGAGGATGGTTGTGTGTGTGTGTGTGTGTGTGTGTGTGTGTGTGTGTGTGTGTGTGTGTGTGTGTGTGTATTTGCCCTCTGTGTACCCCACCTTTGTCTACTCATGGCTGAAATAAGCTCCATTCTCCCCGCGACCCCGTTAGGATTAAGTGATTCAGCGAATGATTCAGCTTTATGAATTGCATAAAGCTCTCAAGATTTAAAATTTTAGAGGTGTGACTCGGTTTTATTTTGCATGATTCAAGGATGAGATTGTAATATTGAATCAGAGTATCTACAGAATTGTGAAACAAAACAACGAATCAGCACAGAGTTATCATGACATGTCAGGTGTTCCCTGGTCATTCCCATTCTTATGTGTTGATATTTGTAAACATTTTTCATATAACTCATTGCTGCTCAGGTTAATTACTGAGTTTGTGATTTATTGTTGCATCATGGTTAATGTTATTGTTGTAATTAGATTCGGTTGACGTTACCCATACCTTGTTGTGCACACTAAATGATTGCCAATCTTATCTAGAAAGGACCGATGCCAGTGCAGGTTTTCATTCCACCTTCCACCTACGCCAGCCTACTATGGATAGACCAATGCTTCTTACTGTTTCATCATATACTTGTTGTAAATTTAATGGGCTTCAGTCTGCTTCTCTGTTTGTTTTCTTTCAAGACATGTTCCCCACTGCAAAGAGGAAACGTGGCCCAGGCAAGTCACTCATGCCTTTTAAGAAACGGAAAATGTCCACGTCAAAAACATACGGTGAAGAAAAATCAAGACCCAGACCCAGCGGCAAGGCTTCTTTTGGTGCTAAAAAGTTTGCTGGTAGGAAGTTTGACAAGAACACGAGTAAAATCGCAGGAGGAAACAAAGGATTTCGAGCGAGGAAGATGGCAGGAGTCAGCAGCCGGTTTGGGAAAAGTAAAGAAGGGAAGAGGTTTGGAGGAAACAAAAGAGAACGATTTGGAGAAAGGAAAACAGGGGCACAAAATTCTAAGGGGAAAGGACCAAGAGCAAAAACCAGCTCTGCTTTTAAAGCGGGCCAGAAAGGAGGACAAAGAAAGAAGGACTTCCAGAAGAAGAGAGAGAAAAGGTGAAGATAAAACATGAGGCAGGATCTTTTCAGCAGTAACTGTGCTAATGGAAAACCTCCTGATGGTGGCCATTTCATCCATTTAAATACCCAAATCTGTCTAAAGAGGAGATTGTTAAAAAAAAATTGATAACTGTTTATTGCCTTTACGGAAATAAATAACGGAGTCTGTGAAATTGCTGTGAATTTTATGAAACTTTGTTGTAATAAATGTTATAGATGATGAGAGGGAAAGGCATAGGTCCAAAAATTCTTTTATGAAGTGATCGCTACTCTCCTCTATTTCTGCGGTCAAGAGTTCAGTGTATAAATGAACATAAGCGGTTCGTTGTAGGCCTCTGTGTATGCCGACGGACATGCTCTGAAACATCCCACTTTCCAAGCCGTGACAGCGTAACAATATGGCATGTTGTGTTCTATTGAGCGAGGAGGAAAAACACAGGAGATTGATGCTACCGTAAAAATGAGAGGAATTGGACATGGTAGAGGGAATTAATCTCTGTAAATTTATTAGAAAGGTTAACAAATCAGGCTTTCTTAACTGCAGTGGGCAGGACCTGGCTTCACTAAACCAGCAGTGTAGTATAGTCACATGATCAGATAATATGAAGATATGCATCATCACTTAGACATGCCTGACATGCTTCATTGTCCAAACTGTTTTCTTTGCTGTGTCAGAGCTGGGTGTGTCGGCCAAACCCAAGCCTGCTTGCCAGACGACTGTTAGCAATGCTGCTGCATCAGAGGCGAAGAAATCAAGCATTACTCAGAGCAGCCACTGATTAGCTACATGCATGTACTCTGCTCGGCCAAAAATAAAGTTACAAACATCTATGTTGTTCTGACTTTAGACTTGTTTAAAGCGTCTAGTCTAAACAAACTTATGCAACATGAGTGTAGGGTTCATTTCTCACTGAGTAATTGATAAGCACATAGCAAAAAAATTCAATCGGTTTAAGGTGAGGTCTCTGGGGTGCCAATACACATGTGTAAATGATTCCTCATGCTCCCTGAACCCCTCTTTCATTATTTGAGACCTCTTTTTACATCACGGGGGAAAAAAGTGTGTTGATGTGAAAACCTGTTCATTCAGTACATTCACCTCATCAGCTGGCTATTTTATTGCCATATTAATGTTGCTGAGCCTCGACCTGACCTACTGGAGCAACAATGCCATGGAGATAACGCGCTGAGATCAAGACTAAATGCACTCCATGAAAATATTAGTGGAACTTTTGTTTGTTTTTGCTGGCTGGTGTGTAACATGTGTATAATCAAATGAGCCAAAGATTTTTTTTTCAAACAATTATTTTTATCACGTACAGTAATTCCTCCATTTAAAAAAATCCTAGTTAGGACTGATGGAAAGGCTTGTGTAAAGGAAATGAAACTGATCTATGAGATGGGGACATTTGTACACAATCTGAATATCTGAAGTAATTGTTTATAAATGTATGGTTTGTGATAAATACGCTTTATAAAATGAACACTGCATTAGACTAAGGGAGTTGTGCACAGATGTAGATGTAGAGATAAAGTCTGCAACAACTGTAACCACTTTATTGTTTACTTTAGAACCACTGCGGGGGGTGGCGGTTGCCGAACATCGTGTATCATTAAACTTTTAGGTGCGCTAAATATACTCAGATTTTTCCCTTCATCAGAATTCTATAAAGTCTTCTTTTTGGTCATTGTACCCAGCTGTGCATCTGTACAGAGAAAGCACATTTTTCATGACTTTGTCGTAATGAAACCACCAAAATTGCAACCATCACACCGTCAAAATCTTTTTAAACTGTGAAAAGATGCACGCAAATTTTGTTTCACTTTAAACACACTAAAACTTTCAAGAAATAATTCGTTAGCAATCTGAGCAGCTAGCCTCAACATGTTGCCTCTCAACATGTAAGAAATCATAGCAGAAATCAGCGAGTGAAAGGAAAGAAATTGAAATACAAACCCACACTATAGAAAGATCTATCAGGAGCTGTGCTTTTAGGCAGTGCCTTTACATATGTATTATTTTTCTATGATTTTTCTAAAAATGGTGCCTCTTTCCTCCTGTCCAACATGCCGCAAAATGCAGACACCTCCATCAATAAAAATCTAGTAGAATAAATACCAGCTACTGTAATTGCTGGGATGCACTTTCTATAGTGTATGATTGTGTATCCATCATTTGCATTCTTTATGGGGTGATCACTCTAGAGGTGCCATAGAAAAGCAACTGACCCTAAATTGATTTTTATTATTTTATTCATTTTTGCAAAATTTGCGTCAAGATACCTTGCGACTCCGCATGCAAGGAAATATTTTGTGGCTTAATTATATATATTTTAACATTTGGCAGACACCCTTATCCACAGCAATGTACATTTTTTTATACAACTGTGCACTTGAAGGTTAAAAGGCCTTGCACAAGGAACCAACAGTGGCAGCTTGGTGGTACTGGGACTTGAACCACTGACCTTTGGTTCAGTAAGCCAGAGCCTTAACCACCTGAGTCTCCACTGCCCTGTTTTAAGACTGATTTGCAAGTAATTTACAGATGTTGGTTGAGAAAAATAAAGTGAATCTTCTGTCGTAAATCAATTTCGTTTTAGCTTTTTGTTCTCTAATTTTTTACGTTATAAGTGCAAAAAAGAAATTGCAATAAAATTCGAATGATGACAAAATATCTGGAATATGCCGGGTGACAGCAAGTCTCAAACTTTCCATGTATAAGTGTCGAACCTGTCGCTGAATGAAAAACAAATAATTTGCAAGCAAAACCACAACTCTGTGACTTTCTCACGATACGTGCAGACTTAAAGAGGAGTTTGAGACTACTCCACATCAGAGCCTTGATTTGCATGTTGGACTTTTTTTGTGATGAGTTCATGAACCAGGCGATCAAAATGCGTTGCCTTGAATGTCGAGAGACAAATTTGAGTACATTTCCAATAAATAGCAAGAGCTGTGAATTGCCACTCGCGGCAGTCACTTTTCTAGTGTGATCACCAGCCTTAGTATACCTCCCTCATAGAGCGAAAGAGAGAATTGATGGTTGTGAAATGTTGTTCCAGTCCTTCACAAGAGCTGTGCGGAGTTCACAGATATTCTTAGGGAGGGGAACATGGGTGAGTGTGTGGTCGGATTGGCTGTGGTGCCAAACATCTTCAACTGCAATTGTGGGAAAATGAATGAATCAATTTTAGGGTGGTCTTTTATTGTCCCCTACATAAGGAACTTGTGTGTGTACTGATGATACTGGCAAGTCTGCAAAAATAACAATGTTTAAAATATTATAATTTTATTATTAAGTTTATTTAATCATTTTAAGAAATGTTTTGCAGGTGTCTGACAGCATCTGTGGTTCAAAAAGAGGAAACATACTCATAGAAAACACACATCACTTGCTGCTAATGCAACTTTAAAGTGAAGTAAAATGGGGTGGAGCAATTTCCAGAACCTCCAAGAAGAAGAAGGAAAAGGTGGAGAAGTGCTGAGCGCGGGAATGGAGCATTGACGCCACAGTGTACAGCAAGTGCAAACAGGAAATGAAAAGGAACTTAACCTTTTGAGCAGAGCAGATGTGGTGATCTGATGAACATGTGCACATAAACAAGTGCCTCTTTCTGTACAGAACCTGCAAACAGGCTACTGGTGATCATTTTAACCAAGGTACAGTATGTTATTTAGGATTTTGAAAGCGTGTATGGAAAAATGTTCTTAGATGCTAAATGCTAAAGTTTTACTCAAGGCTATTCTTTGGAATAATAGCATTAACATCAAATTGTTTATTTGGATCGCAGTTAAAGACAATTCTTATCTTCTCGTCTTCTTCTGGCGCTTGATCCCGAGTTGGGTGGAGGGGGCAGCAGCCTAAGCAGTGAGGTCCAGACATCTGTTAAGAACAAGTATTTTAGTTTTTACTGTGAATATTACAGTAACCGGATTCACAGTCTCTTGAAGCAACCGGCCCTACAGAGGTCAAAAATCGATGCTTAAAATTTGGTGTTTCTCTGTAATTAGCTGGAATCTTAGCTCTTTAAAGTTACAGAAAAAAAATTATAGCTGCAACTTTATTTTCTCCACTTCGAAACATACAGGTGTCTGCAAGCATACTGTGTTTAAAAGTGTTAAAGCATTTTATTCACTGAATATTATGTTAATTAGGTTATTCAATTATTTATAATGATTATTTAATAGCAAATTGGCTGATATTATATCACTGCTTGTAAGTTCACTTCTATACCAATAATTAGGCCGACATAAAGTCAATTGGTGTAAAAGTCGAAAAGATTTTAATATTACTATGTAAAATAGTTAAAGTAGAATAATTAACATTATTAGTGACCTAATACTATAGTATATTTTTATTTATAAATAAATCAATAAATTCTGGAAAGGCAAAAGACATTAGACTTTCAGCATTTTGTAACAAATGAGATTGGAATGGACAAAATATTTTTGACACATTCCTTCTGCCTTAAAAAAAATAGCTTCATTTATAACATACTGAAGACATAAACCTATATTTCGGAGCGGACACTTTTGGACAAACAGTTGTCAACATGTTTCAGAAGGTGGTTTGAATATGTTTTACTCTAAAGTGTCAAGCATAGAGGTACTCAAAAAATCTGATTCACAAGGATGACTTCCTTATAACAGCAAATAACAGGAAAGTCGGAGTGGACACTTTGAACGGACACTTGCTTGAACTCGAAGCAAATCAGAACCTGGAAGTGGCCACCTATGCATTATTTATTTAAAGTGCATATTCCTATCTAATTTCTAACCAAATATTTTTTGTGACAAATATCCTTCTTTGGAAATGATTAATTAAGTTATGAAACTGATACCTATTCACGTGGGAAACATAACGTTGTCCAAAATTCTGTTGGCCTGTACATTTTCAAGACTAACAGATATTTTTGCTTGAAGAGTACAACATACTATGTTTTTATTCAAATGTGCAATTTAACACAGTATATAAAATCGGACTTTCTATGCATCTCTATAACCGTCATTTCTATGCATTTCTATAACCGTCATTTCTATGCATCCCCAGTGCTCTAGATAACTGTGGAAATGCCTTTAGAAGACCTAGCATAATATCTTTAAATGGCATTTTATTAAGAACAATGTTTTCAATATATTATAATATGCAAAATTTTCACACTTAATTTGCAGTAAAGATGAGCCTTAAAAGCACTTTATTCACAGTACATCAGTAATTTTAAGGTGTTTGAAACTGTTAGCCTCAATTGCCCCAATCAGCTCATAAATTCATGAGATGCAGTAATTGTTCATTTGAAATAATCCCCGATGGTTCAACTTTGTTGTATGTATTAAAGGCACAGTGAAATAATAGTGCGTTGACTCTGTGCCTTAACATAGTGCATACATCAAAAAAAAGGACAGAATGACACTACAGTCATACTTAAACGGTGTACAGCACATACATTGTTTGTTTAATTAATTAATTTATTTATTTTTATTTTATTGAGCTTCGTCTAATAAGAGCAACCAAATAGGCAGGTTCAGCACAACAATTTACACCAATTGCTTTTGGATTGAGCTTATAAGGAATAGCAAAAAACTGAACAAAAAGCAGCAAAACAGTGGGGCTAGTTAGAATGCATGGCATGTTACACAGATAGATTTCTATGATTCTATGGATCGTCTATATCATACAGAAGTGAGCGCATCATGGTTGTAATCTAACAGAAAAATGTTCCAGATTCTGATGATTCTAACCAAAACTGACTGTTGGTAACAGTTCTGTATTTTAACAGACAAAAGGAAATTACATTTGGGTTTGAAGAAGACCTAATCACGCTAGTTGCTCCAGAAAAACAGAGTAAAACATCAGATCAGATTGTTACAGTTCCACTAATGGCATTGAAATAGAAAACTATATTGACAAACTCATGCCAACAGCAAAAGTTGAGGCACGAAGTCTGTTCGAAAGGGAGGTCAATGATTCACATTACGCTTGCATCTTCACATACAATCATGGTCTTATAAGGTCACTGCTTTTTGAATAAGTTTTCATGTAACACATACTGTGTGATGTATATGCATACCGCAGATATTGACCCAGATTACACAGAAGTACTGTTCACTTCTTCTGAATATTAGTCACTCATATCTTTCCACACTCATAAAGTATCACACTACACCAGTAATAGGCCTAATTCTGACTTTGATTAATACAAATTAATAAAACATTAACATTTTTACTTCATTTTTACTTTATTTTAAAATCTTGTTATTCATGTGATACATAATATTATGAGGGAAAAAACATGTAGTACTTAATTTATTTTAAGCTACATTTAATATTAAGGAATGTACTCACCTGGGTGTATATTATTATTATTATTACTTGCCTTGGGCTTTCTATTCTTAATAGTTAACAGAATACTTGCTTAAAAGTTAATAGTACAAAATATTACCATAGAATAATATGTTAATGCACAATGTGTATGTATTCTAACCAGATGCTATACACTATAAGCTACATAAAATCCAACACATTTTGGTTAAAAATAAACCAAATTATAATTAAATAATAATATTAATAATAAATAAATACAATTAAATAAATTATCACTTTTTGGCACAGAGACTAATGACCATGACTTAGCATTATCCGGCTAAACACTACACTCACACTACATAACATTCCTTTCCTTATGAAAAATGAAAACATTGATATCAGGGGAGGACCAAAAATTACAGAGCTTCCTAAATTTTGAAGTGTTATGAACACATAATAAATAGCTTTTGCACTGTTAAATATGTAGACTTGTTGTTGTGTTGTGCAAAGTGAAATCAAAGGCAAGCCTTCCAAACCCTCATGTTACACATCAACATATGCATATTTTCATCACCAGGTGGTTTTTATTTACATTTTCAAAGCTGCAATCTGCTAAAGTCCATTTATTAGTTTGCATTAGCCAGTTTGAAAGGGATAGGAATATTAACTAGTGTACTTCAGAATAAAATAAAACTAGGCACTTTTACAATCCATACACAATTTGTGTGTTCATTTTTTTTTTTTTTTGTGCGGACAGTGTGTATTACTGCTGTCTTTCTAAATTTTGTAAAATACTAATTATTATATAATCATTATCTGTATAGCTTACCCCTCATGGTCACGGACGAAGATGGAGCCAATCACATGGTAAATAGTAATGTGGTTCTGGAGGCAAAGCCATTCCTAATTTATTTTAATATTGGTGATTTGCTCTGATACTATATGGATAAGTATATGACAGAAATCTCTACATTTCTATTTTTTACAGGAGAAACCATAAAATGGCAACAAACAACAGCAAAACATCTTGCAGCAATATATTTCAAAAGGAAATATTACCCCCTATCTACGGTGTGGAGATGTGCGTGGCCCTGATGGGGAACATACTGGCCT
>JBCNYG010000001.1:51876508-51898346 GCA_039654305.1 Porochilus rendahli | reverse complement strand
TATTTACGGATAGTAAATGTGAATGTAAACGTAACTGTTGCCAGACCACTGCGGGGCAACATATACACTACCATTCAATCTCACACCTTTTAGTGATTTGAAACAGCCAATTAGCCTCCTGTACATGTTTGTGGACTGTGGGAGGACGCAAGCATGGGAAGAACATGCAAAGTCCACATAAAAACACCCAAGCCCAGGAATCGAATCCAGGCCTTCTTGACTTGTGGCGGACTTTCTGACCACTGCGCTTTCACTGACAACCACTGCGTGATCTTTTTTTAGTTTCCTTTAAAGCTTCTATCCTGTGACTTCATAGAAAATATCAGTAATTTTCCAATTGTGACATCATTAGCAATTGCTTTGTTTGGCCTGTTAAATCATCAACCCTAGAACTAACTTGACTGACTGTATCTGTAGTGATCTGAACTATCCAATCAGCGCACAGCTTACTGCTTTCGACGTTATTGTTGCACGGAAATCTCGCGAGATTTCCTTCTCTCTTTTTTTGCTGCCGGGAAACTTCTCTCCACCAAACTAGCTTCGTCGTTATTAGCGGCGGGACAGAATGCCGTCGATTGAATACGATGAGTAAGCGTCTTTATTTAAAAAACAACGACCTGTTTTTGTGTGTAATTAGTACATATCTTTCTAATGACAGATATCTTTTGTAGCTCGAAGCCAAGCTGGGCCGACCAGGTCGAAGAAGAGGGAGAGGAAGGTAAGATTAGCCTGAGCTAGCAGTAAACGCGTGTGTGGCACAGAATAGCGAGGTCACGCGACAAATTACTGCGCACTTTGTGTGTAGGTGTCCTACATAGAAGGTAACTGCCACCGAGGCACTACTCAACGGTAGTGCACTATACATGAATTTGGGATGGGACCCAACAATTCGGGGGAAATGCATTTCTCACGCGTCAGTTCGTGGTTTTAATTTAACATTGACACGCGTATAAGACAAACTGAAATGATGTAAGATATAAAAAGATGAGCATCAGGTAATTTGAATGTTGACGTTACCTAACTAGCGTTTGGCTTCCACTTTTTGCTATTCTAGTATTTTTCCGCCGCTATTCCGACATGTCCCGCCTCATCCTTATGATTGGCTACCGGTATTGTTCTTTCCGCCACGGGATTAGCTCACTGCTGGGAAACTAAACTATTTCCCAATCACTGCGTAGTATTTTTATTGGCGACCAATCATTGACAAGGAGTGGAATATTGGTGGGGAAAAGCAAGGATACCAGCTGGAATGGTACAGAAGCATGCTAGCTGAGTGTTTATTAATTTATAAATCTTTAATTTACACGTCACCACCAAACCGAATAAATTTAAAATGTAATTTTTGCCCTTGCTCCTTTGGGGAACTTGCTGTTCCTGAAGCCTACAAAGAGCCTTGAGTATTCATAGATGGTTATTCAACACTGGGTGTACAATAATCTACACACATCTTAAACAACAGATAAAGTTCAAATGCTTCTAAAGAAACCCCAAATACGTTTAATTCGGTTTGTTCAAGTTGAAAAGATCTACGACATTATAAAGCCGTGTGTTGTGCGCACAACCTAAAACCTACCTTGAAATAATGATGTACTGCCCTCACGCTCAGCTTTCAAGTGGTTTGTATTGTAATAATACATGTGAAGTCACACCATCTCCCAGGAATCACGCTCAGTCTCATCGTTGTATATTTTTCAGAAATTCAGAAATTGTGTGAAAGAGACCCATGGTTATTAAATCTCTGATTATTAATAATTATATTAAGACAGATTCCTTAATGCATATCAAGTTCCTGCTGGTATAATCCAGGAAATGGCCCTGAATACCACGAATGTTGAATGTTGATGGACTGAATTTGGGTCTTGGAGCACCCTTGTCATTCAACTTTTAGTTCACCCTACTGTATGCAATATTCAACCCAGTTTAGACGTGAAGCAGGAAAAACATTAAAATGCTCTGGACCAGGGTTGAACCAAGATAGTTTTTAAGTCTATTTAATAGTCATTGTGTGTGTGTGTTGTTTTTGAAGGCACCCTTCCATCACCAAAAGAGACAGTCAAAGGCAATATCAAGACTATTACAGAATACAAGATAGATGATGATGGCAAGAAGGTCAAGGTGAGAACAGTTCTGAAAACAGGATATTGAGTTTCCGGGATGAGAAATTCACTTGTGACCTGTTTACCGCTGTTTTCTGCCCACTTAAGATTGTCCGAACGTTCAAGATTGAGACAAGGAAAGCCTCCAAAGCTGTCGCTAAGAGAAAGGTGTGATGGCTTCAGCTGCTATACATACTGTACATGTTTTTCCAATTAAAAAGAAAAATATACATCAGTGTCCTTTTTTTCTGTCACGTCTTTGCAGAATTGGAAAAAATTTGGGAATTCTGAGTATGACGCACCAGGGCCAAACGTTGCCACCACTACCGTCAGTGATGATGTCTTTATGACCTTCATCTCCAGTAAGGAGGTATGTAATTAAATGGTCTGATGGCATTTGTCCACAGGATGGTGTGGTGCAGTATCATACAATGTTATAGAATTTAATATTTTATAATTGTTTATTGGCGAGTGATAAGTACACACAGAGAATTTGATGCTACATCACATGATGAGAAAATGGTCTCTTCTCAGGTCTTATTTGGTTTAGAAACTGTAACTTGCTTTTGTTGGAGGGGTGGATGGATGGATAAAAGTGATGGATGTGAGGAGTGCTCGTTAAATTTGTGGCTGGATGGATTTCAGGATTGATGGTTTCTGGTGAATAGTAGCACAGATTTAATGGATAAACGGAAATAAAATTTGTTTGATTGATAGGTGGACGGATGTATGGATTTAATGATGCCTGAGCAGAATAATTTTAGATTGTATAGAAGGCTGGATGGATAGAGTGATTGAAGAGAAGGGGTAGATGGTTTAACTTACTAATAGTTACACCGATTTAATTGATTGACAAAGGAATTGATAAACGCATGTCTTTAATGATGAAGAGATAAAAGGAATTGATGGTTTAACTAATGTACAGTTAGTAGGAATTAATACTTTGAGGACCCTTTCAATCTCACCAACACACCCTCCGTGCAAGAGGAAGACCATGGTAGTTCAGGTGCGGGTTTGCCCATCACTGGGGTTGAGGTTGCCAAGGTTTTGGAGGTGGACAAGATTCTCCCTGAATACCTCAGAACTCTGGATGTTGTAAAACTGTTTTGGGGGGCCATACCTATGGATGTGGTTTTCGGGGCTGTACCCCTGGATTGGCAAAGTGAGGTGGTAGTTCCAACTATCGTAGAGTCACACTCCTTAGACTACACGGGAAAATCTATGCAGGTGTACTGGAGCGGAGGATCCGACTGATTCATTAGGAATAATGTGGTTTTCATCATTTCCGAAGCACTCTTGACCAGTCCTACACACTCTACAGGATCATGGGTGTGGAAGTTTGTCCACATCTGCTTTGCGGATTCAGGGAGGCTTTCGACCGTGTTCCTCAGGCTATCTCATGAAGTGTGTGCCATTAAGTCTCTGTACCACTGGAAACAGAGCTTGGCCACATTGGTAACATGTTGAATTCGTTTCCAGTGGGGGTTGGACTCTGCCGTAACTGTCTCTTTTCACTGGTTCTGTGCATAATTTTTATGGATAGAATTTCTAGGTGCAGCCAAGGTGTTGAGGGGTTCTGGTTTGGCGGCCATGGGATCTTGTCTGTACTTTTTGCGGATGACATCCTTTTGGCTTCTTCAAGCTGGGACCTCCAGCTTTTACTGGAGTGATTCGCAGCTGAGTGTGAAGCAACCGGGATGAGAATCAGCACTTCCAAGTCCAAGGTTCTCTGCTGGAAAAGGGTGGAATGCACCCTCCGTGTCTGGAATGAAATCCAGCCCTAAATGGGGGAGTTGAAGTATCTCGAGGTCTTGTTAACAAGTAAGGGAAGGATAGAGCGGGAGATCGACAGGAGGATCAATGATGTAAAGTGGAGCTTGTACCGGTCTGTTGTGGTGAAGAGGAAGCTGAGCCAGAAGGCTCTCAGTTTAATAGTTGGTGTACGTTCCTACCCTCACTTAGGGTCACAAACTTTGGGTAATGATCGAAAGAATAAAATCGTGGAGTGGCAGGGCTCTCCCTCAAAGAAGCTCGGCCATCTGTGAGGAGTAGCACCACTGCTCCTTCACATTGAGAGGAGCCAGTGCAGGTGCCTCGTGCATTTGATTAGAATACCTCCTAAACACCTCCCTGGTGTGTTTCTGGCATGTCCAACCGGGAAGAGACCCCGGGGTCGACCAAGAGCACTGGGGAGGGACTACGTCTCTCAGCTGGTCTGAGAACACCTCTGTGGTTCCCTGGAAGGCGGGAGGAAGTGGCTGGGGAGAGGGACGTATGGACTTCACTGCTAAAGGCTTCTGCCCCCGCGACCCTATCCTGGATCAAGCGGATGATGATGGATAGTAGGAATGTTTTGGTGGTTTGATGAACAGATGTATGGGTTTAATGATAACAGTGGATGCGTAGAAGGGGATGGATGGGTGGTTAGATGGATCCAAGGATGGAAGGATTATTGGTTTAACTGATGGATAGCTGCACGGATTAAATGATGGCTGAATGAATGATGGAAGGGATTGACAAACCGATGGTTTCATTGATGAAATGGTTCATGGATGGGTGACATAATGGATTGATTAGCAGTTTAATTGACAGATGGCTTTACTGATTGTGTGCATTGCTGGGTGGCTGAATTGATAGATAGATGGATTTTATTCCCTGGTGGAAATTAGTGAACATGATTGGTTGAGCAAATCAGAACTTGGCATGTTCCTCCCCTTTATTTTTAGGACCTAAATTCCCAAGACCAGGATGAAGATCCCATGAACAAGCTGAAAGGCCAGAAGATCGTGTCCTGTCGTATTTGTAAAGGGGATCACTGGACCACTCGCTGCCCCTATAAAGACACACTGGGTCCTATGCAGAAGGAGCTGGCTGAGCAGTTGGGTCTGTCCACTGGGGAGAAGGAGAAGGCTACAGGTAAGGAAAACAGGAGCGACTCCTTAAGGTTCTTTATATCTGATTTCCATCTTTAAGCCCGTCTCTCTGGTATCTTGGTGCCTGAATACAAATTTCAGCAGAAGCCTGTGCGAACGAAACATGATTACTCACTTAGCCAGTAAGTTCAGGAGTAACTTTTTGATGTCACAAGAGACTTCCAGATTAACTGGTGCTATGAACGCTGAATCGGGTTTCTGTGAGGTTTGTTGCCATGGTATTTGTTGCATGGCAACAAACCTCACAGAAACCCGATTCAGCTTGTGTCTCAACCCTGTTCCATGCAGGTTGTTCTTGGTTTATTCGATTTTATCTATACCAGCACCGCCCTCATTTGTTTATCGTCTAATAGATATTGTCCTGTAGGAAACACGATGAAACATCACTACTGAGTGGATAGTATCTGTCTATAAATTAAGACCATTTTACTGTACATGTGACCGTACAAGTATCAGAATAAGGAACACTAAAATCATAAAGATCACAATATTTCTGTAGTACGTGACAAACCACGGCAGGCAAAAATGTTCACGATATTTTAATAATCACAAAAAAATTATTAGCTAGACCAAAGTACATGACACTTAACTGGAAATGTAACTATCACATCAACTAGTACATAAGACTATTTTTTGAAATACAAAACTTTTAATGATCTAGTATATGCTATGTAAATGATATATACAGGAAAAGGGGTGCTGAGGTCTGTTGATTGTCCAAACCCCAACTGTCCTCAATCACCAACATGGCGTGATCAGGAGCACATTGTGGGTTTGCTGTTAAGGCATTCTTTGCAAAAAAATTCCATGATTGCAGCCTTTCGAAGACATTTCAGTATTCCATATAACCAAAATATTCCACACTAGAAATCCATGATCCGGCTTTCCTACCGTGACACGGGCAGATCAGGTGAGCACTGCGCCTTGAGCCGATCTTTGTGCTACTTAGTTAGTGGGGTCAGTTTAGCCTGCAGATTTAGAGTTCGGTACACACTACACTGAAACGTGTTCTTGTGTATACTGTGCGTTCTAGACATCACAGCACACGTTTGAAATATCTCGGTTCAGCGATAGCTAAGAAGTGTTGATTTGAGTGTGAATTGTCACTGCTTGTTGTTTAGAGCCTGAGCCTGCTCAACCCGTCCAGAGCAAGACCGGGAAGTACGTTCCTCCCAGCCTGAGGGACGGAGGCACGCGCCGAGGAGAGTCCATGCAACCCAACCGCAGAGGTACGTTAAGATACACATACACCCCGCCGCCAGATGTTAACACTTAAGTTTTCATTTTATCACTACGTTCACTTGTTTGTTGATGTCCAGCTGATGACAATGCTACCATCCGTGTGACCAACCTGTCTGAGGACACGAGGGAGACGGATCTGCAGGAGCTCTTCAGACCTTTTGGCTCCATCTCTAGGATTTACCTGGCCAAGGATAAGAATACGGGCCAGTCTAAAGTAAGTCTAACTTGTAACTATGACAACATTTGTGAGAGTTAACCAGATGATGCTGCTATAATTTGCTGTAAACATAAGCGTGCGCACTTTCACACGCACCTATTTGCACACACAATTTTCAGACAGGACGCAACACACTGTCTGTTCAAGCACTAGAAGTGTTCGGTTTGCTGCCTGTGTATAAGCACCACAGACATTTATATCTGCTGTGATGGGTGTCGGTACTTTAGTTTTGAATGTAGATTTAAGCAGCACCCTTTTCCTGCATCCTATTTTAAACATGGCTCAGCTGGGTTATACTTTAGAATTTAAATAACGGAGATGACAGATAGATGGGTCTGAAGTTAGATTTGTCATGCCTTGCTTTATAATTCATTTATATCACAGTAATTAGCTAATAATAAATGTTATATTAGTGTGAAAAGAAGGGACAGCTTTCCAAACTCTCCTGTTTCACTGAATGTATATTTTCATCATCTGGTCACTTTTATTACATCTATGGAGTTGCAGTCTGCTAAAATGTGTTCGGTAGCTAGCATTAGCCTGTGTGAAAAAGCTACCATTTTATAGTCTTTCATTCTCAGAATAGGATGTGGATGTGTCCTTTCCAGTAAGGAAAGACAACAGCAGAAATTACAGTATACGGATATTAAACTAACAAATAATGTATAAAAGAATTAACTACTGAATAAAAAAGGGCTAGGCACATCTGCACTACATTTAACGCACAAAACCTCTTCATAAACTTGGCTAAAGTAGTAGTAGCAGTAGTGTTTTGATTTGCAAAAATGTATTTGATGTATGCAAGCTTGTAAGTTTGGGTTTAAGCAGTAATCTGTACATCAATAATGTTCTAGTGTCCTAAAAATGTTAGTTCCTCTCTATCACCGGGTTTTCTTTTTTTTTTTTTTTTTCCCTCCATATAAACGAAAAACTGATCACTTCAAGTAGATTTTCATAGCACTCACATTAGAGACCTCTGCTATCAGTGTTCGATACCTTTCAACATGAAATGACCTTTCTCTAATGCCCTGTGATGCATTTTGTTTTTCTGTTATATAAATGTGATTGCTTTGCAGATCAGTTAAAGAAAACACCCTCTGACCAATCGGAATAGAGAATTCAGTGGCACTGTGATAAGTTACTGGCACAACTTTTAACTGAAGTGCAATTGTTTTGCTGTTTTTTTTTTTTTTTTACCCTGCAGGGTTTTGCCTTCATCAGTTTCCACCGGCGTGAAGATGCAGCCAGAGCCATCGCAGGAGTGTCTGGCTTCGGTTACGATCATCTTATCCTCAATGTTGAATGGGCCAAGTAAGTACTGCTGAAGTGTGGCATGGAGGTGCACATGGTTTTCTATCAGAAATGTGAGAGTAATGACATTTTCTTTTCCAGACCTTCCAACAACTGAGAGGGGGGGCTCCATTTATATTCCAGGACAACTGAACCTTGTTCAAGTAGTGACTTAATGTTGGTTTGAATAAATATGATCAAGAACTTGCTTCTTGCTTTTTTCTTATTATTTGTAGATATGATACCTTTTTAACATTATCTTTAAAAATTATAGAGAACTATATCTATGTCTATACATATTATTTATATATAATATGCATGGCATGAACCAGTTTCCCTAGAAGCTTAAGCTGTTGTTTGGAGGAACTGACATTAAACCAGTGCAAAAAAACAACTATTTTTATAAAAAGGGAACATGATTTGAACAGAGAAGGAAATGAGACAGCCCTTACTGTATATTTTTCAGTGTCAGTGTCCAATTATTGGATCCCTCGTGAAGCGGAGGGCATGCTGTTGTCTGCCACAGACACGTCTTGTTAACACTAGCAGTGTTAGTTCTTATTGATTTATTTTATTTGTCAAATTTTAATCTGTTTTAAACTGAGTCACCTTGACTTATTCTTCATGGTCACAGAAGTAAATTTATCCAAAATGTCTTAATACTCTAAGTGATTCTAAGTGACCTGAACACCACAAGGGGAATTCACCTAGTATTCTGTAACAAGAACTCAAACCTTCCTGAAACTAGAAATAATTCTTTAAACTTCTGTTTGGAAAAAGTCATATAGCCCAAATATATGCTAACCCTAAGGGTTACGATTTAGGTGTTTGTATCTTTAAATTTAAAGAATTCACAAAAGTCAAGGTCATCCTAAAAAATGATTTTCTTGTAAGAACTTTAATGTGGTTCAAGGTCAAATGGGGGTAAAAAGAAAACTCAACAAAAAGAACACTGCAGATACAAAAGTAGAAAGCAGAGCTGTGGGGTGTGGAGGTCGCAGTAGGAGTACAGCTTTGCACCTTGCAGTTTCGTAGTAAAAGCAGCTTGACATTTTACTAAAACAGGATATTTGTAATTTGATAACTCGTTATTGATGTGGTAAAGAGATCAAGCCAATTTTAGAATATCCTTCATCTTTAATGTGACCTCTAATCTAGGGGGATAAAAAAGGCTCATGCACTCAATTGTGGAACTGGCTGTGTTCAAAATTAATCCATAACTATTTAACATGTTTGTAATCAAACATCAGTTAAAACTACAGTTCAGCTGAAAGGTTCCTTGCATCTTGTAGCAAAAGCCATTTCCAAAAAAAAGTATCAAAGGGATTTTAAAAGCACTTTGTGTGAAAGCGCAGTGGGGGTTCAATCTCCAGTCCCACCACACTGCCACTGTTGAGCTCTTGAGCAAAGCCCTTAAACCTGATCTGGTCAGCTGTAAATGAGAAAATTCAAGTCACTCTGGTTAAGGGACACAAGCACATGCCAAAAAGATCAGTTATACCTTTATGTCTGGCCTATGGGGAGGGTAACAATATTAAAATGTTTGTAATAAACAGTTGAAGGCTAGATCAAATTTGAGTTGTGTGCTATGGTGTGTTGCCAGTGCGAGATTTCTCTTGATTAAATAATTTGTGGCAGACAACTACATTCTAATAAACCGTGTTAGGTTCACAGGCTTCCACAGGCTACCGATTTCATATTTATTAAAAATGTTATAGAAATTTGATGTGACTGCAGCTTAAAGATCACTTGGACATACATGACATTTATCGCTCTGAAAAAGAACTCAGTTTACTAAATACACATTGACAAATTTAACATCCAATTGATAAGAGCTTTATTTGAAATATTACAACATATAAAAACTACATAGAATTTTATTTCACCTCCTCAGAGCGGAGATTTCAAATACATGATTAAAATTACATTTAGAAAATGAATAAAACGTCACTTTAATGGCACTGCACAGACTGCACGTCCAAAGAGAGGCCAGCTGAGTGGCCAGGCTCGACACCAGCACATGGGTTAATGGAATGGGCAGAATAAAAGGGAGGTGAGAAAAACCTCCATGTGGAATTCGAATACTCAGGAGTAGCGCTACTCACACACCTCCATCTTCTCCTGTTTCACAGGCTCTGAAAAGAAAACAAACAGGAAGTAACTCTACTCGAATTCACACAAGCGGCACAGATATCTATTTGAGCCATACATGTACGTCAACGCCACACCTGTTGCATTCTCCTTCATTTTCACTTGAACACATTTCTTTATTTCAAGTCCAATGGCTTTGGAAAGAGGTGGAGGCACTGCGTTTCCAACCTAGTGAAAGGGAGTGATTAAGAGATTGAGCATTTACACACATTTTAGAAAGTTTAAGATCATATGAAGCAAATCAGGTTAAAACTAAGAGAGAAGCCATTTATACACTATGATGTTAGTGAGTGCTGACACTCAAATTAAATCAAGTAGCTTGACACACTTCCAGTAAAAATCCTACTACAGCTCATAATGCAGGATCTGCACCTGTCTGTGTTTATCAAGCACGTTGCCAAAGAAGCGGTATGTATCAGGAAAACCTTGAGAGCGAGCACATTCTCGAACACTGACCACCCGGTGCTGCTCTGGATGCAACACACGCCCCTGAAACACACAACCAGGAGAGTTGCTAACAGCTGGAGCAAAGTTATTACATTAAATCATAACAGAACATCTGTGTAGGTGATTAGAGATGTACCTGCTTGCCCATGGGCTCAGGGTTGGTAACGGTGGTGCTGAAGAAGCCGTTCCACTCCAGCCTGCCGTACAGTCCAGCCCAGTGATTGTGACGGTTACCCGTGTGAGGCAAACACCACGGGATTAGTGTGTTGAACTGCCGGTCTGCTGGATCACATGGTTTACCTTATAGGAAAAGAAAGGGGAGGTCATGAATATGCAGTTTCTTTGAATTAGAAATTTGTATGGAGTAGACTATTTTTTTTTTTTTTTTTTTTTTATGAGCACACACCTCCAGCACAAGTACACACTCCCCTCAGCGCACCAGTGCCACTGCGGCCATTCTTCTTGTCAGAGTGCGTGTACCGAAGCTTCTTTGTTGTGGTCCCGTCTCGAAGCCGCACCTCTATGTTGGGGAGGTCTCTCCAGTCAGAACCTGGAGCCAGGGGAATGTGACGCATACGGGCTTCCACCAGGGCGCTCATGTCCTGTAAGGTAAAGACTGGTCATGAGGACGGAAGGGGAAATGACGGCACTTTTTTAAAAAGACATGCCTTCATCCTTATACCTTATTTACCAGACGAGTGCTAGAAGATCCTAATCTCTTAAATGGTTTAAAATTAGACTTTTGTTGTTTGTTTGGAACAGCTTCCGGAAGAATTTGTTTAGAATTACACAATACATATTTAAATGTACATGACAAGGTTCTGAAAATAACTGTATCCACATGTTCCCCAGACAACTGCTTTTGTGAGGATGAGTGGAGGGCAGCACGGGGAAGTAGTGGCTAATATGTTCACCTCACAGCAAGGTGGTCCTGGGTTCAATTCCCAGGCTCAGGCATTTGGGTGACGTTTGCATGTTCTCCCCGTGCTTGTGTGGGTTTCCTAAAAAGGTACTCTGGTTTCCTCCTACAGTCCAAAGACAAAGGCTAACTGGCTGTTTCAAACTGGCCCTAGGTGTGAATGAGATTGTGAACAGTGAGATTGTGTGCATGTGAAGGCCGTGCAATGGTATGCTAAGCTGTCCAGGGTATACCTGCCTTCGCCCTGTGGCGGCTGAGATAGGCACTAGCCTCCCAGCAACCCTAGTAGGAATAAGTGGTTAGGTAAATGAGTGAGGGTGTGAAACTCAAAAAGTTCTAATGGCAAAACCACACTGCCCCCCTTTTTTTTTTTTTTTTTTTAAATGAGTGTTCTGATCACAAGCGCATTCCTGAAAACGACCCGACAATAAGGAGTCGCTGTATGCCAAGCTTGCCATTTTTGTCCATAACAGTTGGTCATAGAAAATAGACACTGCCCAGAGAAATGATTAGTATTCAAGGCTTATCAGCTGAATTTTGTTCTGGATAGGTTTGAACATATCATCCCTAAGGGATGGGGAAGAAAAAAAGACAAACCTTGCAGATATGGTCCCTAAGAATAGGCTGGTATTGTGCCCCCCGAATGTGTCTCTGGAACCAGGACTGCGGCTCGCCATTGTAGGAAATCTCCAGAGCAGATGCTCCGTTACGGATCTCTGGGAGATCAGACATGGTGTCCCGGACTGTGATCGTTCTATAGATACCGCCATTTCCTCTAAGGAAGAAAAATAGAGATATTAAAAAAAAATATATATATCACAAACTAACAAAGTAAGAGTAAAAGAAAAAAGTTAGATGCTAAAAGTAGTTACCTGGTCACGTTTGAGACGTATTTTTTGTCATCAACCACGACACTGAGGGAGCATGCTCTTGGAGCAAATACATGCAGTGGTTCTGGGTAGCGTGGCAGTTTCTCACCAGGAGCAGCAGCCAGTATAATTGCCCTGCGGCGAGTCTGGGCCACCCCATACTGCCCTGCCTATAAAAACCAGGAGGTGCAGAAAAAAAAAAAAAAAAAAAGAAAAGTTACCAGCGTGCATCACTGGACACTAAGGTTACTGACAAAATGATAGAAATTGATGCTTGATCCATCCATCGAATGCAGACACGCTTACTTGGAGCACTCCAAACGTGCACTGGTAGCCCATGCGCACCAGGCAGCGCAGTGTGAGTTTTAAGACCATGGAGCGTTTAAAGGACACAAAGTTTCTGACGTTTTCCAACAGGAAGAATTTGGGCCTGTAGTAGTCACAGTAACTGAAAACACACAAAGGCATGCATGATGAAAAGGTGATTGTTGCAGACAATCCCTACAATGGAGAGCTTTATATATTTAAAAGCTTAAGTGTAATCTTTTGGGCTTTAACTGGTCAACAAAGGACTGAAATGACCCTTGGGAGCCCTGAATACTAACCTCAAATAAGAGACAACAAGAGAGTTCTTAAACTTGGAGTAAGTGCGTGAGTTGAAGCGGTTCATCCCACTGAAGCCTTGGCATGGCGGCCCTCCACACAACATCTCCACGTCACCCTTCTGTGGGAGTTTCTGGCCCAGGGAGTTGGTCTTCTCTCCAGCCATCACCAACTTCAGAAGAACGTTGCAGTCCTCGGTGAACACCGTGGTGCCCGGATTATTCAGCCTGAAGGCCTGCGCAGCAGGATCCCACATCTCAATGGCCCAGTGGGTCTCAGAGATACCTAGAAGCAGAACAACAGTTCATTTTTACAACTGAAGTGGCATTTTTGAAAACAGGAATTGCAGCTGGTGCAAGAATCTACCTGCTTGGTGGAAGCCTTCAGACAGACCACCACAGCCGGAGAACACATCCAGGGTGCGCAGCTTATGAACTTTGAGCTCTGGCGTCTCCTGCTCTTGAGCATCTTGTGAGGAAGCTTTTCCTTTCCCTTTACCTAAACGACAAAGGGACCAACACCAAGATTTACAATTTCTAAAAGCAACAGAGAATTACATAAATCAATAAAAAGTTAAATTTAGACATTCGTACCTTTCCCCTTTCCTTTCCCTTTGCCCTTGTTTATAACCGATCGAGCATGGTTTGGTGGGTCTTCAAAGCATTTTGATTTAGCACTGTAGGCCTGTGGAGAACAAGAACAAATTCCTTGGTCATTTTATTGCTTTGCTAGAATAAATCTTTAATCACTTTGAAGCTGAGGCTCAAATTAAGGCTAAAAAGTGTGCATTATAAAATTAATAAATAAAAACGGGGCATGGTAATAGAATCTAAATGGCAGTGTAATAAGCATGACCCAAATTTTTGTCCCTTTATAGCAGCAAAAGAATGATTTCATTAATTAACTTCTGAACCACTTATTTCTAATTAGGGTCGCGGGGAGGCTGGTGCCCATCTTAGCCACACCCTAAGAGGGCAGAGTACACCCTGGACAGCTCTCCAGGCCATTGCAGGGCAGAAACACACTGAAGGCTATGCAGCCTACTCTTGACGAAAGTAAGCAATGGTTCTTTTACACGCCGCTCACCACAGACAGCGAGAGACATGGCATGCATTTGATTACCCAGTTAGTTGCACTGGCGGAACAGAATGATTTTAACTTCATTAATGAATAAATAGGTTCGTGTTTATACTTGGAATGAACATATCCATGCAACAAGGTAGCTCCATTTATACCTCTAGGAAGTAAAACCGATCAGGCCCTCCACTGGAGTACTCCTGCACACTCTCCACCAGGTCCTCTCCGTACTCCACACGACAGCGACCCAGTACATCTGCCATGTTCACAGACACCTCTTCATCACTCCAGTAAAGCTGGTTTATATCAGTGTGGTAGCCTGCCTTTGGCCCTTTGTGAGTGTTCTCTGGCCTGAAAAGAGTTGATCAATTCATGACCGATGTAATTAAATACTTCCACCCACAGATCTAGAACTTAACAGTGGCTCTGTATGCTATTTAAGGAGAGAAGTTTATTTGCTTTGATTAGATCTCCTAAATATCTACCTGTAGAATTTGTAGAGGCGCAGCTTGACCTCAGACGAATCTGGCTTGCCACTGCTACGCTTGTTGCAATAGATCTCCTTGATGCGCCCGACACGGAATGGCTCCGGAGCATCCAGATTGGATCCCTTAATATAGTCTGAGGACTTCCTGTAGTACTCTGGATAAAGGTCCTCATCCACATCATCTTTGCGGTGAGGTCGTTTCACTGGGCTTGCAGCTTTCACACTGGGATACAAGTTCCATAGGTTTTGATCAAAAACAATAACTTACACAGGAACAAATTCCGGCAAGCAAGTGGTAGGAAGTTGAGGATGTAGATACTCAAAGCTGCTCTTGCACTTTATTTCATGCAAATAATTTATCAGTGTGCTCAATATGGCCTTACGTAGAATTACATTATATAAGACACTTAAAGTGTTGAGACGACAAATGTCTGAAAGTATAGTACTGTTCATTACGACCAATAAAAATGTGATTTTCCCCTTTAAAAAATTTCTGGTGTGCAGTACACATACTGTACATGAACTTAAATAAGCTGTACAGTACTTGTACTTTAATACACAAATTTCAGGAGACTGCCTTTTCACTACACTTACCTAAAGTTGAAAGCCTCAGGCGGTAAATATACACTATCGCCCACTCTGTAGTGCTCCCCCTTCAGGCAAGCCAGGGAATACAACACTTTAGAGTCAGTCTCCTCATCCAGCAGGCGATCAAAAGCACGAGGCACCTCCTGTTTCTCCCTCTCTTTATTTCGGGTGCAGCTGGCACAGAACCTGCATTAAAAAACCGAATGTGGTCAAAATTTATTCATAATAAATAAAATAAAAAAGGTTTCATGCTTGAATTAACAGGTTCACATGCACTGTTTAAAAATAAATAATAATAAAACACACTTGTATTTGGTGTCTTCCTCAGGCACAACGTTTGGTGGCGTCTCAAACCGAGCAAAGTCCCCATCGTACCATAACTGATAAAAGAAGCTTTTTCCATCATCCTCAATGACCTTTATATCTTCAAGGAGCCCACCCTAAGAAAAGGGGAGGGGGGGTTGCCTTCATGTTAAAATGATTACAAAATATTCAGACATACAAAAAGCACTTTGTCATTCAGAATCCTGCACTTAAAACTCAATATACTAAATATTCATCCGCTGTGTTCTGTTTAGTGTCACACCTCCATGAACCAGTCCTCTGAAGGAGCCTTGTAGAGCACATTCACTTTGCCGTGTACAAAGCTCAGCTGCATGTCTTCACACTCATCCACAAGGAAAAGCTCCAGCGGGTCCGAGGACTCGCCGAGAACGGTGTCTGTGCCACGGCAGAACCAGTGCGCGTGAAACATCTTGTCGTCGTCCTCCTCCCACAACGCTGTGATCCTAAAATGTTACCAAAATAAATCATAACCCACTCGCATCAGTCAGAAATAAAGGCTTAAGCATCCTGCCTTCTACATCTTCCAGTTCAAGTAATCCGTGGAAGTAAAAATTTTAATTTTTGTCCTACAAGCATCTTTGTGCCACAGTTGTTACCTGGCGAGGTAGAGTGCATGAGAGGGGTCATCCGGGCTGACGGACACACAATCTCCCACTTCCAGCACCTCATTTTCCACTCGTACCTTCATGTAGTAGTCACGGTGTCCTTCAGTCTGAAAGGAGGGGTGCATTTAAATCGATCAGTCACCAAGAACACAAATCTAAGGCAGTTCCAATTAGGAAGCCGAGGCTCAATGTGTACATACCTTAATGGGATCTCCAACCCAAGTGACCTTGTTCTTGGTCTGTTTTTTCTTGGCTTGAGACATTTTCTTTGATGCATCTTTCAGAAGTGGCAAGACATCTTCCTCGTCTATATTTTCATCGTCCTCAGCTTCTTTTACAGCCATGTTGGGACATCTGGATAGAACGCATTCTGTTTAGCGCAATCAAACAGCAGTGGATTCATTAAATTATTATGCTTACGAGCAAAAAAGTTAACTTGGAGACGACTTTTCTTCCCTTCAACAAATTCTAATTGCACCTGGTGCTCATTAATATTACTCACAACCAAAGCATGTGGTCTGTTTAAAATGGAAACTATGACAAGACAGTAGGGTGGCATGGTGATTAGCATGTCTGCCAAACAGCAAAAAAGTCCTGGGTTCAAGCGCAGCGGTGAATCAGTGGTTAAAACTCTGGGTTTCTGAGCCAAAAGGTCAGGGGTTCAATACCCAGGATGACCAAGGTGCCACTGTTGGGCCCTTGAGCAAAGCCCTTAACCCTCAACTGCTCAGTTGTATAAAAATGCTCAACAGTCACTCTGGATAAGGGCGTCTGCCAAATGCTGTAAAGGTTAGTCTCAGGCTTGGGCATGTTCTCCCCATGATTGAGTGGGGTTTCCTCCCAAGCATATTAGGAAAACTGGCTGATCCAAACTGCCTCCAAGTGTGAATGGTTGTGTGTGTTAGCCCTCCAAGCTGGCAAGATGTCCAGGGTGT
Source organism: Porochilus rendahli (assembly GCA_039654305.1). NCBI lineage: Eukaryota > Metazoa > Chordata > Actinopteri > Siluriformes > Plotosidae > Porochilus > Porochilus rendahli. The sequence continues at coordinate 51,881,542 of JBCNYG010000001.1, read as the reverse complement.
ATTCCACTATTACCAGGCATTGGCCGAGAGGTTTCAGCCTGCCCGCCACCCTAATAGGATTAATTGGCTTGGCAAAAATCTGTGAGTGAGAAGACAGGACTGTGTGTCCAGGATGTTATACACAACCCCCCCAGAAAACACCGCACAGCACAACAAAAAATAAACAGTCCCTAAACACAGGGCTTATTCCTGCACACAAAGACTCAGCATAACCCTGCATACCTTCTCTTTTGACAAGCCTGCTTGCTGCGACCACTGCCTCCAAATTTGATCATGTCCTTACATGTAGAACATTTACCACAATCAGGAGCTTGGCACACCTGCAACACCACAGTAAACTGTTATTAGAACTAAATGGGGGAAAAAAAAAAAAAAAAAAACCCACACACACAAGGCAACCCATCTCTCTTTCTGGCCGAATTCCTAATTTTTCAGGAAAGTACTCAACATGTGGTAAAGCCATGCTCCCCTTCACCCTGCAGCACACAACAGAAACTTAACCACTAGCGAATTCAGATTGATCTTTTTCTGTTAATGCTTATCTTTGTCAGGTTTTTCTAAAAAGCGGTATAGCTTAACATTTCTTCTCCCTGACACAAGGAGACCTGGGCTGTTCAGTCTAAATGATTAGTAAACATGCCTTAATATTTAATTACACAGACTTTGCCTTTGCCCCCTTAACCACAGGTGCATGTTTTACATATGAGAGGAAGCCGACACATTTGACTCAGCATCTAGGACATGCAGCCATAGGGTGTGTTGGATGAAGTTTGTTAAGATAGAAAATAAGGTAGCACTTTGCTACTCAATGTGGTACCATGAATAGTTTTTCGATTAAGATGAGTATTTCAAGAAATAAGCAGGAATTCCACAAGAACAAAAAAAAAAACTTCAAACAGCAGTACAGAAGATATTCCACAATCAACAACTAGTAAAGAATTTATTTTGACTATTAATGGCTTTTAGTTGTACTTTGGTGCCAGCAATAAATTATATACTAACAGGCATCTGCAAAGCCAATAGTGGAATACCAATATTCAACAATATATAATAGCCACCATAAATGCCAAATAAATAAATAAATAAATAAATAAATAAATAAAAAAGGGTGGGGTTTCCAAAAGTCACCGCAGCTAGCATTTATTCTGTATGTGGGTAGATACCTTTCATGACCTTCAGTCTTAAAACTGACTTCAATTGCAACAACTGAACGTGACACTCGCCTCACAAACCCCACAGCGCTGCCTCTTGACTCCTCCTCCCTCTTTATTATTCTGATCAATCTGCTCTTCAAAGAAAGTATCGAAGATCTGGTACACAAGCTTTGTGGTGGTAGCTTTCGTTGGACCCTTGACATCCTTCTCAATCTTTGTAGGATGACGAATAGCTTGTCTTCTGGCTGCTCTCCTGAAAAGGGGCGAAAATACGCAAGAAGGGATTCATTATATAAACAACTGAATGACCAGATAAGACCACTTACTTATTAAGCAGAAATGGGGACATGCAGGTTAAGAGAATACAGACAGGGAGGGGAAAAAAAAAAATTATAAAAACACACCACAATCTGAATGCAGAGCTCTTTAAAGAAGGGTGATGTAGTATTTTTAGAAGGCGCTTAATTTCACTATTTTTTATTTTTTTTTTAAATACAGCAGGGCTTCTTAAATCTTACTTAGAATAAAAATGTAAAAACACACAGTACCTACCTGCAGACAAGATTAAAGCCTCCTGCATAAATGCTGATTTTTAAATCCATGTTCAACAATTACTCAGAACACCACAAGCTTTACTTAAACTACATTACATGAGCACCGTGACTGTGCTACATCACCCATCCCTTACTGCCCATCATGAGGTCTAGCAATCAGAGTCCCACTGCAAGTCAGCATCAACAAAAACCACATACACTCCAGGAGGTGCAAATTAAAGGTTACCTACCAGTAGAGCAGCATGCTGCATTAGGGAATGCCAGAGAAGCATTAGACATAAACAGTGCACAAGCAGCAGCAAAACCCATTTCTTACACAGGACCCAAACATCACTAGACGCAAACTATAAAATTACTGACTGACATCGGTCTCAGCCTGAAACAAAAAGATTTAAAAACTATACAAGTTTCTCTTTACTTCCTGCATTATATACTCAGAAGCCACAGTAGGTTGGTTAAGTTTATTCTGGCTTTATATTTATTAGTTTTATGCTAATTAATATTTGACAATGGAGTGATTGTAGGAAACCGGAGCAATCCATTAATTACACAGTAAAAAAAAAATTTAAGATCTACCGCACCCTGCTAGTACATATTTCACAGGCCCATCTCTTCCCTCTGTCAGATTCTCACTTGCAAAATGAATAAGGCCCTAACATTTGTTTCTCCCATTTTGCTTTTCATTTAACAAACTTCTACCCAAGAAAGCTCACATGTAAACATTAAACTCTTTATTTATTTATATTCAAATAGATATCTCCAAGCACACATGCAAAGCCAGAAAGACTGCATAAGTTAAACATTTCTGAGCTTATTGATGGATTTGCACAAGAACCATGCCAGAAATCATCCGAATTCGTAGTTGCTCCATGTTTTCTATAAAGTGAGTCTGCCACTTTGCAGTGGTGTCTGAATGTATAGTGAGAACTACAGTGCCCTCGATGCATCACGAAGTACTGTACAAGTAGTGGTCACTAAGCAAGCAATAAATACTATAACATTGCTTTTGGGCTGTTGGTGTGGTGCTTAACAGACAGGATTAGAGAGTAGAGGGGAAACATTAGCATGTCCTATAAATGCAAGGTTTTAAGCTTAAATGTAAAATTACATTAAGCCAAAGTGTACATCGTTATAAATGGCCAACTACAATAGAGAACACGACAGTAATACCAAGGCAACACTGATATCTAAATAACAGTTACACAGTAACTGGGTGGCGCAGCAGTTAGCACATCTGCCTCACAACAAGGTGGCCTGGGCTTGATTCCTGGGCTCAGGCGTTTGTGTGGAGTTTGCATGTAGTCCTAGTGCTTGTGTGGGTTTCCTCAGAGTACTCCGGTTTCCTCCCACAGTCCAAAAACCACAGTCCAAAAACAGCAGACTAACTGGCTGGACCAAATCTCCCCTAGGTGTGAGTGTGAATGGTTGTGTGTGTTGGCCATGTGATGGCCTGGAGAGCTGTTCAGAATGTAACAATGTAAGTTAAATAAATTGATCCAAAGCCTTTAATTTTTATTTTAAAAAGGCGGCGGGACACCTCAGCTCACAGTAGTGCTGAGGAGCAACGTCCAGAAATGTTTTAACACAGTTAAGTCCCTATATGGTGAATATGGAGTAGTGAGCAAATTCAGACACAGGGCATGTTTTGTTTAGGACGCTGCTCAACCCTACAACAGTATTTTTAATACTTGACAATTAACCATGGTATTTCACAGTGTAAAACCCAACTCGCCAGGACCCCCCACCTTACCTCTTGCCCAGGGTGACTCCAGCCAGTTTGATTAAGTCCCTCATGCACGGGGTAACAATGATGGGCTGTTCATCCGAGTCTCCGGCCTCATCGTAGCTCTCCACCTGCTCCACGACAAACTGAGCATGGCGAAGCAGGGTGTCCTCGGTGAAGCGGTTGAAGTTCAGTCCAGCCGGCGGAACCGTAGTCTGTAGGGAAAATAACCAGCAGCGCTCTTTCAAGAACACTAATTACCCATAGTCTTTTACTTAAAATTCAACGAGTTAATATCAACCTCAATTTTGTTAAGCAGGTCCTCATATGTAACGTCTGGGTTCTTCTGAAGAAACTCCACCACAATCTTGCTCATGTAGATCTTCTCCTGCATCAGAGCAAAGATCGGAGAGTATTCCTCGCTTGGCTCCATCAGGATGTAGTCCGCAAACGCTGCACAGAACAAGATACAGAGAGAAAGCATGACCGGACAAAGCAAATACTATTCTGGCACTAATAGTTACAGTTAAAATTACTTCCATGTCACTACCTGTAGTGAAGCCAATCAGAGCTTTCTCTCCACCATCAAAGCCAGTGATCCACCAGGCATTAATGGGCCCCAGCTTTTTGGCAGGTACACCACCTTAAAGACAAAATAAATAGGCGTATCAGCTAATGAAACAAAACATGACTCATTTAGTAATGCGGGATGCTTTAAAACATACCATCCATACAAGGATTGTCATCATATATGGGCTTGACTGCACAACTGAAGTACAATTCAACATTCTTCTCAATGAGTCCAGAATCAAAAGGACACAGGTGGCCCCGTTTGTCATAGACACGGAAAGGAAAAACCAGGAATTAAAAGTAGGAAAAAAATAAAATAGTGTATGTATATATAAAATTTATTTTGTTTTTACTTTAATATATATACACATACACATACATATATACACACACACACACACACACACACACAAAAAGATAGAGAAAACCCGTGATTTAAATAAATAAATAAATAAATAAAGAGTAAAGCTTGCTCCATCCTCCAACCTAAAGCTGGTAATCTTGTGTTGAGGCAGGTCTTCATAACTTTCAAACCCATCTTCATTTGAGTCAAACAAAGAAAGTCGTTCATCTGTTAACATCTCTGGTTCGTCAAGCTGCAAATAAAGGAAATTAATAAAACTGGCATTTGAGATTTAGCACCAAAATAAACACAGAAGGAGAAAAATATTACAGCATCATCAGGATCTCCCTGGAAAAACTTGAGGTCCGAGTCATCCAGGTACTGCCTGCAGTCAGGACACTTCGGTGGAGGGGTCTGCAATGGCAGAATAGGACGTGAAGAGGTTTGTGGGAGGGGTGGGTTTTAGGAAAAGCAGGTTTAAGAGATGTTTTACAAGATCCATTTAGTAAAACATAAAAATCATCACCTTGGCTGTGTTTACAGGCTTGGTTTTCTCAGCAGTAGAGGTTTCACTGCTCAGTCTGAAGAGAGGGGGGGGGGGGGGGGTAAAGAAACAAATCACGGCATGAATGCTGCTTGATCAAAACTGCGTGCCTAAAAGCGACAAGACCACCAGATCGAAAGAGCACA
>JBCNYG010000001.1:51808900-51827289 GCA_039654305.1 Porochilus rendahli | reverse complement strand
ACACACACACACACACACACACACACACACACACACACACACACACACACAAACAGACAACCATTCACTTTCACACGCACACCTAGGGGAAATTCTGAGCGGCCAGTTAGCTTAATGTGCATGTTTCTGGACTGGAAAGGAAACCCACACAAGCAGGGAGAGAAAATGCAAACTCCACACAGAAATCCCTGAGCCCGCAACCCGAACCCAGGTCCCTCTTACAGTGAGCCGAACGTGCTAACCATGGCGACACCATGCCACCCAAAATGGAGCAATATAAATTCAGCTCATTTTATGTCAGTATCCAGCTGATTATTTAGTAACTTTTGTAACAAGAGTTCTTTAATTATGATGATCAACACATCATTTTTATTTCATTTCATTTTCCTATCCGCTTTATCCTTGACTATGCTTGCGAGGAGGATAGAGCCAATCCCAGCTGATTACCGCCGAAGTCGAGGTACACCCTGAACAGCTCGCAAAACCACACAAAACCATTCACACTTACTTGGGCAAGAATATCCATTAAGCCTAATGTGGAGGAAACCAGAACACCCCGATGAAACAGATAAAGTCATTGGGGAGAACATGTGAACTCCACACAGAAACACCCTTACCACACCAGGGACTTGAACACTGGACATTTTTGCTCTGACCTGGAATCGCTTACCCCTACGCCACCATAGTCTGTCAATAGCCAGGGTCAACAGACATGTAGACAACAACAATCCATCCATCCATCCATCCATTATTTATGCTGCTTATCCATCAGGGTCATAAGGAAAGCTGGAACCAATCCCAGCTGACTCCGAGCAAGAGGCAGGGTACACTCTGAATAACCTGTCCAATCCATCACAGACCCATACAACCATCCACACTCACATTTACACCTATGAGCAATTTAGAGTAGCCAGTTCACCTAAATATCACGTATGTGGATTGTACAAGGAAATCGGAGAATCAGAAGGAACCCACATAGAAAAGTCCCAGCTGGCTGTGTGACTCAAACTTATAACAATCTTGTTGTGAGGCAGAACTGCTAACTGCTACACCATTGTGCAGAAGCAGGCAGCTTTATAAGAGGATAAATGTGAACGCTTAATAACTCAAATTAATACGATTTCCGATTTCACAACTAGACATAGAGGATGAGGGTACAAATGCACATTAAACCCAATGTTAAACCAAAGGCTATAGCAAGAGTGTAAATCTCATGAAATGAAAATGAGAAAAACATTTCCTAGTAGAACACTTTTAATGAAATAAATCTGTACTGAGGGGTTCAGGGAAATTATTTCACAGTTAAAGTCGTCCTGGCTGCAGATCCTCTACTGTCAATTTATTGAGCAATTGCAATAAAGCTAATAAGAACGACATACAAACAAAAAGTGAAGAATGTTCATTTTGGACGCATCAACATGAAACCCTGGCAGTTCCAGTGGTGACTCACTGCAGTGTGAGCTAATAAGCCTGCTGGAATTTGGAAAAGCAGCTTCTAAAACGTAGGAATTTTAACGAACTGTTTGCTGGATGTTTAAGAAGCAGTGAGATGCCACTGGACAAACCCGTCCACATTGGTGCATGTGTTTTTGTGCTCTTATCACTTCGCGTACATCTTATCATTAACCCATGTGTTTGCCACTATCCATTTTGGGACACACACACACACACACACACACACACACACACACACACACACACAGTCTTGTTTCCATAACGTCAAGGGACAATACACAGACTTACATTCATTTCCTGGAAACGTACTCTAACCATAACCAGTACTTGTCAAACCTAAGCCTTACCCTATCCTTACTCTAACCTTAAAACAAGTCTTCACCTTAAAATGTAATGATTTCTGTTAAGGGTACCTGCGTTTTGTCCCCATAAGGAGGTCAATTTCCCATTAAGTGACTCACCACAAAGTGATGAATAACTAGACACGCACACACACCCACACACATGCATTTGAAAACACACAAAATATCAATCCATTTTCTGCATAAAGACGAATAAATAAAACATTTTAAATAAGACTCATCACTCTACTGGATATTTCCACAATGAAACAAAAAGCATTATAACGAATTTATGCAAAAGGCCCTATAAAAACCATTGCGTAATCTTCAATCTCCTGTTTCAACACGCGACTATGCAAAGCTTAGGCCACACAAATCAACCAGAACAATATACCAAAAGAGCACAAAACCCCAAGTCCGAGAGACATTCTCATGTTAAAAAGCACAGGATCCATCTTCAACTGCTCCTCATGGACATTCATGACCTCTCATTACCATGCGGATGAGTTTAATCCCATCACAGAGGGCTGAACTGAAAGGACGGGCTCGACAGAGACAGATCAGAAGGAAAAATCTCTGCTCTGGCAAAAACCCCCGAGTCTCTCAGGAACATTGCACGAACCATCCAACTTTTTCTTCTCTTTCTGCATCCCAACAGGAGGGAGCTGCACTCGCTTCTCCAGCTGCACAAACAAAAGCAGGGACTAGAAACAATGCACTGTGAAGGAGGGAGGAGGGGTGCATGCAGTGCCCCCCTTTCCACTTTACCTGCTTGTGTTTTTCTGTGCACCGGAACCACTGCAGTAGATCTTCAAAGCTGCAGAAAGCCTTAAAATCCTGAACGCCAGGGTAGGATCCAGCCACAAATTAATCAGAAAATACATTATGTCTTCATGCTTCAGCAACACCAGGGATGGTTTCCAAGCCTCTTTGTGGCCAGGAAAGTAAAGAACTTTATCACAATGTGGGAAAGAAACAGATGCAGTTTTTATGCTAAAGACTGCACCTGCTTTTCCTTCCCTCAAACTGTAAAACTGTGGTCACACAGAGGGGACACTGTCGTCATGCATCATGCTTTAACCTTTTGCCAAAAAACTGTTGAATGTCGGGGCATTTTAGTGGCAAAAAGCAGAACTGAGTGCATTGACATTCAATTGTGATCACTAGTGCAAAACGTTTTTTCAAATCTGTCCATGTGACGCACCATGTGTTGCAAAATTTAACAGACGCTCAATCCGTTATTACATGCCACACAGAAACCCTTTGATTTCATCATTCATATAAAAAAGAGTGAAATTTTTTAACCTGTGGAGGTTCTGCATAGAACCCGACGTCAAATAGTCACCGTTTGGCTTCTATACCATTTAAAAAAATGAAAAGTTAGCATTCTGAAGCCCTAAGTCTTTCTCATTTTATTTTTTTATGGTGGCAATAAGAGGGTCCTGCGTTCAAGTTCTGAGCTCTGGGGTTTCAGTGTGGGCTTTGCATGTCCTCACCATGTTTTTGTGGCTTGTCTTTAGGTACTCCAGTTTCCTCTTACAGTCCAAAAGACATGCACGTCAGGCTAACTGGCTGTTCCACATCGCCCCTAGGTGAGAATGTATGTGTTAATGTGTGTGTGTGTTGCCATTGCGATAGTCTGGCGAGCTGTTCAGGGCGGTCCTCGCCTTTACCCAGTGTCGGCTCAGATAAGCTCTAGCCTGGGTGGAGTGAGAATTCATTAATAATGAATGATTTGTTTAATGTAAATTCATATAATAATATGACAGCATTAGAATTAGAATACCTTTAGGTTGCAAACCTTCCAAAGTGTTTTTCAGTTTGTTTCTTCAGAAGGATCCCTAATGCCCCTTTCTCATGGACGCAACTTGACTTGAGGAAGTTCGTGATAATGCTTCCGCACCACAGAGCAACGTGTGATTGTCATCGCATGTATTGCAAGTTGCTGCAGAGAACCGTCAGCACCGCAGCCTTCTGCAGCTATTCGCACTAAATTCTAACATGTTTGACTTCTTTGTTTGACTCCATATTTCTGCAGAGAGGCCACAAACGTGTCATTTATGCCTGAGAACGTGACACCACAAAGACTACTACTGTTGCAGAATCATTCCTTCGAAGGGAAGAGAACTACGAGGAAAAAAAACCTGTTTTCCACATCTTCACCACGGGGTGTTCCTCCTCGAGGTACCGTGGGTGTCCCATGAAAGTTGCGTCGGTGAGAAAGGGGTATAAGGGTTGCATATGGAAGCGCAAAGCAACTGTTAAAACTAGAACCGCTTTGGGTATCAAAGAACCCTTAATTATAAAGAACCTTTTGGGAACCATTTTTCAACAGTCTCCTTTAGTTTGTCCCTTTGGAAGAAACTGTGAGGGTTACATAGGAAAGCCTATAGCAAGTGTCACAACTAGAACCCCTTTAGGTTAAAAATAAATAAATATATTAATAAATAAATAAACAAGCAACCATTCAAAAAATGTTCTTCAGTTTGCTCCTTCACAAGAAACCCTAAGGGTTGCATATGAGCATATGAAGCAAGTGCTAAAAGTAGAACTAAGAACCCTTCAGGAACCATTTTTCAACAAAGCTTTTTCAGTTTGTTCCTGCGGAGGAAACCAAAAAGGTTGCATATGAAAGCCTATAGCAAGTGTCACAACTAGAATCCCTTTAGGTATCTAAGAACTAACACTTATTAACCCTAAAAATACTATTAATTATCTAAATATCCCTCAAGAAACAATTTTCAGTATTATTAGAGCAAAGTTATCCTTTTGTTTATTCCTTTGAGGAAATCCTTAAGGGTTGCATGTCTTACATATAACACGACAACAAGTGTTTTCATATCAGTGAAGGTTACAAAGACACGTACAGTAGAAAGCCAAGATTACTTGTCAGATCAAAGCTTATTTTTTAAGCCAGAATAATTGATCTGCTTTATAAATGCGCTAAAAAAAGTAGAGACAGCGAGTTCTTTTCAAGCGCTGCGATTGAAGACTCTCCCTTTTTTCTCATGATGTGTGCGATCCTAAAATGGGTAAAGTCTTTCCTTAGCTGGATCCCTGCTCAGTAAATATTTATAAAGTTTTCCCCATGGAGCCTGGGCTACATCTGTCTGAAGAAGCCAGACAAATTGTCCTGGGTGTCTGTACTGTATACAGCATAAATTTCGGGACGTGTTTTCAGTGGTCCCTTTGCTAAATGAGCACATGCTCCTGTTTATAAGACAGACGTGTCAGATGGGCAGCGGGAGACTAATAGGCAGAGACAGGCCGTGTTTGGTTTTCGTTTTTATTTTTTATTCTTTTTGTGAGGGAACGGTGCTTGAGGTGAGTCTGTTTCTGGTGTTTTTGGGACACACCCATACTTTGGCACAGAGGTCTAAGAGCGCCATGCCACGCTGCCGGCTGTGGGTTGTAACTTGCTGAGCAACAGCCTCACCAAACAGAAGGCGTTTATTACGCTGCAGCTGCCACACCCAGAGGGGAAAAAAAAGTGTTTCTCAGTCCAGACATGCACGACTCTCTCAAAACCATCAAAGTGCTGAAAGCCTAATGGTTCTTGCACCACATCTGACAATTAATATCAGGCTAACTAGCATCACTGATGCAGTACCAGGGTGTGATGAATGCTTTCGCTGCTATGCTTTCACAGATTCCTGCAGCTTCACAGTATACCGTATCAATTATCATCATATAGTGGCAGTGAGCAAAGTACTGAGTGAGTAAGTATATTAATTACATTAGGCATGTTAGAAACCCACATAAACAGCTTCAGACATTAATGTGTTCTTCTTTTGCTTGGAAAAAAGGCTCTTTTTCCATCACATTCAGGATTTATGACTTTCTTTCTTTCACAAGACTGTCTGAGAGTTTTGGAAATAAACTCTGAGACAGACAGAGAGAGAGAGAGAGAGAGAGAGAGTAACCCCGCCCACTGTGCTGCATGGCCCCGCCCACAACCTCTCGTGTGACCAAGCCCAAGAATCCCACACTTCCAGTTCCCACCACTGCACGCCTCCTCCAGTTGTTTATCCTTCCGTTCACTCGTACGTATGTTTATTTATTTGCCTGTTTAGTTAGCTTCCTTTCTCATGCACTGGTCTTAGGGATTATTTTTTTCAGAAGAAAAACGTGGTCTGGTTACACAATGTGACCTTTGTTCAGACCTGATCACAAGAACTAAATTTCCCTCTTGAACTGCGTGCCTTCAGGGAAGAGTTGAAATGCAGGTTAAAAAATCATTTGTGGTTATTTTCAACCACTTTCAGTAACTATGATTCAGAACGTCACCAGACTGAAAGCGTCAGAAATCTGTGACATATTTACCTTAATCTTTAACCTTGTTCTAAGAAACAGACTACCCACAAGTCACTTACCGCGAACACTCTCTGTCACTCTCTCACTCACTCATTCGCCAAACCCTTTAATCCTACTAGGGATCCAGGGAGGTCAAAGCCTATCTCAGACCACACTGGCTGAAGGCAGGGTACACTCTGAACATCTCGCCAGATCACCTCCACACCAACAAACATACAACCATTCACTTCCACACGCAGAGGCAAGTTGGATCAGCCAATTCGCCTAATGTGTATGTCTTTGAACTGAGGGAGAAAAACATGAGTACCCGGAGGAAATCTCTGCAAACACGGGGAGAACATGCAAACACCACACAGAAACGCCTGACCCCGTGACTTGAACTCAGGACCTTCTCGCTGTGCAGAGACGCACTAACCACTATGCCAGCGTGCCATCCTACAGCAAACAAGCAACAAATATTTGCTCTGGCTGTTTACTCTTAGCTAATAATTTTTTTTCTCATTTACATCTATTTACCTTAATCAAACACAGTTATCTTAACCCTGATGTTGAACCAGTGACACAAATTCAGGAAAACTTCACAAAAAAACCCTTAATTATTAACCAAAGAGGGCGTGAACTGAACCCGATGTAAACCTGTTTTGCGTCCTAACTCTAAGTGTAGAAAATAGTTACGTAGGTTAGAATACAGACACTTCAGCTACAATACAATTAGTGGTTCATAATGTGATGATTAGGGCTCATTTATAATGAAGGTATACAATACAGGATGCTCTGCGGTTGGAAAATAACCAGTGCTATAACAGTAATCAAACAGACACTGGTTATTTGATTATAACAGTGTATCCAGCACATTTTATTCTTCCTCCATCATGATAACAATCTCTATTCATTCATAAACACTAAATCATTTTTATTCTCCTCTTTAGTGTTGTAGAATGTCCAATAAACAGGTTTGTGTTATCTTTGATACTACAGGAGCTAGAAACAGTTATGCCCTCAACAGCTTCGCATTTATATGGAGCCCGTCTTTCATCTTTCATTTTCGTCATCATCATCATCATCATCATCATCATCATCATCATCATCATCATCATCATCGTCATTATTAACATCATCATCATCATCATCATCATTATAGTCATAAAAAGAATAATTAAATTAAAAGTATCTGATCTGGCAGTGGGAAATCACGGGGGTTTTCTTCCCTCTTTCCTTCCTTCCTTTTTTGTTCTTTTACTGGAAACACTGTAATTTCATTAATTCATTCATTTTCTGAACCACTTAGTTCTATTAAGGTTGGATCTCAGCTGATTCTCGGTGAAGGCGGGGTACACCCTGCGCAGCTTGCCAAGTCTATCACGGGGCCACGTTCTAAATAATTTTTATTTTTACAAATGTTCATTTTACGCTCTGTACTTCCCCCCTCTCTTAACCTTGAGATTAAAATCGCAGCTTGTCATATCACAGATAGATCAAAAAGCATTCTGAAGACTCTCACTTGTCAGAAAACGTATAAATCTACCTCTGACGCTCGTATTTAGAAAGTCAGTAATAAATATAGTGATAAAGATCTTGCTTTTACTGTATAATGCAGGCAACTCTATAGTTGCTACAGTGACTGAAACATATTGATATTCAAGCGTTACAGGATGTTTTGTCATTCCTATTAAGGAGAGAGCTAAACTATGACCCACAGCTTGATATTTTATTTAAGCGACTGCAACCCAGCATCATTACAATCAGAATCTACAGAAAACACAACATACATAAACTTTGACGCAGATGAGAACAGCAAACTTTCCTCCCGTTTGTTATGACATATTTACTTAGCATAAGAGCTTTGACTTGACAAATTAGTGGACAAATGTACAGTATACAAAAGGACACACGACAAATCGAAAACATTGAGTTTTCTCAGAGAATCAATCTAAAGAACACTTCAGGGTCGTAGACAGATCACAACCCCCGAAAACCTTATATCATTAAGTAGTACCACAGCAGCTACTGTTTTTTATCTTCTTTTTGAGTATGCTAACTGACATGAACACTTTATTATTAAAGAATTATTTTTACCTGCTTTCAAAGGTTTCATCTACACGAATATATTTAAGGTACTAACTCTAACAAACGTTAAAACTTTTACTTGCTGCTTAATGTTTTAAATGTTTTCTTTATGTGAATTAATTGGCAAGTAAGGGTTCTTGTGGGGAAACACTTGACTTACTTACTTTCTTTACTCTACAACGAGTTCCTAATCAGACCGTGATACAGATAAAAGGCAACTATAACCCCTTAACTATTCAAGGAATGTTTAGGAAACCCATTTTTCATTTATTCAAGGCTTCTCAGTTTGTCCTTTCGGGTAAATCCTTAAGGATTCCTTTAAGAACCTTACAGCAGAGTGGTTCCTTTTCAGACAGGAATACATGCAGGAACCAGGAAAAGCAAAGAACCTATAATTACTCGAGCTGTTAGAACTTCATACATGGGTCAACCCTCTTGAACAGGGATAAACCTCTTTAGTTCTTTAGCTTATTTCTATGGTAGAACCCTTAAAGATCAGTGGTGACCACTGTCCTGTTCCTGGTGATCTACTGTACCTCATTCATGACTCTCGTGTCAACCATAATAGTGTCCAAGATGGTAAGTCTTGATTAGATAGATATAAATAGATGATTAGAAGAACAGATGGGCATCATTGGGGTTGGAGTGAAGTCTTCAGGGAGGTATAAGGGTGGGCTGGATAGCTCATATGCTGATATATCAGCCATCAGGATGGGTGCTTCTATACGAAGGGGATTGAAGTGTGTGGACCCCAGGGAAGACTATGTTGAAAAAGAAATCACATTTGGTCAAATTTGACCATTGAATTATGACCAGCCTTTGAACATTTCAGAGACCCAGATCTCCAGGACCCAGGTTGGGCACCATGGTTACAGCCCTATATTTTGACAGCCCATTGGTCCTACAGTTACAGCCCATTAGTCAGCCTTAACTGAGTAGGGTGCCCAGCTGATTCAAGCAAGGTGCCCATCTTACACGAGTAGGGCTGTCAGGCCAATGGGCAGTCGGAACATAGAGTCGTCCCTGTGCACCACTGCCTTAAAGGATTTATGTCAAACATGGTTAGAGAAACATTAAGGGCATTAACTATTCAAAAACCCCCAAGAACCCTCTTTTCCAACAGTGTTTAAAAAAATAAAATGGCTCCTCTTTGTTTCTCTGTTAGAGGTGTTCTTGAGAACCCTACAACATTTCCACGTAGGACGCTAAATCCTGTAATATAAACTAAACAAACTTTTTATTTCCTTCACTTTTTAAGCCGTTTAATCATAATTTGGGACGCGGTGTGGATGGTGCCCATCTCAGACGACTCTTGGCGAAGGCTGGGTACACACTGAACAGCTTGAAAGGACATTGCAGGGCCAACACACATAGAACCATTTACACTCTCCCTCACAGCTAGGGGCAATTTGGAATAGACGGTGGGAGGAAACCAGAGTACCCGGAGGAAACCGACGCTAGCACCGGGAAAACGTGCAAACTCCACACAGAAGCGTTGGTAACTCGGGACCATCTTACTCTGGGGAGAGCGTACTAACCACTGTACCACCAAGGGGTTTTTGCTACTCTAAAAATTTTCTACGAAGGTTACTTGAAAACACTCAACAGTGAGTCAGTGTTAGAAAGTTTATCCTTTTTCTCAGAACAGCTGATGCTACAGTAAGACACTGAGTCACACTGTCATTCTAACGCTGTAGTATCACGAGTGACCTTATATGTGACTTTGTAATAAGGTCTCTCTCGATCTCTAAGCCCAGATGTTTCAGCACAATCAGAATTAGGAATTACGGGTGTCTGAAGTTCGTGTACAGGGCACACCACACCACAGTGTAACCCACAGCTGGGCTTTTCTGTCAACGAAGTCTGTGAATGTGGGTATAAAGAACGTTGTCAGCAGAGACAGCATAGGAGGCTCTATTCAGCTCTAATGAAGCATGGAGTCACATGAGGCAAACACAGACAGTAGACCTGAGATATTATGTTAAAGAATACACAAAAGAATGACCTGCCATTGCCTTAATACGACACTCTGGCCATCAATAGAGCCTCATTCAACACCTGCTATTTCTGCTTTCTTGCTTCATCTGTCCTCTCTTGGCCTGCTGGCCTTTTGAAATGTCTCTTATCATCACATCTCAGTGTTTGTTCTTCTCTACATCTCATACACTCAAGTGTATTGTTTAAAAAGAAATCAGCTGCAAATCTTAATCTCAAAAAAGAAAAACAGCAGAGAAAGACAAGGTTACAAACCTAGCACATAACACAAACACAAACACATTCTCGTCCCGACTAATGGCCGGAATGATGGATGAACACCTTTCAGCAATGCAGTGAGTATTTCCTCCTCCATATCAGCTTATCTGTAAACTAAAGAGAGGAATCTCGTACCAGAAGAACACTCCCACCCCTTTTTCCTCTGCCCTATCACACTCTCCTGATCCCTGACATGCCGGGGTACCACTGGGAAAGGATTAACGTTGTGTATTCAAGGTCATGTGTTTTGTCCAGCTCTTGGAAGTGCTTTTCATCCAACCACATAGAGTTTACTCTGAAATAAGTATGGGTGAGAAAGGAGCCGGAGACACCTGAGCTCTGTAAGACGCACCGACATTCCACTGTCTCATTTCACAATGTTCAATTGTCGTCGCCGTCAAAACAGCACACAGAGGACCTGTCTGAGTCTGTATCATTTACATAATCAACATTCATGGTGAGATTTGTCCGCTGCTTTGTATACTTCTTGGTAAAGTGGATAAAATATAAGGATGCAGCTGGATTGAGTGTCAGATCTGATTTTCCAAACCGATCCACTGATTTTCTATTATAACACAGTCTGCAGTGTGACTATTTACATTTCCATTCATCCGTTCATTATCTATACCACTTATTAGGGTGGTAGGAAAAGCTGGATCAAATCCCAGCTGACTTCAAGCAAGGGGCAGGATACACCCTGAACAGGTTACCAGTCTATTGTGGGGCTAACACAGGCAAAGACACAGACACATTCTCACTCACAGTCACTCCTATGGACAATTAAAAGTAGCTAATAAACCTAAAGCATCTGTGGAAGGAAATTGGAATACCCACCAGAATCCCATTCAAAAACGGGGTGGGGGGTTTGTTGCAAATTCCCTTGGCCAATACTTGAACCGAGAAGCTTCTCGCTGTAAGCTGACGGTTCTAACCGCTAGCCACTGTCCTCCTTTTATGCAAATTTATTCTACCATATAACAAGAAGTGGTTGAAGTGGTGATAGTGGTTCAGGCATTAGGCCAAATGACAGTCAGTTCAAATCCTGGCACTGCCAAACTGCCATGGCTGGGTTTTCAGGAAAGGATCCTTAAAACTTCAGCTAATAAGTTGTTTTGGATAAAAGGATCAGCCAAAAATGGGGAACATGAGCCATGTAAATGAGTGGTAAAAAAAAAACATCCAACACCTAGAGCTCCCATATGTACCAAAATTCCCTTAACACTGAACATTTCTTTTTCCTTTGCATGCATGGAAAAAGCATTGGGGGATCGGAGGCACTGGAGCGCTCAGAGGGCACATTCGACTCTGACAAAAAAGGTATAATAGCTCCTTTGTCTTATTAATACTTCCTTTCGGAACAATGCGACCATTGCGCATGAGAAAATCCCCCGAAACTCCCAATTCAGGGGTAAAGGGGGTGTCTTCCATACACTGCATAATGTAAAGCTGCACCCTGCTATGTGTGGATGTTCTGCATGTATGTATGGGCAAGCACAGTCCCTCTTGTTGACAAACGAGTTACTACAATAAAATGTGAAGTAAAGCGCATAAGAAAAGCAACCCCCCCCCCACTCCAGTTTAGACGGTTTGATGTTTAACTACATGCGCGTTACCCATTAAAACAGGCGCGTTCACGCGTGCGGACCTTAAATTGCGCGCTCTGGTTACAACTAAAAGTGACAGATGTGAATTTGAACAGTCTCATAGATCGTGTGAGGTGCTCCTGGCTGTGTATGTACATCTAGACTAAGTATCTTATTATCCATAAATAATAACTGACCATAGGCTATAAATAATGAATGTAGATTGTTATTATAGGCAGCATAAAGAGACAGATGTGCATTGTAGCCATATACAGAGGCAGAAGAGATCTTGATACACGAAGGAACTGAAATAATGGTTTACATCAAAGATTCGTGCTAAAAGAAGCCAAATCTTCTTGCATGCTATTATTATTATGATAATTATTCTGACTTAAGACTTTATAATAACAAAAACACTCACCCCATGTGAGATGCCCGGTACAGGGAAGAACACAGCGAGCTGATGAAACCTCGCACACTCTTCACTCACAACATTCAGTCTGTTTTCAGTCCAAGTGACTGATTTCCTGATGCCCGACAGCGACTCAGTCAGTGAATCACAGACAAAAAGGAAAAAAAACACAATAACATTACAAAAAAACAAAAAGTTCAGGCGCAGGCGAGCTCTGGGGGTTAAACAACTACATGAACAGCCGTCAGTGGGTGCAACAGCAGGGTTTGTGTCCAAATGTGCGCAAATAAACAAATCCCCCCGTGGAAAACCCCAAGTGTTGTCCTTCCTTTCAAAAGAATTTTTAAAAAGTTACATTTCCGCGCGTAAAACAGAATTTCTTGGGTGAAACTCCACGGACCAGCGAGTGAAAGCTTAACTGCAGCCTGCTTTGAGAACCGTCGGTCAGCTAGACATCTGGGAGGCGCAATTACACACACACACACACACACACACACACACACACACACACACACACACAGAGAAGTACACGCCCCACACACACCTCCAGCTGCTCTGAACTTTTACCTGAACTGCTTATGTTCAGATAAATAACTAAGGGGTGCCAAAACTTATGTTATCTAAAGAGGCTGTTATTTATTTATTTATTTATTTTATTTTTATCAAACATCAATTAAAAGGTTATTAAAATGTTTTAAAAAACTTTTTATTGCTGTATTGTTTAATTCTCTTTTCCCCCTAGGGTCCAAATGAACTCCAGATGTTTTTCTTCTTTCTATTTTTTTTTGTTCCTCCTCCACCACCTCCTCCTCACTTCCTCCCTCATTTTGCTTCCTTGCACAGTCCTGTACTGTCTCACGGATTCACAACGGTTTTTCAAGAAGCTCCCGGATGTAGCTCAAAATCATTCATTTATTCATTAGCCTAGGCTTTCTTCTAGGGTCATGTCTACTGTAGCCGACTCTAGGCAAAGGTGGGGTACACCCCGAACAGTCCGCCAGTTCACCACAGAACCAACATATAACCATTCACACTCACACCTAGGGGAAATTTGCAGCCAGTTGCATTGACTGTGGGAGGAACCTGGAGTACCTGGTGGAAACCCATGCAATCATAGGGAGCAAACTCCACAGGACACCTGACGCCTATGCAGCCTACTTTTGGCGAAAATCAGCAATGGTTCTTTTACATGCCTCTCACCACAGACAGTGAGAGACATGGCCTGCATTTGATCACCCAGTTAGCTGCACTGCGCAGTGACAACCTGCCGATAGTGGGGCTTGAACCCCCAACCTTGGGATCAGTAATCCAGCACCCTACCACCAGGCCACCACTGCCCCAGCATATATATTTTTATTTAATTTTATTCAATTATTTATTTATTTTGCTGTACTGTATTAATCCCGCAAGCATTTAACTCATCCAAAGTGAACACACACGTAAACAGTAAGCACACACACTCGGAGCAGGGGACTGCCACACTCTGGGGTGCCCAGAGAGCAGTCGGGGGTTAGGTGCCTTGCTCAAGGGCACTTCAGCCATGAAGATGGAGGAAGGGAAGGTACAGCTCAGCCCCCCCAACCCCCCCAACCCCCCCGCCATGACCCCAGCACCCTAACCGCTACTCCACCAGCCCCACTAGTATGCGACTGAGCCACCCCTATCTATAAGCAGCATGTTAGCTTTAAAACAACCATTCGTTATTGTGTCAGATAAATACAACCCAACCTTTACAACACTGACACTAAAGCCAGAAATTCAACCTTTAATAATATCCCTGGGGCAGCAAGGTTGGGCCATGGGTAGTAAAGTTGGCCGCTCTAGTTGTCCTGGAGTTTCTGTACATGTTGTTTCCATGTTTGTGTGGGATTTCTCGAGGTTTTCCAGTTTCCTCACACCTCACAAAAACATGCCAGTAAGTGGATTTGTGGGGAAAAAATGCAGATGTGTGTGGAGCCCCGTGAAGACCAACATCCCATCTGGAATGTCTTCCCATGTTGTATTCAGTGTTCCTGGGATGGACGTCGTTGCCACCATGACCCTAACCAGGATAAAACAGTGACTGCACATTAGGATAATTGGCTGTTCCAAATATAAAGTAGTGAGTGAGAATGGCTGTATGTGTGTTGGCCCTGCAATGGCTTTGGCGAGCTGTTTAGGGTGTACCCCACCTCTGATCAAAGCCGGGTCTGCTGAGATAAGCGCCAGCCTCCCCACGACCCTAATTAGGTTTGAGCGGCTCAGAAAATGATTGAATGAATGAATGAGCTATATTTAGTTCTGCTGATAAATAATATTCATTTACATTGATGTAAATTTTTGGTTTACAAATGAGTTTGTTCCAGTCATTAAGTACGGTATCTTGTTTTGAATATACAGTATGTGTTTGTAAATTTTTTAACATTAAGACTTACATTTTCATCACATTCGATGCCAGCTTTCCTCGTTATCAATTATGTCATTTTTAGACCATGAATGTCAGCCTGGGACTGTCCCAAAAATAAAGGAGAACCACAAAGGAAAATTGTGTTGACACGCACATCGATGTGTCATTATCTGTTTATTATTCATCTGAAAAGTTACAGATGTCGAGGTTAGGGTGAGGAACGGGGATAGTAGTTATTTCTTTTTCTTTTTGTAGTAAGTTCTGTTAGACATATGAAATGGAACCGAACCCACCCACATTAATTTGTCACACGTTCAAATTTGATTGAATGACAAATTCAGAAGATGACAAACAGATCTCTCATGCTGTGTTTTTGAAAGGGGAGTACACATGTGTTCATATGTTTTTGTTTCACTGTCTATGTTTTCATATATGCCAACACAGTTGTTTTGGTATCTATCATTATAATCCTTTGTGTTTTCTTTCCTTTTTTTCGCCTTCATTTTTTGTTGTTGCTCTGCTTGGCCCCAGGTGTGCTCAGGTCGGCCTGGGCTTGTTTCTCATTAGGGTTGTGTTACATCATGCTCTGTCATGACAAAGCAGACCATGAATCATGCCAACACACAGTAAAAGTTTAACCATATGATCGTGACACGACTGTTAATAAGTAATTTTTTCCCATGTATGTTCCGGGGTGAGTAGCTTGATATTGAAATCACTTTGATTCGTGATCGTGATCTAATTTTCACCATGTGAGATGTGAGTGCACCAGAACAATTAACTGTAAATTGGTTGGCGTATGTGTTCACGGATTGAAAAATCATTCTTGTAAAACGTTCTACAGAGATGCACTGATGATGTCATATTTCTGACTAAGTGAGATCCGAGGATCATATTAGGGTTTTTCTTCAGTCTATTTTACAAAGCAAAGCAACGCGATTTGTTTTAGGTAGATCCAGATCTTTAGAAGTATTATTTGTTATGACAAACAGATCATCCTGTTCTGGTTTGCTTCTTACTCAAACCCCACGTTTCTCTCAGTTTGAAGGAGGGGTCAGGAAGCATAACCTCACTTCCTGCTAGCGCGTCTCCCACAGGCACAGCATTGTCTATGAGAATGTGTTAGGACTTCTGGGACACCCACACATCTGGCAGCTTTTGAGGGCCAGCTATTTCATTCCTCAGGAAGGAAGGACCCAAACGTACTGGGTGCTCGTTACAGGAAACGGACTTCCATTTATTGCCATTTTCTTGAACGTACAGTACATTCTTATTAGTGTGATGGAAATTCCATCAAAATGTTGTCACCTTGACACTGAGGGGCTGTCTGAACGGGGTCGGTTTGCCGCAGCTTTGTTTCCACCACCAGACTTCCTCAGAGTACATGTTCTTGTTTTATGTGGTTTGTACTTTCCTATTCATGCCGCCCTCCACATTGTGAAGACTCCTTGAATAAGTTGTGGCTGGCATTGCATGGTCCTCTTTAACAGGGGGAAATAACCTTCAAATCAGTCCCTTTACTATCAGTTGTTACTCATTTCAGAGGTGTGACAGCCAACACAGAGTCATCAGATTTCTGCTTCTAAGCGCCTGCCTGATCATTTCCCCTGTATTTACTACATACACGTGTTATGTAATATTTTATAAACACACACATACAAGGATACATACAATTGAAATTTATTACATACTATAATATCATAAAGACAATAAAATATATTTAAATATATAACATATTTAATCTGTTGATCTGTTGTGAGCTGTTCAGGGTGTGTTCAGTGTCGGCTGAGATAGGCTCCAGCCTCCCTGTTACCATAAAGTGGTTACATTTGCGGTTCAGCAAATGATTGAATTAATATTACAAATTTCAAAAAGCAAATAAGAACATTTTGCATCATTTAAATTAGAATCAGACACGGTCCACAAAGACCTTTTTAACAAATGTACCTCCACCTACATAATAACGTGTTTCTTTTTTTATATTCACCACAGTGCTAGTAAATTATAAATAATGCCCAATTTTAAATTACACATCTGGTTCTGTAGTATTCTGTAGCATCGTCTGGTTCTGTAGCATGAAGCAACTATGAGTTCAATTCTTCCTGGATGGGATGCTAGTTCATCACATGTTACCTTCCCAGGATTTATATTGGTACCCATTTATATTGCTGGGCGGACAGAGGCACACTTGTGGTTGAGACCTTACCCAGTTTGCCCATGTTTGCCCATGTGAGTGATGTCTAATGAGTCTTGGAACCCACAAACCCACAGTCAGCACCCTAACCGTTACACCACAGTTTGCCAATTTATTTTTTATTTTTTCCTTACTATGCATCACATTGTAATGCTTGATTCTAATTGGTCAATCACGCTATTCAGTCTGTTATTTCTATTTAACAAACCGTTGTTAACTATAACAGCTGCTATCCAGCTTCTCATTACCTCATCACCAAAATTGACCTCACAAGGGAGTCTCACTGTACATGATCTCTGAGATAATTAACTTATATGAGAGACTCTCTATTTAGACTCTCCATATTTGTGTGCATATACATATATAATTTTTTTCTTGTATGGTTTGTTTATTTGGTGCCATAAAGTTTTTTTTTTGACAAGATGATTTTTGGAAGGAGTCTCCAGTGTAAGCATTTTGTAAGAGTAAACAAGTTTTCCAGTTTTTAGAACAGACATAACAATCAGATTTGTTTTTTGGTATTAACTTCAAGATAGAGAATAACGAAAGGCTAGTCAGGGAACTTATAGGGACTGAAAGCAGCTGCAAGGTAAGGGTTAAAAAGAACTAACTTGTTTTGCACACAAAATGTGTGCTTCACCTGCAGCATATTTAGAGCTTGTGAAACAAAAAGGTGCAGCAAAATAACAACAAAAATTATTTCCATCACTAAAGTGTTAGACTGTGGTTAGTTTCATAATCCACACTTCCAGACAGTCGGAAAGTCGTCAGACTTCCACTTTCACAGCCAATAATCTCTTGTGTTCACAGGAAATGATCTCTAGACTGAAATGCCATAATGTAATATGTAGGTGGTGTCATTTTCACCTCTTCACAATATCTGTGGATGAAGTTAAAATGTTCCGTTGTGAAATGAAACCGTTTAATCCTATAAAGGTCACAGGGAGGCTGGAGCCAATCTCAGCCATCACTGAGTGAAGGCAGGATACACCCTGAACAGCGTGCTAGATATCGTAGGGCCAACACAAACACAACCATTTACACTCACACTCACACTTAGGGGCAACTTGGAGATGTACTAACCACTACACTACGTGCGTCCGCAGTTAAGATTTAGTGAATAAAAGAGATTCTTGCTTAAATGCAATAAAAGAATCAAAGGAATGAGAGTTTGCAGACGTCAAAGAAAGACCTTACTAATTTGGACCCTCCAGGCAACTTTGGAGTCACACAAGGTATCAAAAAGAGTGGTGTTAAATAGTAGTTTGCCAAACTCTGTTTCTATCTATCTATCTACATCCATCCAACCACCCATCTATCTATCTATCTATCCCACCATACATCCATATGCCCATTCGTTAATCCATCCATCCATCCATCCATC
>JBCNYG010000001.1:51775020-51785882 GCA_039654305.1 Porochilus rendahli | reverse complement strand
ATATATATTCCTAAGATGGCCCCCATGGCCCAAACATCCTAGGGTGGAAGCCCATGGCCCAAGCATCAGTGACCCAAACCTCCATGCACATAGAGCAACAGTAGGCATTTTTGTCAAAGTCCAGTTTTTTCAATTTTGAGTTAAGTACAGAAATGAATATAGAGAAATTCAATCTTTCAGATGAATACTGGTGTAAATCTGGGTAGAGATCCAATTTTGATATATAAGGGACACTTCACTATTGCTCTTTCAGTGATTTACGTGCAACAGTGGGCCAAGTCCAAAATCCAAGATGGCGACACCCATGTGTGAACACGGAAAAAACATACCTGAAAAAGAGGACCTTCAGTTAATAGAGGACTCAGAAAGTAAGTATTTCTTTAGTGAGGACACCACTGCATCTGCTTGTTAGTATTTAACTGAATGTCATTCATGAATTTTTGTAATATTACTACATTTCTGGGACATTTGGACTTAAACCACGGTTGCACTAAAAAATAACATTTTAACCTGGGTTTGTTGCAATTCTTTGAAGTCTAAGTCCAAAATTGCAATTTTTGGTAAAATGTCAAAGTCCCACAACACAGCAATTTATGCTAAAAAAGTATCCAGAGAAGTATCGTGTGAGACTGAAACCATTGAAATATGAATCATACTGATTTTTTTGTAGCCTTAAAACTTTAAAGCTCTCGCCTAAAAATTCACAAAAATGGACTCAGCGGCTCAGTTATCCAAGGTGTCACGTGCATAAAAAGACCAAAAAGGCCTTTTAAAATCTTGAGGATACATATAACCTGAAAAAGTAGCCACACTTAGCATTCTCTTTGTTGTCTTTTATGGCTTATCTCTTAGCCAGTCGTTATGTAAGAAGTCATTCATTCATTCATTTTCTGAACCGCTTAATCTTTATTAGATTATAATGGGGAGGCTGGCGCTCATCTCAGCCAACTTTGGGCGAGGGCAGAGTACACCCTGGACAACTCGCCAGCCCGTCAAAGAGCAAAAACTTGCTGATGGCAATGCAGCCTACTCTTTTCGAAAGTCAGCACTGGTTCTTTTACATGCCTCTCACCACAAACAGTGAGAGCTTGCCTTTGAAAACCCAGTTAGCTGCACTGGGCGGAGACAGCAGTGACGAACTGATGTCTGTAAGAAGTAATTTTATTTAATATTTTATTATTTATTTGAAATTATCACTATATGATCAATAACTACACAGAGGAAGCAAAGTTGTTTTTTTGGCAGAAAGAGTGTTGAAAGTAACAGTGAGCTTTGACAGTTTCAGCTCAACCCACACACTAGGAGTTTTTCATCTTTTTTCCTTTAACACAGAAAGTCTTTGTGTTACAATGATACTGAGCTCGACCGTCAACCCACTGAACATACCGCTAAGTGATCTACTGTCTTTCATAACTTGCCAGTCTAAAGATCTCATCTTTTTGTCCTTTAAGCTTAACAAACGTTGCAATGTCGGTCTTTCAGTGGTTTCTAAAATAAACTGTCAAGCATTTCTAAACCATATTAAGGTATAAAAGTCATCATGGGGTCTTTTGTGTCAATAAGCTGTACACCAGATTCCCATTGTCCCACTAGTACACTGGCTTTCCTTTATCTCGGTGTGTGTGTGTGTGTGTGTGTGTGTGTCTGTGTGTGGGCATTTATTTATCTCACTGTGGGAACTATGTCACTATAATGGTAACAATATATGTTGGTTTTAACCTCATACACATTTTGTTAGTCTTTAGAAACACTTTTTTATGCATTAAAAAAAAAGATAGTTAGTTTGTTCAAGGTTCAGGATAAGGATAGGTAGTAATCTGGAATACAGATTAGAAGGCACTAGGAATGCTCCACAAGGATAGCCATACAAGAAGAGTGAGACAGAGAGAGAGAGAGAGAGAGAGAGAGAGAGCGAGAGAGAGAGAGAGAGAGAGAGAGAGAGAGAGAGAGAGAAAGCAATGGTTTTCTGGCATGGCTTCTCTTTTGTATCGTGTTTGGCAGTACAGGCTGAACTCAGACACGCCCCTCTGAAGGAAAGTCTTCTTGTGTGTGTGTGAATGTGACTGAATCTGAAACCTGGTAAGTGAGAGACGGAGAAAGAGAAAGAGAGAAATAGGAAGTATGCTTTCTTTTTCAGCGTCAGCGCCTGTCTTGCATTTTGCTCAATTCGCTTGTGCAGGAAAAGCATTCGGGTGAGTCTGGAAAAAAATCGGCTGAGGATCTTGGTACCAGATGTCTCTTGTCTCCTCAATCCATCTCAGAACTCTTCCTCCGGAGTGTCTGGAAAATAGGTTTAAAACAATAAAAGCTATACTCCACATTTCATACTGTATCAGTTTTCATTAGTACATCGGTCACGTTGATGTGGATTTAGATTTAGTACACAATATATATAAGGAATAAAACATTATTATTTATAATAATAATTGTAAAAATAATTTCCAGGTGTGGCGCTGTGGTTAGCACTGATAGAGAATAAAGGCGTTCATGACATACATACATGACATATTATTATTATTATTATTGTTATTCATTCATTTTCTGAACCGTTCATCATTCATTTTCTGAAGTGCTTAATCCCAATTGTGGTCGTGGGGGAGGCTGTTGCCCATCTCAGCCGACTCTGGGCGAGGGCAGAGTACACCCTGGACCGCTTGCCAGGCCTTCGCAGGGCAGAACCATGCTGACGGCTATGCAGCCTACTCTTGACGAAAATCAGCAATGGTTGTTTTACATTTTTCTCACCATAGCCAGTGAGAGACATGGCTTGCATTTGATAACCCAGTTAGCTGTACTGAGGGGACAGCAGTGACAACCCGCTGATAGTGGGGCTTGAACACCCGACCTTGGGATCAGTAATTCAGCACCAGACCACCAGGCCACCACTGCCCCGATAAATATTATTATTATTATTATTATTAAGCAAAGCAAAGTGACTGTTGCCAATACAAAATGTATTATTTTCCAATAACAGCATATCTTAAAATGTTTTATTTATTTTATGCTACAGTAAATTTGCCATCTGCTTATTGTGTGGCAAATTATTACAAAGGTTTGATTTTAACATGATTTCCACATGATTGATTCCACTTATGATGTGCTCCATAGCAAGAGTTTGTTATGTCTAATAATGATCTGTGATAATTGATCAGAATTGAGTATTCAGATGATTTACCAACATGTTACTGTAGAAAGCACATTAGATATTAACCTTGTAGCAAAAATTACTGTTCAAAAAATAACTGCTGCTATAAAAAGCCTCACACTTTGACTAGTCAGAATTCAATCCTGTGGTGTAAATTATACAAAGTTATTAATTTCTCTTCAGCTTTTTTCCAGCAGCCTCTTTGTTCCATGAGCTTGGAAAATAATCTTTATAAGAATCTGCACATCATTAGAATGGAGCCGAAACAAGAAATAAGTCATTTTAGATGAGTACATGATAAACTGTAGTGCATACGAGCGTCTGGTAAACATTAAAATTTGAGTCAGGGGCTGCAGTCAGTCCCTCTCAAATTAGATTCCGTTCAATTTGCCAAGGAAAGGTCTCATCCAGGCTCTGCCATAAAATTCCCCCTCCTTCCAAACTCCCTGAGTGTGTGTTACTGGGTCTGTTTGCATGTAGTTTGTACGAGGCTGTGTATATGTGTTTTATATAAAGAGATCTCTAGGGATACGGAGGCCCGTGAGAACCTCTACTCCCTTTTCTCAATCAGCCTTCAGTGCAGATAGGTGTGCTCAAGAGTAAAGAAGAACAGCTGGCTTGGGTTTTTTTTTTCCAGCATCGGCTAAACCTTTGACTCATCCCTTTTTTCCAGGCAACAAGGCGCAGATAAACCATTCAGTTCACTGAACCACACAGGACCTGTTACTCTCTGTTTTTCTCATCAAAGACCTGTTTTACACATACACACTCCTCCAGCAACAAGTAGATTCATGCTGATTATGACGCCTACTGAGCTACACTCATTCAGAAAAATACTCCATTACTTCATCACACCATGTTGGCTTTCATCATGGAGGTAGTTCTGTATCATTCTCCCCTTACTGGATCTTTTACAGGCCATGCAAATGATCTCCAACTGCCAGTAATTGCATTTGGCTTTAACACTGTTTAACTACTCAAAGACTGTTTACTAATGATGGAAAAAAGAAGAGAACTGGTTCATCCAAGTGCTGATGATGTGGCATGAGTGAGAAACAAGTAAGCTTGGGGCCTCCACGCCTCCCCCATCACCCATTCGCTCTCTCCCCCCCCATATGAAATATTTAGGGAAGTGTGGGATTACTTTCACAAGGAGAACTTGAACCCCCTCCCAACTTCCTGCCCAGTGATGAGGTCATCAGTCTCTGAGGGAGAGTCTGTGAAATGCCAGGGTCAGGGTGGTGTGGAGATGTGGAGACGAGTGGAGTGGGGGTTGGAGAGGAGATTGGTAGATTAAAAGCAAGAGTGGAAAGGAGGGAGGATGCAGCGAAAGACGGAGACTGAAAAACGAAGCAAACAAGGAGGGGCAGATGGATGAGGGACATGCCAGATTGCTACCGTACCCCAGGCACTTTGCTCATGCCCAGCATGTGTTCAGGTTATGGAGACTCTCTGCTGTGTTAAACCATATGGATGTTGCGAACACGGTTTGTCTGCTAGACAAGCACAGAATATCTTATGAAACAAAGCAAGACAGACGGTTGTGTTCTCAGATCCTCATTTCTTGTAGGCGGCCATACAAGGGGCTGCTTTGGTGGAATTTCTGGCGGGGAGGTTTTGTGCTGCTGATATATGAGCAGAGATATGCATCTATATGGCTGATGGATGAGCAGAGATAGGGATCATAGCTCCTTTGCTCCTCCAGACTAAGTCAGGACTTTGTGGGATTTTACAATTCTCAAAGCTCCTTTTCTCAAGCCAAAACCACACAAAGCCCAACATGAATGTCACTAGTGAATGCTACATACTGTGTGGTGCTGCTGTGATTAACTTGTGTAGTTGTCCGGCTGCAGCTGTTCTTGTGTCTTGGGATAGAAGGGAAAGCTCCCGACATTTAGAGTCTGTGTCTGGCGTTTGCAACTTGCATGTGACTTGTACACACAAAGCCATGTTGTTAGACTACATTGGCCAGATGGTAGGAATCTGTTGCCAAGTATACTGATCAAAACTTCCTGCCTGATACTGCAAAGACCAGTCATCAAACAAGGCTCATTAACAAAGAGTCCTACAGTACTGCATTAATACAACTGAACAATTTTACTCTACTTGGAGGATCTCTTTCACATACACACTGACTTTTTTGCACTGTTACACAAAATCATTCATGCTCTTGGTAAAAGCATGCATCCTGGGTGGAGGATAGCTCCAAGTACAGGTGTGAAGGGGGTCATATCGGGAACTGATTGGTCAGCACATATTTAGAGGTGGCTTGGACCTCATACTGGTACTTTTTAAATTTTTTTTAAATGTGCATGTGAATGTGGTTTGGAGACAGTGAAGGATAACTGAGGTCTGCTGCATAAGTGGAAGCATGTATTCATTCAAAGTGCTTAGCACGTCCACCTCACAGCATGTCTTGGGTTTGAGTCCCGGGCTCGGCAAGGGTGTTTTTCTCTGCATGTAGTCTCTTGAGTGAGTTTCTTCCAGGTACTCTGGTTTCCTCCCACAATTCAACATGCACATTAGGTTTACTGCCTGTTCCAAATTGCCCCTAGGTGTGAATGTGAATGTGTTCGTGATGGATTGGCGAGCTGTTCAGGTTGTACCCCACCTTTGCCCAGAGTTGGCTGAGATATGCATTCTACATTTGGTACACTTGGTAAATGGAACTCATGCCTGTGTTTATTTTCATGTAGAGCCAGAAACGGAGATATGATCAAGAGTGGTCACTTAAGATGTGTATAAATGCCATATAAAGAATACTATAGAAAGGAGCCATGCAGTTTGTGGACCTGTACGATGTATAAACACCATTTGACATGTATAAACCATCATGTAAATATAGGACTACTGGTATACACAGTGGGGTTCCTCACCTCTCACCCAACGCCAAAGTCTGCTGGGATTGGCTCCAGCTTCACTGTGATCCTAATGGATAAGCTATCTAGATAATGGATGGACACTGATAATGGGTGCAGAGAGGCAAATTATGGTTAGCACTCTTACCTCACAGCAATAAGGTCTTGAGTTCAAGCCTGAAGGTCAGAAAAGATGTTTTTGTGTTTGCATGTTCTCCCTGTCCTTGCATGGGTTTCATCCCACTAATAGGCGAAGGCTGGATATCCCCAAGCTTTGAATTGTTGTTTGTGTCTGTATTGGCTCTGCAATGAACTGGCAAACTCTTCAGGATGTACCCCACTTGAAAAATCTAACAAAGGGACACAACCAAGAATCATTCATTTATTTACTCCATGAACACAATAGTGAGCCAGCGGTGTAGTGGTTAGGGTGCTGGGCTCATGATTGACATGTCGTGAGTTTAAATCCCGTCAAACCCCCTCCATGCTAAGACCCTTGGGCAAGGACTGAAGCAGTATATATAGGTACCAGTAAAAAATGGACTAGTGTCATGTCCAGGATACGCTCCAGCTTTGATGACCCAGTAGGCCCAGTAGGTGTAAAAGGCAAACCGACTTTACCTTATAAAAATAATTTACAAATTGATCAATATGCTTGAAATATTAATTATAACTGTGGCTTGGTTACTAGAAAGTAGTTTTAATGTAAACTAATAGTTCTAATGTACAAATAATCAAGTACCAATGAGTAACCTTTAACCACTCTTAGACCAAAAGGCAGGGGGATATTTTCTTCTTGATCCCTGTGAAATCACTTTCTCAGAAATGTTGTACCCAGACATGGTTCTTGACCAAACCTGAGCCCGCATTATCAGAACCATCTCCTCTTGAAGGCTTTAAGCTGAAAGTTGTTTTCATACAGAGTGATAATGCAGGCATAGTTGTTTTCATAGAGAGTGATCAGTTTTAATTCCAATTTCAGTGACTTTCTTGTTATTCATTTTTTGGGAATTACTGAGGCTTAACTGTTACCATCAAAAAACTTTAATAATCTGTCCAGTTTTGGCCACCACATTCTTGTTTCTTGGTCCTTGCAATCTATATATTTTAGGTGGTAACATCCAGGAATTTGGTGAAACCATGGGTTGTCTCTTTGCAGTTCTCTTAGCTTTTTTTCATTTTCCTTCATTCCCAGTTGAGTAACTTTACTCAATTTTATAACAACTGATAGAACATGTGTCCAGCATTCTGGCTTCCTAGTTCCTAGTCCTATTCTAGTAGCGGCATAGTTAGCCTAAAATAGACAAAAGTGGCTTATGGGCTTTGACCTTAAAACCTTAAAAAAGGCTTCAAGTCAATGCCTTTAATTTAAGGTTTATTTAGCTTTTAATGTTAACACTACAAGGAAAGACCAACATTACCAAAAACAGTGGTCAGCCTTTTAGCAGATATTTTTAAACCAACAAAAAAGATTAATTAACAATTTCTAGAACAGCAGTTCTTTACAAAAGTCAGCAATGGTTCTTTTACCTACTTCTCACCACAGACAGTGGGGACATGGCTGGTTTTTTGATAACCCAGTTAGCTGCACTGGGGGGACAACCCGGTGACAGTGGGGCTTGAACCCCCGGCCTTGGGAACAGTAATCCAGCACCCTACCACTATGTCACCACTGCTCCAAGCTACAGAATTGGGTACTGGTGGTTCAGTTCATGCACTATGCACTCACCATCATTTTGAACCAAACATTACTGCCTTTTAACATGTTTGCGAGAAGAGCTTCAAGTCTGTTTAGATCACATTCAGAAAAGACAACTGGGTTGCACCCGCAATGAGTTACCTATCTCCCCAGATATGGCATCCCTTACATTCTGGAGACTATGCTATGATCTGTCTGTGGTATCAGAATAATGGGTTGTGGTTTTGCAGCTATTTAAAGTATGCATGTAATATGCTCCTCATCTTGAGTTAGTGGGTGATGTGCAACAAGTCTAGAAAGCTGCATTCAGCTGGAATCACTGTGCAGAGGTAGGCAGCATGATCGGGGTAGATTTATAAAGCCCTCTGTCAAATACTCATCTCTAGGAGCATTCGAGAATATCCAATTAGACTAAAGTGCACATCTTTGGACTGTAGGAGTTAACTGGAGCACACAAACTACACAGCTACAGAGAGACATGCAAACCCTACACAGAAACATTGTTGCCAGGTACAGGGATCGAACCCAGGGCCCTCTTGCTGTTAAGTGGATGTGCTAAACACTACAACAATCATACCACCCATCCCAAATCAATGACTGATGATTTTTGTTTGTTTTGTTTGTTAGATTTACTAGAAAATGGGGCAGCAATGGCCTAATGGTTAGAGAAGCGGGTTTGGAATGAGAAGGTTGCTGGTTCGGTTGTGAACCAGCAAGAAAAATGTGTGGTGGTGGGGGGAGTGAGCCGCATCTTCCCTTCTTTTACCTTCAAGGCTGAAGACAACCCTTTGATAACCCAGTTAGCTGCTGTGGGGGGACAGCAGTGGTAACTCGGTGATAATGAGGCTTTAACCCGCAACCTTCAGATCAGTAAGCCAGCACCCTACCACTGGGTCACCACTGCCCCAGTAAAGTAAAATCAAAGGAATCACATGCTTCATTGCCCTCACAGAGATAAAAATATTGATCACAGAATCCGTATATCAATAGTATATAAATACTTTTGGCAATCAAGAGGAGTTTTCCTTTTTTTGTAGATTTTCCCCCGAGAATACATGGTTCTTTTAAAAGATCAGCACAATAATGAATTTTAAACCAAAAAGAAAACGTGAAAAATCTTATGAGAGCTCCGCTTTTAAACACTGCCCAAAATATGCATTAAAGACTATACATGCATCAAACATGCAGGCCCTCTAATGGCAGGAGAGTCCCAACACAGTCCCCCTCACTCTGAACCCCATCCTTCTTCTCTCTCACTCCTGGATAGCAACAGACTAATGTTTTCCAGATGCTGTAGTTACTGGCCTTGCCCGTCACTAAAACTGCCCCTCTCTTAGTAGCCTTAGCCAGACCCAAGGGCCTCTAATGGGGGATGCCTGCAATATCTAATCCCTACCACCTTTTCTCTTTCCTTCTTCTTTTGTGCTGTCTTTACACTCATTCCTCAGCCACTGATCTCCCATCAATATTACTGAAGGTCAGAGCAAGTTATGCGTAGCTTTTTCGTCCATCTGGTTCAACATTTATTCTAGATGCTTGGCTGTTAAATAGCTTGACTGTTATGTATCGATGATCCCTGAAAGCAAGTTCCTGGGGAATTCTTGCTGCTCACGTGGCCCTGTTTGTTTTATTAAAGCCTTAGGACTGGTGAAGTTAAAAAGCCGTTTTTAAATCCAGCAGGAGAGGAAACGAAAGGATGAAGCAGTGCATTTAGATATCAGCAGCTCAGTTTTCAAGGCTCTGATTCCATCTTCTTGTTGTTTTATCTTCAGAGGTCAGAAGTTTAAAACCGAGTGGCATCTAAAGGGCAGGCAATCTGTGTCTTTTGCTGTAGGGAAAGACAATTTAAGTCTTCCTCTGGGGAAAGAGTGAAGTGCCGTACTGGACTGACTTCAAGTCTGTCCTCTGAGACTAAAATATCTGAAACATGAAGTTCTCACAGCGAAAATGGAGGGTGGGCTGCAATCTGGGGATTTGAGAAAAAAAGCGATATTGGCTGCAAGCTGCTCTGTAATGCAGGGAGATGGAGAGCAGGATGAAAAGGGGGACAGGGTGAGAGACAGATTGAGATGAGTGTGGGTGAGAAAACGAAAGGGGGGGACCACATGACATGTGATAATAAGTGAAAGTGAGAGAAAGGGTGTGAAGGGGAAAAGGGACAAGGAAAGAAAAAGAGATGTTAGAATTTCAAAAAAGGATGAGAAACAACAACATAAAATATAGGCAGTGAGGAGGGTGAGGTCTTTGGGGAGGCTAACAGACCTCGAATTAAGAAATAATGATGGAAAATGCTTGTTCTTTTAACAAAAAAAACCCCTCTTAGTCCGGTATCTCAATGGACAACACTACTGAGACTCGTTAAAAATTATTCTTGTCTAGAGTCAAAGAAATGGGCACATCTGGGGCAGTAGGGCATCAGGGTTAGATCACATTAAAAACAAAAAACTGCACTGGCTAAAAACCAAGTCATGGGTGAAGGGGACTGAGTGCTGGAGTCCAAATCAGGAATGGGAACAGCGAGAGGATGGAGCGCCTCTGTGAGAATGTGTCCGTCTATAACACACACACACACACACACACACACACACACACACACACACACACACACACACACACATACTCACACACACGCAGGCTGGATCAAACCCAAAAGTAACATGCTAAAATTATACCACGCTACGACAGCAACATAGCCCTCCTTTATGTTTAAAGTGGTAAAACACAGTGGATTAACATGTTTAGGATATTCAACTATGGCCACAATTACACCATGCAGATGTGAAGCTTGGAAGGAAGTAAACATCTGGTTAGATTTAATGCTACACTTTGTCTGGTAATGTTACTGACGCCAGTAACTGAACATGGTCATAAAACACAATGACATTCAATTGGAATTTCTTCTAATATCCTTTAAGATTTCTTTAGTCCTGTAAAATATTCCTAAAGTGTTTATGTTAGAAATTAAACACATAAGGAAGTGATGTAATAGAAAAATAATGAACACCATGGTGAAGTGATTTGGAAAAATACAAAGTCCCGGTTTCTGATCAACGCCCACACCTGGAAATTGGCCTATATACATATATTTTCAAATTCAAATTCAAATTCAAATTTTATTTGTCACATACAAATTATACACAGTACAATATGCAGTGAAATG
>JBCNYG010000001.1:51752935-51765718 GCA_039654305.1 Porochilus rendahli | reverse complement strand
AAAAAGGCCCCGGTTCGATTTCCAGGCTCATGCATGTTCACCCCGTGCTTGTATGGGTTTCCTCCGGGTATACCGGTTTCCTCCATCAGTACAAAAACATGCATTGTATGCTAATTGGCTTGAGGACACTGATAAGCTTCCAATTCTGAAGCCATAAAATATTCAGATATTGAAACACAAACAAGATAAAGGATTATCTTGATGGATCAGTGGCACTGAAAATGGAGCCACAGCTCAGAACCTGGACAGAAACTCTTGTTATCACCGGAATACACAATCACTAACTCACACTGTCCTTCAACCATGCGAACTGCAAACACAGTATACTAATGTATAGTTGTTTTGTTGCCACTCTGTCATCCAGGCATGCTGTCACTGCCCCAGTCCAATCTAAATGACAGTTCGTTAGTGCTTTAACTATAGTGGGTGTTTGATATGGTGAAAAATCCTGTCATTTATCTGTCCACACCGTCCAGCTGTCTCAACACATTCCGCACCCTGCAGTTCACAGTCTCCTAGTGTGGGTGTATTACAAGAAAAAGAAAGCACTAATCGCGTTGCTGTAGCCCTAAGCGCAGACATGAGTGGCCTTTACCGACCATATGCAGAGATGTGTTTTTCTTGGGTTTTGTGAGCACTTTTTAATCATTGTTTATAACTGGGGTGCCACGGTGGTGTAGTGGTTCTCGCCAGTGAGAAGGTCCTGGGTTCAAGTCCCAGCCTTGAGCATTTCTGGGTAGAGTTTGCATGTTCTCCCTGTGTGTGTGTGTGTGTGTGTGTGTGCGTGTGTGTGTGTGTGTTTGTGTGTATGTGTGTGTGTGGGTGGGTTTCCTTCTGTTTCCTCTAATAGTCCAAAGACATGCACATTAGGCTAAGTAGCTGATCCAAATTGCCCTTAGTTGTGGGTGTGAGTGTGAATGGTCATGTGTGTGTTGGTCCTGCAATTGTGATGAGATTGGTGCCAGTCTCCTCGGGACCATAGTAGGATTAAGCTTTTCACCAAATAAGAGTGAGTGAATTTTTGTGAGAGTGCCAGTGAAATGCAAACATCAATTTTGGCATGAATGTAAGATTAGGTGCATTAATAATTAAGAAAATCCTGGGAATATCATGAGTACTTACTTGCTCTCTCTCTTTTTCTCACACACACACACACACACACACACACACACACACACACACACACACACGCACACACACACACACACGCACACACACAATAAATGAGTGATTTCCTGCAATTAAAATTTCTACACTTAATAACAACTGGCAGGAAATGAGGAAATGCCAATCCAGTATGGGATCCAAAGTCAAGACCATAACACATAGAACAGTAGCTTTCTAGGAATAAATACACAAATCACCCCACGCGGAGATCAATCATATCCTCGTTAATATATATTCATCACAGCTCAGAATTTGATAATCCTACCACAACATAGGCAGCAAGGTAGCGCAGTGGTTAGCACATACACCTCAGAGCAAGAAGGCTTGGGTTTGATTCCTGGGTTCAGGCCTTTCTGTATGGAGTCTGTATGGACCAGAACAGCTCGCCAGTCCATGATAGGGCCAGCACAAATACAACCATTCACATTCACATTTTTTTGTACATGTTTTTTGAACTGTTGCAGAAACCAGAGTGCCTGGAGGAAGCCCACACATGCACTTGGATGAACCCGGGACCTTCTGGCTATGAAGTGGACATATTAACCTTTATGCCATCATGAAAGCTAGCAAGAGTATTAGGATAGTAAAAAGTTTTGTGGAATATACTAAATGTTCTTTTTTCACCTTAAGTGTTTATAAGGTTTGTATTAAGGTTCATGAAAAATATATTAACATTTAGAGATCAGGAGGGTTTGGATCTTAATGCTGCCATTTCTGACTGGGAATCCAAGAAAGCAGAATTGGCCATACTTTCTGAAAGCAGCAATGGTGTTAAGCCCAGAACACACAAAGCCAACAGTCAGCCATCTGCTAATATCGGACGTCTGTCACCCAAGTTTTTTTTTTTTGGTGTGTGTGTGTGTGTGTGTGTGTGTTTGTATCTAGCATGTCAGCAGCAATTGAACCACTGAAAGCTCATTTTTGAGTTTTTCAGCAAAACCAATAATTTATTTTGGGTTTTCTGGAAAAATATTAGTAGTAATTAGTGGTTGTTTGGGTTAGCGAATAAGAAAACACAAGAAGAGAGAAACAGAAGTAATCAGTAGAAACAAAATGGATCATAGTTATTTAATGCGAGATCTGCAAATATCTGTGTAATTCATCCCATTCCACTGCATTCAATTGCTGCATTCCGCTTTCTCTCCAAATTAGTGACACACCTAACAATACCATCGTGGCATTTGGAATTTAGGAAGAAAAACAGCAGTCTTTTGTATTAAGATGGGGATTTTAGAGTCTGACTCAGTTTGATATTTATTTATGTTCTAATCGAAATCCAGGGAACATTTCGACATTTGGTGCGCAGAACATAACCTGTTTCATGGATAAGGGGTGTGAGAAGTCAGTTAAAGGTTATATGATTTCCTAGGTCAGACAAACCGGTGTGGGTGCCAAAGAGCGAGAAAGAGGGAGAGAGAGAGAGAGAGAGAGAGAGAGAGAGAGAGATCAGAGAAAGCCTGCTACATTGGTTTTAACTCTATGAACTTTAACATGAAAAGTTACTTTGAGTCTACTTTGTGGAGAAGCAGCACAGTGACCCATTTCATTTCATTCATTTTTGAAGCTAACCTTTTTAGAACTTGCTGAAATATTACTCAATATCTGAATAACCTTCATTGCGTTCTTTATTGTCCTGCCTTCACTGTGTGTTAAAAAATATTTTACATACAGTCAGCAGTCTTGTATTATTTATTAAATATTGTACTTTTCATACATTTTTTGTATTTTGGTGTTTATTATGACATCTTTACACCTAGAGGATCTGGTATTGAGTGCATTCAGATTGTGGGCCATGCTAACACTGACTCTTTCTGTTCATTATCAGAATCAGAATCAGGATACTTTATTGATCCAGGAGGAAAGTCCCAGCGAGCTCTGAAAGCCCCTTCAATGGTGTGGCGAGCCTCTACATACCCTATTAAAGGATAAAGAGGTCTCAGAAAATAAAAAGAATGAATGTTACAATGCTAGAACTGTGACAAAGAATGATTTTCAATATAACACATATGTAAACGTTCTTAAATCCCCTAACAAGAACATGTTTCACCAACACTTTGCCTTCTGTGGAATTTTGGTTGGGAAGTCCTATGTAATCGGAAGACCACTTAGAAGTCCTCCACCGAGGGGGTCACAGATACAAGTACAAGCAGTGCGCATGTATTTATATTTGTTAACATATCCGCCATCTTGTGTGTGTCTAGACCACAAAACTCAACATGCCGCAAGAGTAACATGGGGCTACGAGGTCAAAAGTATGAAGAAAATTAGGGAAACTTTTGGTATTACATTCCATCAGTAAGTGTATTGATCATGCATGACTTTACTATGGAAGCCTTAAGCGGATGTGCATTCACTTGCATTTTTCCATTTATTTATTCAAAACAATCATTTATGTGGTTTTCTTAGCATAACAAAGTATTTCACTTGTTTTCCAATGACCTCTTTCTAATTATTTACAAGTTATTTATAGTAAGTAATAAAGTTATTTCACTCTGTGTCACAACTTGATTGAAAAGAAATCTCTGGCCCCATGCATAAACCTGATAACCCACAAGCTTCCACATTTACACATACCTGTTTTTTATTTGTTAGTTTTTTAGCTGTTGAAAATTGCCTCAGTGTAATTTTCTGATTTCTGGGAGACAGTCTGGTTGACTAATATGAACTTTACAGATTATTGTATTCAGATAAAATTTTCTTGTTTTCTTGTTTATGTGGGTTTCCTCTGGGCACTCTAGTTTCCCCCCACAGTTTAAAAACCTAATTTGCTGTTCCAAATAGCCCTTAGGTGTAAGTGTGAGTGTGAATGGCTGTATGTGTGTTGTTTAGGGTGT
Organism: Porochilus rendahli; assembly: GCA_039654305.1. Classification (NCBI taxonomy): domain Eukaryota; kingdom Metazoa; phylum Chordata; class Actinopteri; order Siluriformes; family Plotosidae; genus Porochilus; species Porochilus rendahli. The sequence goes on along the minus strand of JBCNYG010000001.1, from coordinate 51,761,717 downwards.
ACCCCACCTTTGCCCAGAGTTGTCTAAGATGGGCGCCAGCCTTCCCGTGACCCTTATTAGGATTAGGCGGCTTATTTCAAGTACTGCAAATGTATAATTATTTGTGCATAAACTACAATGTATGGTATACTCTCCGCTATTGTTTACTGGAATCAGCTGACCACTGGACACATGTTCTGTGTGCCAGACCCTATCCCCTCAGTCACTATTTTTATGTCACAATGTCCCCATTTTTTCACATGACCTACACACTCTGTTCGATTCAATTCAGTTTTATTTGTATAGCGCTTTTAACAATTGACATTCATTGTCGCAAAGCAGCTTTACATAGTACATAGCTTTACATAGAATCTAAAACTTTCTCTACAACCCCCTACACATCCCTAATGAGCAAGCTGCGGTGACAGTGGTGAGGAAAAACTCCTACAGTTGACACGAGGAAGAAACCTTGAGAGGAACCAGGCTCAGGAAGGAAACCCATCCTCATATAACCATATTAGAAAATTTGATTACAGTCCAACATGTAGTCCGGTTGGCTCTACCACAGCTATAAGTCCTAAATATGCATATGGATCTTCATCAGCAGGAGCGAGGGGCCACCAAGACGAGAACTCCAGCCAGCATCAGCACACCCGTACAGACCACAGGACTCACAGAGTAGAAGGATCAGGAGGATCAGGATCACCAACATCTCCCGCAAAGGATGGGGGTTCTGTGATGATGACATCGAAGAGGGTCACTACCCCTCTCGGACATCTTCCCCAGAGAGCTTTATGCACTTTTCCACTGCTTTACAATTCGAATAGTCAATGTTCATTCTTGGGGAATATTCAGCAGCATCCACCTTGTGAATAGTTGTTAAAAATCCCCTGTTAATCTAGACACCAACACTTTGCCTCTATTACTTCCTCCTTTCATATCCTCTGAGCAGATTTTATATTCACTTATTTGGGGGTTAGGTGCTTTGCTCAAAGGAACTTCAGCCATGAAGGTGGAGGAACGGGTGATGCTGCTGACTCCCACCACCATCCACTCCCCAGCTGCTGGTTTGGCAATCAAACAGGAGACTTTTGGTCTCAAACCTGCTTCTCTACCCATTAGTCCACTGAGAATGAGTGAAGAACTGTTATATTTTCGAATTTTTTTTGTATCCATGGTACCTGTGTCCTATTTTTAAAAGTGCACATCTAAAAAAAACCCAGATGAATTGACTCTATGACTCTACAGTTTCTAGAGAAATATGCATCATTTTAAGAACCTGGTTGAACTCTCAGACCTAAACATTTCAGAAGTTAGGTACTTCCCATCGTGACTGATTTTGTTGTTGTTGTTGTTTCCCTTTTCATTGTTTTCGTCATGTCGTGTGAATTGAGGTACAGGATCTTGTAGAACACTCATTACTTCATAATCATGTGCTTTATACTTACCCTAGTAGTATTAGTATTTGAATTACTTCCTTCCCCCCCATCCCCCAACCATACAGGATGGGTTTAACTTTACTCCAGCTATAATTATTATTATTATTTTTTTTATATTGTTTTTTTTAGGAAACAGAGCCAACGACTCTCTATTGACCTGGTGGTCACATTGTGGTTACATTTCATTACATTTCAAGCTATCTAATTGTTCTCTGTATGGCAATAGAGGATATTCAAAGTTTTATATGAGTCAGAATGATGATACAATTCCTCTGTTAAATAATTTTTTTAAACATCTGTATATCTAAGGTTGTTTTATTTGACTATATGATTACAGCGGTCTTATGAGATTATTACACATCCCACTGAACAATGATCCAAATCAAATCTGGCTAAATTCTCTAAGAGGCTTCATCTCTGGTAAATTCTATGTAAAAGCTCCTTTAATGATACAAATTACAGTAAATTATGACTTTTTGATTATATAAATCGCCCTGTGTTGGCCTGGCAAGCTGTCCAGGGTGTACCCTGCCATCGCATAGAGTCAGTTGTGATGGGCACCGGCCTCCCCTCATTAGGATTAAGTGGTTTAGAAAATGAGTGAACGAATTATATCATCTCTCAGTGCTAGCCAGCCTTGTGCCAGAAATAAGTTTGATGAAACAGCAACATTCTTTAAGGTGAGTTTAAATGCGTTTTTATGGTGTATTATTACAAACAAGCAAAACAATACATGGTTGTATTGTTTTGCTTGTTTGTAATAATACAAACAAGCAAAACAATACATGGCTGTATACACGACCTTTATTTTTCAGACACCATTGGAGCATCAATGCCGATTGCATGCTAGGCAGCCTGTTTGGCTTCCTCATATCAGCTATTCTTTTTCTGATTTCTGTACTTACTCTACTCTGATTGGTCGCCATTCTAAAGTGGATTGCCTTTTTTCAGTGTGATGGATGTCCAGCAAGCCGTTACACACTAATGTGACACCCCCTATCCACAGCAGCAAAAAAATAAAAACAAAAAAAAAATTGTCCACTTTACACAGTCCAGAGGGAAAAGTTAAACATTCGCTAACCTTGTTGTTTGATGCCCTGGCATCATATATTATGGCTATTAAACACTATAGCAATAAGTCAAAAAGGTGGGTAAGGCATCATATCTCTTCTTTAAAGCTCTGATGTAATGAATTAAATGTTAATAATGTGTGTCTTAATGAATTTAACTGCAGTTCTGAACAAGTTAACATTAACAATACCACTTTTGCTAAATTATCTATTAAAAGCAGTCATGCTAGTTAAAGCATTAGATAGATCCCTAGCTAGTTCATTATAAATAAAAAAATATATTTATCACATTTTTGGAACTCAGTCAGTACCGACCAGCTGTGTATCTCAAGTGGATTTATAAGTTATTGTACAGAAAGTAAATATTTATGAGCATTAGTTGTAAAAGATTATGAAGGTGAATAAAAACAAAGAAAGCTGTATTTTCTTTATCTAATGGTTGCTTTCACAATTTTTCATCATTATTTTATTTTCCCCCTAGTCATCGCTCTCGTGAGGTCTTGCCTGGAATGCTGATGTTTATGCTGATCTAAGCTCACATTTCTATTATTATTATTTTTTGCTGTGGATTTTGGCTGAGCTAGCATTTGGCAATGTTGTTCATTGATGTATTCAGTTTTTTTAGCTTCAAGAAGAGGCATTAACTGACTCTTGTGCATTTATCCTTAAGGTTATTGATTTTAATCTTATAGCTCATAATTCAGTTAATACTATTGGCTCTTTTAAGTATGCCTGATTCAACACTTAATGGGAGTTGATATTTCAAATATTTAAAAGGTTTAAGGGGAAATGATGACATTATTAATGTATTATTTTGCTTATTTATTTATTATTACAAACATCTTTTATTGAATAAATCAATACATTTCATGCTTTAAGTGCAAACTTACAATATACACAAAAACAGGTAATTAGCTTCATAAGGTCAGTTTCTTGCACAAAGTATGTTCAGTATGTTCAACAAGATTGAGGCAGCAGCTTGATAGCAAGTTTATGTTAGCAAATCATATTTTAAGCTAACAGAAAATCCCCGATAAGATATTTAGTTTGTAATACATTAGTCTGAGAGGTAAAACAGTACTTTTACCTGCCTTACAACTCACAACGTCCAAGTGAAAACTGAACACGGCAAGAGAGATGTTAAGATGAATCAACACCAGAGAAGTGTTAAAGCATGCACCTGAACTCTTAATGAATGAACTCCACACCACCCAAGAGTATCAGGAAACAAAAGCTGTTGTCTATTTCTAAGATGCTTTATCCGAATTAGGGTCATGGGACGCCTATCTCAGCCGACTCTGGGACAGGGAGGGGTACACCCTGAACAGATCGCCAGACCATTACAGGGTCAACACTCATACAACCATTCGCACTCACACTTACACCTAGGGGCAGTTTGGAACAAAATTAATTGCATGCCTTGATATAATACTCATGACTCATGACTCATGACACACTTCCCCTGGTGTAGGTTTCCTCTTGCACTCTGACCCTGATGCTTTTCTGTTGCAGTTTTAGCTGCATCAGAAATTTCCACATTCCAATAATAACATATCTTTATACATGCCTTCCTGCCATTTAAACATGAATAGAGATGTGAGAAGTTCCACATTTTACACTTTGGTTATGTGGGTTGTCAGATTTTCCTTGACTGACACTCACGCATTAGAGTTTTTCTATTATGTCCAGATCAAAGGCAATTAAACCTTTTAAGACATTGATTTTTTTGCAGTACAATATTTTTCTTTTACAGAACTGAATAAACATATTATTAATAGAATCCAGAATGGCACTGTGGCATAGTGGTTAGCACGTCTGCCTCACAGCAAGAAGGTCCTGGATTTGAGTCCCGGGCTGGGCGTTTTGGTAGTGTGGGCTTCAGCAATGTCTACAGATTATAAGTCCAAAGGGAGCAAGTTACACAATCTCCTTTTGTCCTTTGCCTGGACCGAGATACCACCAGCAAGCACTGGTTAGAAGACCTCAGAGACCTGCTGGTTGTATATGAATGCAATATAAGGGAGCATCCGACTATGAAGATCTCTCATAAAAATAATGCAGAATTTAAGCATGAGATGTTTTTTTTAATGAATAACAATCTATCTGAATATAATTCAAATTAAATTAAGTTTCAGATTGATAACACAGTTATAGAGAACATGAACTAGGAATCTCCACATGAACAGTAACCTGAGTTATCAAACCAGGGAGCTGTGAGATGGTCATCCATCCATTCATATATCCAGCCATCCATTCATCAGTTATTAATACTGCTTATCCATAAGGGTGGCAGGAATCCCAGCTGACTTCATGTGAGAAGGGGTGCACCCTGTGATCGATTCACCACCGTTGCTGAGTTGTCCTTGTCACTGTTATCCTTGTCGCTGGATCCAACACATATCCCAGGGATACTCTGCATAAGGCTCTGTCTGGATTGCCTAAAGTAATTTTTCAACAGTTTGTATCCAAAATCTCATTCAGTATACAGAGCACCTGCACAATGCACCTAATAATAGAGATATAAATTTAAAACTCTCAATCAAAAACCAAGACCCCTTCAATGCACAGTTTTGTTCGTAATGAGTAACAATTCATTGTGCCCCCATTCTGTATGAAAAAGTTGGGTTCCTTGTGTAATCACTTAATAAAAATAAAATTATAAAAAAATAATTTTTCTTAATATCTCAAGGAGCCTTCCTTGCAGCTGTCATAATTGGCTTGTTCATTATGAATCTTACTTTACACTTATTTCTGAATTTCTGTAAAACTTCATTGAAACGTTGTCCTTTGAAGTGCTATATAATGAATAATAATGAAGATTATTAATGAATTGAATGTGGGACTATGTCCTGGGTGAGATACCAGTAAATCCATATTCGCAGTTCAGCACCATTCTTTGTTTTTTCCCCCTTGCACAGACAGTACCACTGTGATGCTGTCACAAATACAGACCGGTGTTTGAACATGCAGATCGAAGGGTTTCATTGTAAGTCCAACCAGAATCCAAAAAAGAATTCCAGACTCCATGTCAAAGTACATGCATTGATCAAGCAGACAGCTCACCAAAGCTAAATCCAACAGTGAGGTCAACAAACAGGCAAAAACAGTAAAAAGTAATACAGATCAGCACGGTGGCATAGTGAACAGCACATCCACTACACAGCAAAAAGATCCTGGGTTCGAGTTCTGGGTCCTGGTAGTTGTATATCCAACTGTTACTAAGATAAATTCGGATCTAAAAAGCAGCACTGGAGAGATATGCAGCTTGCATGTTCTGAACCCTTGAGCCACATGGACAGTGGAATTCCTGATGCCTCACTACAGGAAACTGTAATTTACTGGATTCCCAGTAGCTTAGTAAGCACTGTCACTTGCAGTCTCTCTTCCGGTCATTAATAAAACAAAACAAAACAAAACAAAAAAGCAATCCCCCAGCTTACCCTTCATTGTTTAACAGTTCTTTTTCTTTCAGTATCAGTATCCTCCTGTTGAAAAGTACACACATTTATAAGACCCTGCCTGGGCTTTATTACTACTCCTGAGGTGTGTAAAGATCCTCTATTTGACACAGTCAGTGTTTATTCATGGTGTTACATTGCACTCAAATGAAACAGCCACTTAGAGAAACACTGTCTGATTGTTGTTTTTATTATTATTATTATTATTATTATTATTCATTCATTCATTTGCGCTCTTGTAGAGCACTCTCTCTCGTTGGTGAGCAGACAAAAGACATCACAGGGGAAAAATTGTGAGTTCATTTCCTGTACACGAAACAAGCTGCGCAAGAAAGTGAGGAACTGATCTGGAAATTCTTGGGAAATTCCAATTTCAGCCCAATCTTTAGTGAGTAACCCACACATTGATGAATGAAATGATCATATCTTGTATAGAGGGGTCTTGCCCAGAGAAATAATTTTAGTGTACCAATATTACATTGTATGAAATAAATTTATAAGATGTGAAAAATAGGCTGTGCAAAAATGTGGCACCCTTGTCATTTTGTTGATTTGAATATTTGGACGAATCATGAGAAACGGTATTTAAAGTGGCCGGTCGCAAGTGTTTCTTCTCTTTGAATCTCTTCTGAAGATGACTCTCAAATGACCTGGAAACAAAGATTGTTCAACATTATGGCTACAAAATGCTGGTTCAGAAATTTCAGCAGTCAGTTTTCATTGTGAGGAACACATTGAGGAAATGGAAGACCACTGGCACAATTCTTGTTAAAGTCAGTCCAAGAAAAATACCAAAGATTGAGTTATTTGATTCTAAAAAAGGGGGGGTTTTGCATGGCAGTGAAAGAACACAGCATTCTAAGAAAAACATTTGCTACCCACAGTAAAATTTGGTGAAGGTTCATGCTGTGGGGCCAGTGCCAGTACTGGAAATCTTGTTAAAGTCAAGGATCACATGGATTCTACTCAATATGGGCAAACTTTTTAGAATAATGTTCAAAAAAAAAGTTGAAGTCGGGCCTTGATATTTTAGCAAGGCAACGACCAAAAACTCTGCTCTAAATTTACCCAGGCACTCATGCAGAGGAACAAGTACAATGTTCTGGAGTGTCCTTCCGAGTCCCCAGACCTGAATATCATTGATAATCTGTTGGATGATTTGAAGCGCGCTGTCGTTGCTTGGCGACCGTTAAACCTAACTGAACTGGAGATGTTTTGTAAATGGTATGGAATGGTCCAAATACCCTGATCCCGAATCCAGGCACTCATTAGCGGCTATTGGAATTATCTAGAGGCTCGTATTTTTGGTAATCCAATAAACCTCATTTCACTAAGTATTCCTGTGTTCAACAAAGAATGTTAGAATGAAGTTTCTTATCCAAACACCTAATGATTTATTAATAAAAATAATGGAAATTGTCAGGGGGTTTCGTCAAGAGTAGGCTGCATAGCCATCAGCATGTTTCTGCCTTGCAATGGCCTGGCGAACTGTCCAGGGTGTCAGCTGAGATGGGCGCCAGCCTCCCTGTGACTCTAATAAGCGGTTCAGTAACACAATAGCACAAGCTTATGGAGCGCATTTTTTAAAAACTTTTTGTAAGAGTATGTTATTTCTTTATCTCTGGATCCAGAGCTTCTGATAAACATGTGGGAGAGGAAAAAGCTTAATGACACCTGAAGGGGAAGTAATGAATGATAATAATGAGTAAACATATAATGTACCTCAGCTCAGTCTGATGTTTCAAATGAAACCACAGAATCTATTACAAAGTGACTCCTTTTAAGTGGGGTCGAAATTATAGGTTTGTTGAATCTAAACTATGATCAGTGTTATGGAACATTCATGGCACACATGAAGTTTCATGTGTGCAAACAATGACTTGATTCAATTAAATTATTTTTTTTCCATTTACCTTTGAAAAGTGGGAGGTTTTATTGGGTATCCCTGTCTGTAAATGAATATTTCTCGCTTGATAACACCATGCATAAGATTTAGGATATTTTTCTCGACCAACCATCACACTGGCACTTTGCCTGTGTTGTTCTATATACTATATAGTGTATACGCTCTATTCAAGATATGATCACTTCATTCATCATGGTGTGGGTTACTCACTAAGGATTGGGCTGAAATTGGAATTCCCAAGAATTTTCAGATCTGTTCTTTACTTTAGATACATTCATTCATTCATTATCTGACTCGCTTATTCCTAATTAGGGTCGCGGGAGGCTGGCGCCCATCTCAGGCGAGGGCAGAGTACACCCTGGACAGCTCGCCAAGCTTAAGATATATAAAGGCTATTTATTTATGTCACCCAACCCCTCCTAAACACACACACACACACACACACACACACAAACAGAGGGAGAGAAGGTACATTTTTCTTTAGAACAGAACTCTATCAGCTAAGGAGGAGTTAGGTATCCACTCAGTCCCTCCCACGACTTCCTCCAACCTCAGGAGTGTTATACGAGCGTCTCGCTCTTTTAAAGTAGTTTGTGCAACAACCCAGAACACTTTTCTTCAACTTGGCAACCTCTCGTTCCGCTCATATTTCTTGTGTCTCCAGTGCGGACATTTCAGCGCGTAGCCGGAGCGCATCGTTACCATTACCGCTGTCTTCCTGACCGACACACGGGACCGGTGTCACTAAAATCCCTACAGACATGTTGGATCATACGAACCAGAGACATCTATGTGGAATTTTACTCACTTTCTTGTTTTTTTGCCAACAAATGCCTGGTAAGTGTAAGAGTGCTCAAAGACTCCAACAGCTGCTCAGCGTCCTTAAAAAACTACTGAAGTTAATTTAGAACAATAAGTTTTTATTTATAT
>JBCNYG010000001.1:51613997-51625552 GCA_039654305.1 Porochilus rendahli | reverse complement strand
GTTGGCTTACTGATCTGAAGCTCAGGGGTTCAAGCCCCACTGTCACCGAGTTGTCACTGCTGTTCCCCCAGTGCAGCTAACTGGGTTATCATAGGCCAGCCATGTCTCTCTCTCTCTGTGGTCAGAGGCAAAAGGTGAAAGAACCATTGCTGTCTTTTGTAAAGAGTAAGCCAAAGGGTTGCCGTCAGTGTGTTTCTGCCCTGCGATGCCCTGGCGAGCTGCCCTCACCCAGAGTAGAGGCTGTTTTTTTTTTTTTTTGTTTTTTTTTTTGGGAATCCCTCGGGTCACGGGAAAAATTTATTTGCAACGCAAAGTTGGAAGTAACAACCGATCTAAGCTCACAGTACTGGCAGCGAAGTCGTTAATATTACTGAACGCATTACTTAATGAGAGTCGAGTGTGACGTAACATAAAAGTAATGTTTCTATTTAAATCAAACAAGTGCTCAGTAAATTAGTAAAATGGAACTTGTTTGATGTTTTGTTTGGGTTTATTCAACTAAGGTAGTCATGGTGTGACCCATGTACTGGTTTCTTTTTTTATGTATTTATTTATTTTTTTATGGTAACTGACCTCCAAAAGAGCTAGAAACAGGGACTTCGCAGATGGTTCTCCACAGAAAAACTATAGGGACCACAGACCATATGAACCCTGCACACATGCAAATCTTTAAAAGCCATTAGTAGCCCATTAGTGACTGACTCATTCTATAAAATGTTAAAGCTCAAATTATTTACCAGTTGGATGTTAACGGTGAAATTGAATAACCGTTCAGGAGATTTTACATGCAGAAGGTGTATGGGTTTAATAAGGCTGCCGCTTATCTGTGCGATTAATGATTTCTGAAACACAGAACTGGTGTTTATCTCTTTGAGAAATCCCCACCTGACAGGAAATCTTTACCCCAAACTACAGCAGAACAAGTGCACACTTTCTCAGACATTGAGCTGGCTAAAAGAAGTACAAAAAAAAGTGAAGGTCAGTTTGTAATGCTGTAGCATCCACTGTCTTGTCAATAATATAATTTTTTTGATTCGGACACGGTGTTAAATATATTTGATGAAGAAAATCATATAAATATCATCTGGTAAGTGTTTTTTAAAACTATTTTTAAGTCTGAACTTTTTTGGGGTAGAATCTGGTGAAGCTCCCGAGACATTTCAGCAACTGTCAGGATGTTGTCAGAATGGCTCAGCCAATCAGACGGGTGATTCAGTCCGTTTATAAAACTCCGCCTCTTGTGTTAGTGTTTAAGGGTGTGGCTCTACGGGTGCACTACTTAGGGAGGCCGGTATGATGCAGATATCTTTTCTAGATCAATAAAATAATGAAGGAATATATTTACTCAATCATTGCTGAACCCTTTATTCCTATTATGGTTGTGGGGGAGGCTGGAGCCTATCTCAGCTGACACTGGGCTAAGGTGGGGTACACCCTGAACAGCTCGCCAGACAATCGCAATGATGTAGTATTGATGATGTAGTCCTTCCGCATTATAGCTCTGATGGTTGTTCTGCTTGTAATATAAATTATGGTCTCCTCCCTTTAGTAACGGGTCATGATTAGGGACCTTTATGGAAACTTTAGAACATGTTGATGTGAAGTTTTTAAAAATGTATCTAGTTCCCTACTTGAAGTGTAAATCTGTGAGCAGTATCTAGGTAGTTCACTAATGAATAGCTTATTATCATTAGCTCTTACTTTAGCATATATTGTCATAGTTAACAGATTATTGTTGATTGATTATTATTGCATGACAAGCATAGACTGTGTAGGGCCGGTGGTGTATAAGGTAGGGTGCTAGGCTAAGGGTTCATATCCCGGTTAGACTGTGCTAAGACCCTTGGAAAAGGTCTCAACCAGTGCACCTCTCTTCACCCAGCAGTATAAATAGGTACCAGTAAAAAATACTGGAAAGGTCACCTGCGATGAACTAGCGTCCCATCCAGGAGGAGTTGAACACCTAGTTGCTTCAAGGTATGAGAACTAAGATAAGCTCCCACTCTGATGAGCCACTAGGCTAGGCACTAGGTATGAACCAATAAGAGTCAAATGTATATAAATCTATACTCATGGGAAATGGCAACCATTTCAGAAATGTGGAACCAAGTATCGTGTTTCAGGTTTTTATCCTTTTAAAATTTCTATATGTAGCCGTAAAGCACAGAATATTTACACCCGGCAATAATGAGCTGCTCTTTCATGATGATGTAGATGAAATGATTAAACTGGTTCATTGTTCATTACCCTATGGAAAATGTTTTGAGGAACTGTGTTTGGCGGCATCTGTCAATCAACTGTATCATTAAGCTATGATTGGTAATTGCTCGTATCGGGTCTCATGAAAGTTTACTCAGAATAGCGCCATGCCAGCCCACTTGGCATCGCATGAGAAAATGTCTCATCGCTCATTTTACTGGCTTTTACTGACTTTACATGGTTGCTTGTTGCTTATCGCTTCCTGTGTGGATGCCCCTTTAGTGATGTGTTTCAAAGCAGTATAATAAATTCTAAATAACATTCTGCTTTTTAATTCTGTACTTTTCAAGCAAACGCCTGTGCAAAGATTTGATATGTATGTGTGTGTCATATGTATATATGTGTGTGTGTGTGTGTGTGTGTGTGTGTGTGTCATATGTATATATGTATATGTGTGTGTATGTATGTACGTATATATGTGTGTGTGTGTGTGTGTATATATACATACATACATACATACATACATACATACAGAATGTATATGTGTGTGTGTATATATACATACATACATACAGAATGTATATGTGTGTGTATATACACGTATGTACACCCTACCATTCATACTTGGCCTTTGCCCAGTATATTCTGGGATGGGCTCTATTCTCCCCACAACCTTAATAGGATAAAGTGGTTTGGGAAGTGAGTGTTTAAGAGTGAGTCAGTGAGTGAGTGTTTATTTAGATTTGATTTGTTAAACCTGCAAGTCATTTTAAAGATTTCTGGGCACTGGAAGATGAAGGATTGCAGAATCGATTGCAGTTTTAAGATGCACTGTAAACAGTGAAGGTCCAAGTTTAATAGAAGAGTGCATTGTTTGTTTTCTCCATTAGGAGGCAGCAAAGTGTAAGATTCTCATCACAGGCTGGACAGTGTTTATTCCGTCAAGTGCCCAGTGATTCGCTCGCAAGGGCACAGCTTTAAATTCTGCCCTCATTAGCATCTTGTCTTTCAGATTAAATGAGGGTGTGACATTCACCTGAGATGCAGTTGCGTCACGCCCTTTCTTTTGGAATAATAGGACTTTTTTTTTACCATTACTGTTATCATTCATCATTCATTTTCTGAACCGCTTATTCCTAATTAGGGTTGAGAGGAGGCTGGTGCCCATCTCAGCCAACTCTGGGCGAGGGCAGAGTACACCCTGGACAGCTCACCAGGCCATTGCAGGGCAGAAACACGCTGATGAAATGAAAGTTATTAAAATTTCATTGATATTATAAATTAATGACAGTCCGCAATGGTTCTTTTACATGCCTCTCACCACAGACCTTGAGAGACATGGCCGGCCTTTGATAACCCACTTGGAAGGACAGCAGTGACAACCCGTTGGTAGTGGATAGAACCCCCGACCTTGGGATCAGTAATCCAGCACCCTACCATCGGGCCACCGTTATTATTTCTAACAATTTTTCATTCCGTCATCTTTTGAAAACAGATAATAATAATTTAATTCTTTAAGAGAGTAAAAATTATAGTTTTATATTATCATTGATATTTTGTTTGCTTTTAAACCCTTATGTTCTTCCCATTCACGTCCTCGTGCATAAGAGATGCAGGGTGTGCTGTAGAATATGTTTGTGAAAGGACTCGTGCTTCTTTCCTAGCCCTGAATGTAAAGCGAAGTTATTTTTAATAGCTTGTCATTTAAAATGGAGCGAATAAGAGACTGTGGATAAATATTGTATGTGTGAGCGTGTCCTGGGATTTCCGTCTGGTGCACTGCAGCTCTTCAGGTTTAATGGTTGAGTCGTTCAGGTGCTGTTGCTCAGGGCACTTTCCAAGCTAACAAGCTCAGTCTCAGTGTAGTCAAACTCTGAAAGTTTAAAAACTTTAGAGCACTTTGGAGCATTTATGTCGAATTGATTTTATTTTATTTTTTTGAGCGCGTGTCTTGTTTTCGTTTACTTTCAAGAGGCGTAAGGAGAAAAATTCAAGCGCTGACAGGCAGGAAATATGCACCATATGGCCAGGATGGTGATACTGGGATTGTGTGGTGTCTCACTATAGTAAAATCCTACTATACAATGCACAGAATCCTGATGTAGGGAAAGTTGTTTACTTTAAAGAAAAAAGTATGCCGTCCATGAGTTGTTAATACATAACATATGTGCAGTTTTACAGTCAGCGAGCACATGTATGTGTCACATGGACTCAGAAAATCAACTTCATTTATTAGATGAGCTTATCTGTTAGGACAAGGCTTTTTGGATTATCATTTAAAATTTCAAAGCTTAACAATTATCCGTTGATGAATTATTACTGTTGATGATGTTTAGTACAGCTGTACCTTTACATGTACTATGGTATTTGGCTTCAGAGTGAAATGTTTAACCCTATTCATAGCCCTTGTTTAGGAGGAGACTTTTTGACAGACAAAACATGGCATTTGTGATGGTATAAAATATATATTATGTCTGTTTAAATTATAATATGAATGAAACTGTTAGTCAGAGATCTGTAAAATTTATGCAGGAAATAGTGCACATAGGGTGTAAAGAATAATCAATAAATAATTATATTATTATTATTTCTATAAAAATGTATAGGTGCTAATGATCAAAAATTACTTGTTTCCTGTCTGAAAACTGCCCATATAAACATGAATAAAACATATAAAAAAATATATATATGTGTATATATTTTACGCTCCGTGTATATATTTTAAACTAATGACGAGTGAAGGCCTATATATGTATAGGGAATAAGTTATGGACACATTTTTGCCAAAATTGTTAGAAACCCAACATGTCCCTAAAAGATTTGCAGCACACTACAAGAATAAAACCTTAAAGTAAAATTAAAGGCAAGCCTTCCATACCTTCCTGTTAGACATGATCATGTGTATATTTTCATTATCCGGTGGTTTTTACGTACATTTTCTATGTTGTAATCTACCAAAATCCTTTCCAACAGTATTAGGCAGTTTGAAAAGGCTGCTGTTTCCCACTTTTGAGAGTGAAAATTGGTAAGAATAGGACATGAATCCATCAGTACATTTAATGAAAGATGATGGCAATAATAACGGTATGCAGATATTAAACTAACAAATCTGATATAAACCAGTGATCTTTTGAATGAAATAAAAATGGGCTCATCATTTCAAAATCAGATGTGCTTCTGTTACTTAAACTAGAGGCAGCTCCTGTGTATGAAGGAATAGTATACAGCTTTATTCATTCTATAAGTTCTGTTTTCCTAACAAAAAACACAGTCATGTGACTTTTTTGCTACTTTTCGCAGTCCAGTCCTCCCCTACCCCCACCTGTGTGTTTGAATTGTAACAAGGCGTATGCAAGCTTTTATTAAGTTTGGGTTTAATTTCCCTTTAAAATGTAGCCAGTTTTTGTCCCGATGCTCCTCACACACTTCTCATTTTAATACGGCAAGTCCATTACTACTGCACATTGGGAAGCAGTCTGTGCGGAAGGTCCTGCTTACTAACCACGGAGTCGGAGAAGAGACTGAGCAGCCGCAGGCCAGAAGCGCTGAACCGTGGTTAAGGAGAAGATGCGTGACGGAGACGCTCGGCTCTGCTGTTACGTCATGCATATAGAGAGCAATGTGCAGAACAATTTTCTTGCACATTGACAATGTTTACATGCCTCTGTAGCCACAGGCTGTGCAGCTCAACTAGTGTCGCCCTGATAAAAAATTACAAAACACACGCACACAATACAGTAGCTAGATGCACCATAGCAGACCAGAACTGAAGGGTATGAGATCAAGCCACATGACCCAGAAAAGTCTCCCACATTTCAAATGAAAAACAAATCATTAAAGATAATCAAATTATTATTTGCACAAGTAAAAGTTCATTCAGTACAGTTTTTATTCATTATGTTTTAAAGATGATCATCCCCCTATGGTGGCCGTCATTGTTTATACACACTTGGGGGTGATTTTTGAAGGCTCATGGCTTGATGGGTCTTGTTGGGTGGAACAGCTTCAATCTCCTGCTGAATAAAACCTCAAGGGCTTCAAGAGTTTGGGGTTGATGACTGCACACTCATGATTTTAGGTAGCTCCGCAGAAAAAAGGGGCGAGGTCAGGGGAACTGACCGACCACCCGATATCGCTATGCAACAAGATCTCCGGAACCATTTACTTCAGCACTTCCAATGATCTTCGAGCTGTGTGTGCCATAGCTCCATCTTACTGAAACCAGATTTCTTTTTAAAGCCGAATTCTCAACACCCTGCAAAATGGTTTTCTGATCTGGAACGTTTGGTTCCATGAAATACTGAACTGTCTCAAAACAACCTCAAAACCTTGGTTGCTTCCAAGTAATGCTTCGACAGTGTGTTATGTGTTGTCCCAGCAGATTATTTATTTATTTATTCACGATCAACCAAACAAACAAGCTTCATTTTCATGAGAATGTAAAAAAAATAAAAATTAAAAATTCATAATGTCATTTTTGGTGTGTGTGTCACAGAGCCGAGGTTGGCACCATCTTCGCCCTCAGTTGGTTGATCACGTGGTACGGCCACGTTCTCTCGGATTTCCGGCACGTTCTGCGGCTCTACGATTTCTTTCTGGCTTCTCATCCACTCATGGCCATTTACTTTGCTGCTACGGTGAGAATTCTTTATGCATACTGAAATCCCTCTCTTTCTCTGTGTCTCTCTCCCTTTACCTTTCGCTCTCTCTCACCTCCCCATACGCAGTGACATGTTAAACTTTTTCTCTCTCACACTGAGTCTTTATAAGGGTGTGTCATAGGGGGTATATGTGAGGGTGTGTGTTAGCGAATGTGTCTGAGAGGGGGTGTGTTAGCGAGTGAGTTTTTTTCTTAGTATGTTCTTTCTTTCTTTTTTCTTCCATCTTCTCACACACACGTTCATAGCTGGTGTGTGTGTACTGGGTCAGTGTTTGTTTTTCTGCCTTGTTTGAATCCAGGGCACTTTGTTGTAGCGAGACGAGTTAATTAAACATCTCTAATGAACTCAGTGGAGGTTTGAGGGAAGCGGCTGGCTGCGCTGTGTTTGTGCTCGCTCGCTTGAGCTGGCCCTCTTTCATGCCTCGCCGTAAGACTCCGCGTTGCCAAAGATCAGCGCGTGAGCCGAAAGGGGGCCGGAGCCATCTGAAGTACGGATAACAAAGCATGCAGGAAATGTAGTTCATCCTGCCTCTAAGTTTCTTTAATTCCCTTCTGACGGGCGGTAAACCAGCATGGCTCGAGCAGGAGCCGCTCTGACTAGACCACGCAGGCTAAGTGCTCTCTTCACTGACCTCCAGTGTGGACAGGAGACGGCTATTTACACCACTGACCAGCAATATGATAAGCGAGAATGAAAACCTATTGCAAATGGGTGTGTGTGTGTGTGTGATAGTAACAGATAATGCACCTGTTTTTATGTGTACAGGTTTTGTGTGTGTGCATGTGATTGAAGGCCAGGTTTGATGTAGTTGAAGGTGAATCCAGCACTGGCATCAGCGGGTAAAACAAAGTATGCACTCATTAAACCAAAAACTCTTTTATCTCCTCATTTATCAACAACTTTTCCCGGGATAAAAGGAGCAAGAGATAAAGAAACATATATATATATATATATATATATAGAGAGAGAGAGATGTAGAGTGAGAGAGAGAAATACAGACAGATTTAGAGAGAGGAACAGATATATATGAGAGAGAGACATACAGAGATAAAGAGTAAAATTCAGAGAGAGAGAGTGAGAGACATAAAGACAGAGATACAGTCAAAGATAGAGAGAGAGTGATAGAGAGATACAGAACATGATATGCAAAGAGAGATACATAAAGATGGATAGAGAGATGTACAGAAAGAGAGAGAGAAATAGATACAGAGAGAGAGAGAGAGATACAGATACAGAGAGAGGTTCATTTTAGTGTTTTTGTGAATCAGTATTTTTACTTTTTGTTATTCTTTTGTCGTTTATTCCTTTGCTCCTTTATTTTATTTTGCACTACAACACACAACTAACTTTTTATCTTTTTTTTTCATTCTTTCATTTTCTTTTTTTTGTTTCTTCTTTTTCTTTGTTTCTTTCCTTAATCTTATCCTTTCCCCTGTTTTCTTTCCTTCTTTCTTTTTTCATTATTTCTTTTATTTGTTCTTTCTTTGTTCTTTCTTTCTTTCTTTCAGTTATTTCTTTCTCCTTCCTGTTTTCCCTCCCTTCATCCCTCTCTTGTCTTCTATTTCCATCCTTCCTTTCTTCCTTTGTTTTATTCGTCCTGTCATACATCTCTGCAGTCTTTCTTTTCTTTCTTTTTTCCTTCCTGTCATTCTTACTTCATATTTCCATACTTCTTTTCTCCCATCTTTCTCTCCCTTCCTCCCTCCCTCCCTCCCTCCCTTGATTTGTTTTTCATCCTGTGGTGTGTTCTCACTCTTCCTGTGGCTGTGCTGTGTTGTAGATCGTTTTGTATCGGGAGCGGGAGGTGAAGAGCAGCGAGTGTGACATGGCCAGCGTTCATCACCTGCTCTCTCAGATTCCTCAGGATCTCCCATACGAGCAGCTCATCTCACACACACAGCACCTCTTCACCCGCTTCCCCCCCGCCCAGCTCTCCTGTTCCGCCACGCCGCAGTCCCGTAACAGGTACCACACACACACACACACACACACACACACACACACACACAGGACACTCGTGCTGAGTGAAGAGTAAACGATTGTTAGAATGTGCGTGAGTGTAGCAGAGTTACACACACAAACACACACACACACACACACACACACACACACATCAGGTACACATAACTGTACAGATCAGTTTAATCACACTTTCCTTCTTCCCAGAGATATGTTCCTTCTTTCCTTCTCTCTTTCTGTTCCTTCTTTTATTCATCTTTCATTTCTTTATACAAGTTATCTTTTTCCTTTGAGACACATTTATTCTGTCCTTCCTTCTTGTCTTTATTTATTCCTTTTGTTTGTTTGTTCTTTCCTTCCTTCCTTCTTTTCCCCTCTTGTTATTCCTTCCTTCCTTTTTTTCCTTTGTTTTCCTTACTACTTTTCATCTGTTGAATCGTTCCCTTTACCTGTCGCTTTCTTCATTTGCTTTTCATCCCTTTTAAGGCCATTTATTCATTTATCTCCAACTACAACCTTTCGTTCCTTTCTTACTTCTTTGTTTTTGTTCTTTCTTTTCTTCATTCCTCTTTCTCGTGTTTGTCTGCTAGTTTGTTCTTTCCTTTTTTTCCTTGTGAAAGTTCTTCCATAATGAGACACACACTCTTCTTTCCTTTATTTATTTGGGGTTTTTTGTTTGTTCTTTCCTTTTTTTCTGGCCTTCCTTTACTCTTTCTTTTCTTTGTTGATTTTCTTCTTTTTACTTGTTGCTTGCTCCCTCCCTCACTTTATCCTGTCTTCATCCTTTTTCTTTGTCCATGTATTCCTTTTTCCCTTCCTTTCTTCAATCCTTTGCTCCTTTCTTCTGTCCTTTAATCTAATCCTTGTAGAAATTGTTCTCTGTTTCTTCTAGAGACTTTCTTCTGTCCTTCCATCCTTTAATTAAAAATTTTATCGCTTTTGGTGTACCCCCCCCCTCCCTCTTTTCCCCGACATCTGTACATACCACTTACAGACTCCCTCAGTCCATAGATTTGTCTTTATTTTTTATTTCCTTCCATCCTTTCTTTCCAGAGCTTGGATCCTCTGCTACTTCCTGCCTCTCCTGTAAATTTTAATCTTCTCTACGTTCCTCTCTTTGCTCTCAGAGCCTTGCGTGTGCCTGTGCGTGTGCCTGTGCGTGTGCCTGTGCGTGTGCGTGTGTGTATTATTGTATAATAAGCAGTGTGTCCAGCGGGTGGTGCTGTAGAGTGTGACACAGTATCATTTCTGCCTCTGATGAACTCTGTTAGTCGTTATGGTCATGTTAAGCCACACTGTTTGACTGTCAGCGTTTCCTGTCACACCGCAGAGTGCGTAGACGGCACTTCTCTCGCCGCTCCATTCGCTCTTTCATGCTCGTTCTTTTTTGAAAAGTAACTAAAAGTTCACAGGAAGCATAATTTTCTCTTCCAGCAAGCCCTCACTGTGTTCAGGGCACAAATCCGTCTCCGTGCGCGAGCGTGTTCCTTTATAGTTTTGGGAGTCGATGAATATACTGGGTGCTTGATGCAGGACAGGACTCCACTACACACCCTGTACTCTGGGTAATTACATGCCAGCCTTGTTTTCCTTAAGCCCCACCCCTCTAGCGTCTGTGACCTCTCTGGGAAGAGAAGGGGTGTGTGTGTGTGTGTGTGTGTGTTGAAATGAGCACCCTCCCGGGCTGTGACCTGTAGCCCCACTCTGTATTGTGGTACTTGACCCTGCAGTGTGTAGTAATGAGCTGTGTAGTGCACTGCTTCTAATGACATTGACCCCCAAATGTTCTTTGTTCGTACCTCTACCCCGTATTTTTCCTTCTCTCTTGCTCTCTCTCGCTCACATATACATACACACACACACACACACACGGGAGTGTACCCTGTGGCCCTTTGTTCATCAGTGTGATTTGTATTCAGCTCTGATTTATCCTCAGACATTAAACTGAGATATAATGAGGATCTTGCCCTCGTCCTCATCCTGCCTTCATCCGTTACCGGAATTATCGTAAATAAAATGTCCGGGTTCCCGACCTACAGGTCGCACCTGGTCTTCCCTTCAAGTCGTAATCAGGTAATTAACTGGAAGCTTCCGAAGTCGTTTTGCTGCCTGTGTTGAATGTGTTCGTGATTGGTTCACACTCGCGTACAGAAAGCGTTTACTACACAGTCGTATACGGGGCTTCATTTCTCTGCTGTCCAGCTTTCATTCTTTTCTCGCCTCTCTTCCTTCCTTGGGTTTTATTCTTGGTAACTTTTTTTATTCTTTCATTTCATTCTGGATTTCTTTTTCAATTTGTTCCTTGTTCTTCTTCCTTTTCTTGTTTCCCCCCAATTCTCCTGTTTTTCTGTTTCCTTCCTTTCTGTCCTACCATGTGTTATTGCTTTCTTTTTTCTTTTCATTCTTTCACTTGCTCCTTGGAGGTTTTCTTTCTTAACTTCCTTGTTTTACCCTTTATTCTCCCCCCCCCCCTCCCTTGTTTCTGTATTGCCTTTCTTAATGTCATTCTTTAATTTCTTGCTTGGTTTCTAATGCCCCTCATTTTGCTTGTTATTTTTCTTTCAGTCTTTCCTTGATTCCTTCCTTCATGAGTTAGTTTTCCTTGAACTTTCTTGCTTTCTTTACTTCCTTCATGCATTCTGCGGTTCATTCCTGGTGTTCTTCCTTGATGCCTTTGTGTGTGTGTGTGTGTGTGTGTGTGTGTGTGTGTGTGTGTGTGTCCCCTTTTTGTTCTGT
>JBCNYG010000001.1:51563190-51574392 GCA_039654305.1 Porochilus rendahli | reverse complement strand
TGGGATGAAATTCCTTATTGGGTTTATTACGCCTTATAGTTTCTCTCTTTTTGTAAAAAAAAAAAAAAAAAAAAAAAAAAAAAGGAAAATTTTTAATATCCACAACACACCATCTTTCATATGCAAATCCCAACTGAACAATGCACAAACCAAACGTCTTAAACTAAATATATCCATTCCAAACACAGAAACTTTTGCAGATTGTCCAAAAAGGTTACTTAAGAAAATAAATTCATAGAGTAAGGGTGCATCCAAACGTCTTTTCTTCAACAACCATTTTATTTTACAAGTAATACTTTGGGACGTTAAAACTCATCACTCATTTACCGAGCCACTTAATCCTCTTTGGGTCATAGGAAGGCTGATGCCTATCTCAGCCGACTCTGTGTGAAGGCACAGTACACAGTAAACACCTCGCCAGACATCACACTGCAAACATACATGCACACACACACACACACACACACACACACACACACACACACAAAACCATTTACACTCACACCTAGGGGAAAATTGGAACAGCCAGTTAGCCTAATGTGCGTGTCTTTGGACTGTAGGAAGAAACTGGAGTACCTGGAGGAAATCCACATAAGAACAGGAAGGACATTCAAACTCCGCAGAAAAAAAAGCCTAAGAGTTGAACCCAGGACCGATGTGCTACAGAGAGACATATGTGCTAACCACTATGCCACCCTCTGTATATTCAGGATAAGCAAAATCAAAAAGGTAAAACCAAACACCGCCGTTGTTAGAAGATTTTTTTTCAAATGATATTCATTCGAATTTAATTATTTTCTAAGCCAGTAAGCCACTAAATCCTATTAGGGGTTGCAGGGAGGCTGAAGATCCGAAGGTCAGCGGTTCAACCCCCCTATCACCACTGTTGGGCCCTTGAGCAAGGCCCTAACCCTCAATTGCTCAGTTGTTTAAAAAAATGATAATTGTAAGTCGCTCTGGATAAGAGCGTCTGCCACATGCTGTAAATGTAAATGTAAATGTAAATGAAGCCCATCTCAGCCGACTCTGGGCGAGGACCCTGGACAGCCCGCCGGGCCATCGCAGGGCCAACACACATACAACCATTCACACTTACACTCGCACCTAGGGGTGATTTGGAACAACCAGTTATCCCAATGTGCATATTTTTGGACTGTGGGAAGAAACCCGAGTACTCAGAGGAAACCCTCACAAGCAGGGGGAGGACATACAAACTCCACCTTCTTGCTGTGAGACGAACATGTTAACCACTGCGCCACAGTGCTGCGCCTCAAATAATATATTTATATTAATTTTTTTTCTAATTTTTGTAGAATAATCATTATAATTAAACTAGCTCCTAGCTAGGACTGGTAATACTGTTGTCATGGTTACAGAGTATTCATCGCATACTGCTTTCAAATCTGCAGTAAGAAAGTCAATGCTCCAGACAGCACTTAGCAAACAAAGTGATGGCAACCTAAAACACCCTTGATGGTCCCACTTCTGAGTTTTTTTTACATCCTCTGCAGGACTCTGTTTTGGAGGTCCATAGCACAGGCCCCATATTAAAGTTAAGTATCCTCATAAACATAGAGTGGTTGTGAAAAAACAGACATCTGTCTGCTGAAAGACAAACCCCCTTCCCCATGATAAACCAACATAATGAGGAACATGTTTTTGGATGCAGGTACTTCCCTCGTCTTCTGCTGGAAAATTGCTTTACAATGCCAAGACATTATGATAGTATTATATAGTTTTACTTAATGTGGCTCGGAGTCACAGAGGCAGATTTACTTGATGCTAGACAAAGGTAGATGATTCTTTGCCTTCTGGAGTTCATCCATTGTTATCTTGTAAGTGTTCCTGGCACTTCTGTTGGAAGACTTAGTGCCAGGGAGCTACCTTGAGAACTGAGAAGGGCGTGGCTTTCACTAAGAATGTTTGGTCATGATCAAATTTGCTGTAGGTCAATTCAAATGTGCTGTGAATTTCACAGCTTCTGTATCTTCATTTGCAAATCCCCCCCCCCCATTTTTGATACAGACCCCATCCAAAATCCACAGTGATGGCCAGCCTCGTTCTTGTGTTTTAACTGGCTATATGTGACTACAGTGTAACTCTTGATTGTGGTTGTCAGTTGTGTTTGTGGTCCTGGGTTTGAGTCCCAGTCTCAGGTGTTTCTGTGTGGAGTTTGCATGGTCTTCCTGTGCTTGTGTGGGTTTCCTCCGGGGTACTCTGGTTTCCTCCCACAGTCAGAAGACATGAATATTAGTCATTTTTGTCTGATCCAATGAATGGTGCAGTGTGTGTTTCCTGGCCCTGCGATGGTCTGGCAAGCTGTTTGGGGTGTGCCTCGATGAGGTGTGTCCATAGTCAGGATGGGTGTTAGCATCCCTGTGACCCTGATAGGATTAAGCTTTTCAGCAAGTGAGTGAGTGAGAGGGTGAGTGAATGAAGGAGTGAGCGTGTGAGTTGCATTTGTGTCTACTGAGGCTCTGGTCGACTTTGTACTAAGAGTATAGCAGTGATTAGAAATAACCTGGTCTGTGATAGACATCTGGTCCTCACCTCCTTCATGACTCCCAATTTAAGATGGCTTCTTTTTAGGTCGCTATCACACTTGCATGTTTTTTTTTTTCACACATAGAGGTGTTTGAGCCCTAAGTTAAGTTTGAGTGCTAAGGTGTGAAAGCTGTCCTTGTGTTTGGGAGTTCAATCCTTGATTCTCTTATAAATGCTGGTCTGGGATTTGTAATCAACTATGTGGCTGGTGGCTGTAGAATTCCCCCACTGTATTAGGGATATACCAATGTATATGTTTGTATACCTCAATTCTGTGTATTGTATAAGTCAACTGAACTGGCTCCCCCACTAGCCTTGCTGTATGTACAAGGTTAGACTGGGAACCCGTGTAGAACAAAATACAAGTTATGTTCAGAGGTCTGTGGTGCACCAGTCCCAGTCAGGTGACCTGGTATATCACCTAAGAGGTAAACCACCCTCCAGGTCAACTGCTGCAGCAGACATTAATGTCAACATACTCTGGCCTGTCCTTGCCTGTTGGAGCATATTTTTGCAGAGAGAGTGTTCCGCACAATAACAAAAGCTAGAATCACTAAATTGTCCATTGCATACTGTTCTAAAGTATAAAAGAATTTGTCTTTGTTGAGCTGTGGCAGTGGTCCGCATCAGGTGTATAAGCTGACTGGAAAAGTATTGAGATTCTTCTTCTTCTTCTTCTTCTTCTTCTTCTTCTTCTTCTTCTTCTTCTTCTTCTTTTCTTCTTCTTCTTATTATTATTATTATCATTATTATTATTATTATCATTATTATTATTATTATCATTATTATTAGCACGTCCGCCTCACAGCAAGAAGAATTATTATTATTATTATTATTATAGATAATTGAATTTGTATTATTGATTATTATTATCAGAGAAGTCATTATACTTGCTGTCTAATGAAATTTGGTTGGCTCAACCTAAGGTGCTCGTAGGAAATTGCACATACTTCCTCCACACAGTTTCACATTATTGCACTACATTGCACTAATAAATAAGTATATTGCACTTGTCACAAAGTGAATATGTATATAAGGCTGTCAGTATCGCATAACATCAAAATATTGCACTGTGGCATAATGTAAATGTACTGCACCTGTGAGATATTGCATTGGTAAATAAAACTATTGTGTTATTTTATTACAGTTAAAAGGTGGGTGTGACCATAACTTTGTCCAGGCCATTGCTCAGCTCATGCACAGGCCAGCTTTCTGAATTTATGCATAGGCACTCCCTATGAGCCAAAACTGAGCATGAGGTGGCTAATTTGCATATGTGACCTTTAAGCTTGGCAAAATTTCCATTTTCGCACTCCGTGCGCTTGCGGCATCCTGGCTGAGGGGTTACGACGTTCTGTAGAACGGCAATTTTTATTTATATTATTATTATCATTGGCATAGTGAATAGCACATCAAAAAGGTTCTGGGTCCGATTCCCTGGCATTTCTGTGTGGAGTTTGCATGTTCTCCCGGCAATTGTGTGGGTTTCCGCCAGGTACTCCAGTTTCCTCCTACAGTCAAAAAACATTCACATTAGACTAACTGGCTGTTCCAAATTGCCCATAAGTGTGAGTGTGGGTCTGAATGGCTGTGTGTGTGGTGTACCTCACCTTTGCCCAGTGTTGGCTGCGATGCTATGAGTGAGTCTTATTATTTTAATCATCATCATCATTATTATTATTATAAGAACAGACTTTAATGGGACTGCAGTACAGAAATTAACTCACTTTTTTAATAAAAATTGTTCACTATTGAGCTGTTGTAAGTTTAGTGTAAAGTTACTGAACAAATCTGAGTAAACAAGTGAAACAAGTACACTGCAAAAAGCAGACAAGCGCAGCTCTTGTCAAAATTCCTTCCTAAAACACTGCCCAACAAGACAGATACCACAAAACAAAGCTCACACACAAACAGTATTAGACTCAGCATTCTTCGCTGACAGCCTCAAACAGGCCGAGACAGGGAGCAACTGATTTAAAGTGTGTGCCAAATTCAAAGTGTACTTTGTAGTGTGTGAGAGAGTTTGAGGAAGAAAGAAGCTCATTATGACTCTTCATCCTCAGCACAGACGAGCAGTCGAAGAGTAATTAAGCAGCATAAATAGAGAAACACTCTGTGTGGGCTGTGATGTTGCAACATCAGATTGATGTCCGTATCAGCACACACAACGTCCCTGTGATGACCTGTATACACGCCGACTGCATCCATCACCAGGCAAAAGTGGGAACTAAACATCCTCACCGGGTCTGAATTTGCATACTTGCGTGCTTGCACTTGCTATTTTGAGTGTATAAGTGTGTTCACACTGCGAAGTACGGCAACATGCAGTGCACTATGAGGACCCAGATGGTGAACTCAAGCCAGTAAAAAGGAAGCGTCTTTAATGCTGTGCTCTTCTCACCCTCGGTTGGTTATGTAACAGAACAGGGGTGGGGGGTCGGGGGTGGGGGTTCGGGAAGGGGGGGGGGGGGTGGGGCATGTTGCTGATGGAATTTCCATGTTGTGTTAAAAACCTATAGAAACATTAAAGAAAAATTTTACTGACACTTAGAAAGTAACCGTAAATATGGCAAATCCGCTTTTGGGTGGTAAGCATGCCCACTTGACAGCAAGAAGGTCCTGGGTTGGAGTTCTGGGTTGAGCAAGGGTGTTTCTGTGTGGAGTTTGCATGCTCCCTCTGTGCTTGCATGGGTTCCCTCCAGGTACTCTGGTTTCCTCCCACAGTCCAAAGACATGCCCTATAGGCTAAACGGCTGTTCCAAAATGCCCCTAGGTGTGAGTATAAATATTGGTGTGGTAGTGGTTTTGTCTGTCTGTGTGTGTGTGTGTGTGTGTGTGTGTGTGTGTGTGTCAGCCCCGCAATGGACTGGTGAGCTTTTATGGTGTACCCTGCCTTCGCTGAGAGTCAGCTGAGATAGGCTCTCACCCTCCTGCAACCCTAGCAGGTTTAAGTGGTTTGGCGGATGAATTAAACATTTTTTGGCCAATTCTTGGAGCAAGTAAATACCCTGATGACGCATTGCTGATGACAAAATGCGTTATATTAGACAGTAGTTTGGATGCATCTCAAGCATTCCCTGGATTAATTGTAGTGCCACAAAGACATCAGGTAA
Source organism: Porochilus rendahli (assembly GCA_039654305.1). NCBI lineage: Eukaryota > Metazoa > Chordata > Actinopteri > Siluriformes > Plotosidae > Porochilus > Porochilus rendahli. The sequence goes on along the minus strand of JBCNYG010000001.1, from coordinate 51,568,735 downwards.
TACTGACATGCATATACTGTATGTTCTGTGGCGGAGTGCAATCTCAATAACAGGAAGAGGCCTCAGTCTTTACAGAATCAGAGGAATAATGAGAATAAGCCTGAAAAATGAGCTACGCTGAGGGGGCTCCCTTGAGAGTGTCATTTGCTGGGTTTACTCAATTTTCTGTTTTTCTACTGAGCTTATTTATTAAACTGAAAAGGGCCCGTCATGTAAGACTCACCACAGACAGTACATACACGCTTGACCCTTATACCATAGATGCAAAGGTGTAACCAGGGTTCAAGACGTTGTCAGGAGTAACCAATTAAGAAGCATTTCTGTCTGTTACCATCTAGCCGTTTATTAAAAAAAACAAAACAATTATATTCCATACTTCAGTGGTTCTCATCCATTTTGTGTCAGGCTGCAACTTCTCAAAAGTTTTGCACGGTCTCCCTCTGGACTTTAAATTACACTCTGGCAACCTTGGTTTGTCTGCACAGGAGTTGCCCCTGCACTGAAAATCGTTTGGTTGTGTACTCTCTGACTGTTGTAAACATTTTACACTACGGCATCTGCTTTAACAACTAATTGTCTACAGAAGTACCGGAACAGTTCAGCTATTCCTAAAATACATTTAGGTGTGAGATCAAAAAGATAAAAAATATGAGACGTTAACACTTAAATGACCTGTTAGATTAATTTATTTAATGAACCATTTATGGCCGCTTGGTGGCTCAGTGGTTAGCACATCCGCCTCGCAGCAAGAAGGCAAGAAGTGGGTTTCCTCCGTGTATTTTGGTTTCATCCCACAGTCCAAAAACATGGTCATTAGGCTAATTGGCTGTTTCAAATCGCCCCTAGTTGTTAGTGTGACTGGTTGTAAATGTTGGTCCTGCAATGGTCTAGCAAGTTGTCTAGGTGTAACTCGCCTTCACCCAGCATTGGCTGAGATGGGCGCCAGCCTCCCTACGACTTTGGATATCTGCAGTAAAATCCGGTAGGCCATGTATGTCCTTCATATTTGCAGTGGCTGAATTATTCTAGCACTTGATCCACAGTTATTTTCAACAAGAAAGCCATGCCCTTCCAGTTTTAAGGGTGCTCCCTGGCTCTCACGTATTTTGATGGAAGTGCGCATAACACTTACATGGCATAATGCCAGCTGACCCCTGGAATGCAAAAAAAAAATCATCTTCCGTCATCTACAGTGAAGTCATTTCAGCTATGTGACACTGAGGCCATTTTATGTATATTCTCAAACTATCATTCTGTGAAAGAAGAACAAAACAGGCAAAAGTGCGTGTGTGTGCGTGTGTGTGCGTGTGTGTGCGTGCGTGTGTGTGCGTGTGTGTGTGTGTGTGTGCATATGTGTTAATGTGCATCAAGCTGCATCTACACAGGAAGCAATAACCAACGTGCAACCATGTAGAATCAATGAACGACAGCAAAGTGAGTGATTTTTTTTTTTAAATAATGCAAAGTGAGCAGTTGCAGGGTTCAGCTACGCTGAACTGTCAGAGATTACCAATCAGAGCTTTACGTTACCATTGACTGACATGCTGCCAAACACAGAGTCCCCCAAAACATTCTCTCTAGTGAACAAACACGGGTTTAATAATTCTGCCTACATTAACATGGAAGAGCAGATCACTACTGCCGTGTGCTTTATGGCTGCACACAGCAGTTAAAAAGGGATAATAACTGAAAATGCGATGCTTGGGTCCATGTTTAAGAAACGGTCAGCATTTCCTGTGAGTAAATATTTATATACGTTTAACTCTACCCAGTTATTGATGCACAACATACTCAGCTCTATACTTGCCATGTAATTATAATAATTAAAAACAATATTTATTATTATTAAGTAAGCAATTAAAGTTAAAATAATTGAATCTAATGATAATATAAGTCGCAGGTGTCAAACTCCAGGCCCGCGGAACAAATCTGGACCTCCAACTCATTTTATGAGAGCTTTTTAAAGTATATGATTAACATACATTATTTGTATCAACTATTAGCATGAAATGTAATTCATCAGCCATCCACTAGGTGGATCCAGTCTATTTCAAGTGAACAGCTAGCCTTTCATGACTGAGGAAAGATTGCAGGCTAGCGTGTCACTGTCAATGATGTCAGAAAAGGAATACAAATAAAGTAAATGAGTACAAATGCGTAAACAAATAATACTGCCATGCAGATTTAATGGTTACTCTTTTCTAATATGTGATGAGTGATTATTCTGCCTTCGATGAAAATGAGGATGTGGCAACCAGTCAAAATGAGTTTGACAGCCCTGATATAAATTAACTGCCCGGATACCGTTCGAATCTCACAGTGTCACTCAGAAACACACGGATATGCAAAAGAGCTATCTAGGTAACCAGATTGTGATTGACGTGTCGTGAGGTAATTCCCATGCTGCACGAATAGCTGTTTCACTTTTAAGAAAGTGAAGAGTTTAGTATCACCAAGCTGTGACTGTGAGGCCCTTAAAAATGCTGTTTAACACTCAACTACTCAAGTTCAGCTGTACAAATGAGAATTACAATTAAAGAAAAAAAAGTTGCTGGTGCCTGCCGAATGTAACGTGTAATCTTGAAAAGATGAATGTTATTTTTTTTCCCCTTTAAATTTAAGCACTATTATATTTGTTATTAAATGGTTGATCAAGTGATAGTGTGATATTTTTAGGCTTGGTTAGCATGAAAGTAAAAATAAATAAATAAATATTAAAGCCTCTTGGCTAGGGGTGTCAAACTCATTTTCACTGTGGGCTACGTCACTTTTTAGGTGATCGAGGGCCGAATAATCACAGAACAGCTATTCCAAAAGGCCACAAATAATTAGTCATTTTCCTTTATTCACGTTCCTTTTTTTTTGACAGTGCTTGACGGTGACAAACTGGCTTGCAACCGTGAGTGAGGAATGAGTAGCTGTTTACTTAAAATAGGTCGCTACCACCCAGTGGACTGATGATAAATTATGTTTCATGGTAATGGTTGATACAAAGAATGTACGATAATCCTTCTTTGAAAGCTCTCACGACCCACAAAAAATGAGTTGTAGGGCTGAATTTGGCCCACGGGCCTAGAGTTTGACACGTGTACTCTAGGCGCATCTAAACACTTTCTTTTATAGTTATAAATGTCTTTTTTTCAATAAGATTAAAGGAAATCCTTCATATCTTAATTTATTCGTTATCTTTCAATTGTGCCTTCCTTTATTTAGATAATTAAAGCACTGATTCATAGTTGCATTAGGATCTGAGGGTGATTATTTAATAAGCTTTCCATATTTACTTGCTTTCCTGTATCTTTTTGTAGGTCTGTAGTAATAATAGTAAATAAACTAATAAAAAATGCCTCCAGTGTAGAAGATGGTAAATACTGTTGAAAGCAGGGTGTGGAACTGCAGATAAAGTGAGGCCTCGATTGTCCTGTCCTTCATATAAAATATGAGAAGTTGGCAAACATTATCCCACGCATGCCTTCTGAGATACACGGGCAGCTGAGCAGCGCTCGCTCACTGAGCTGTCATCACGAGCGGGTTTTAGTTAGTGAGCGATGACTCGATGCGAGCTGTTTACCGTGTGCTCATTCCACTATCGCCCACTTTAAAATGGAGGCATGCGCTCAGCGACAGGTCAACATGTCATCCTGTTGACAGGGCCATACAAGACTGAAATCAGAACCTTTCTTTTTTAAACGTGTATGTTTTCCTGCATCAGAGTCTTACTGAAAAAGACCAAATGTAGGCTGGGATTACATCTCGAAAGTCTAACTGTCCAGAATTGTGGACAAGAACAATCTGCTCATTCCTGTCTAATTATTCAACATTTGCAGCTCAACAGAAGCTTCACTTGTATGCGTTTCAACAGAACTCCTACTGTGATCTGTATCTCAAACAGAAGCTGTAAGAAAACTGAATTCCATGTTTCAATCCAAACAAAAGGTTTACTTTGCATTTAGTGTCCATGGGAGGTCCGTAGTTCAACAATTATCACATGGATTTGTGTAAATTACTTAAAAGGAAATTAAACCCAAGTTTAATAAAAGCTTTCATACATTGTTTATTTTTATTAATTTTGCTATACTGTATTAATCCCACAAGGGAAATTATTACATCTGCATTTAACCCATTTAACACATTGGGGACACCCGGAGGGCAGTTGGGGGTTAGGTGCCTTGCTCAAGGGCACTTCAGCTGTGCAGCTCACTCCCCCACTGCCACATTTTTTCACTGCTGGTTCCGGAATCGAACCTGCAACCTTTTGGTCCCAAAGCCACTTCTCTAACCATTAAGCTACAGCTGCGCCAGTACTGTTTCTATTAAAAAGCACTGATTCAGAATACCTTGTAGAAAGTAAAATCCAGCAATAATCTCTGCCCACAGGGGGGCCACATTTTGATGCAATAAGTAATGTAACATTTTTTGGATACAAACACATGGCGCGGTATTCTTTTCTTTCATATATACGAGCGTACTCTTGTTTGATGTATGCAAATGGAATCATGTTTGATTTGTTAATGTGCCCAGTTTTAAGTTAGTCAAAAGTTCACTAGTTTATATCTGATTTGTTATTTGAATATCTGTATATTGTTATTATTGCCATTATCTTTCCTTATATGTACTGCGGGATGCATTTCCTGTTCTCGTGATTTTGCACGCTCGCGGGAGTAAGACCTTTTAAGCCTATTCAAACTGGTTAATGCACACTCTCAAATGGATTTTAGCTGATTGCAACTTTGAAACCGTAAGTAAAAACCACCTGATGATGAAATGCACATATGTTCATGTGTAACAGGAGTGTTTGGAAGGCTTGACTTTCATTTGACTTTAAGACTAGCAGCAGATTAATTTAGTTTTCTTGCTCTTTCCGGTCTAAGTAATTAAGTAACACATTAGTTTGTTGTAGATAAAAAGCTAAGGGTTTATTCTAGTGTGTAACTGAATACAAATATATTACAAATGCATTATGAACTATTAGCTTCAAAATCACAAACAAATACAGACACAGATGGGCTATTGTTTTTTTTAAATACCGAATGATATAAAATGGACGACATGGTGGCATAATAGTTTGCATGTCCACCTCACAGCAAGAAGGTTCTGGGTTTGAGTCCCGGGCTCGGTGAGGGTGTTTCTGTGTGGAGTTTGCAGGTTTTCCCTGGTTCTCTTTCTTATGTGGGTTTCTTCCAGGTACTTGAAAATGGACATTAGGCTAATGGGCTGTTCCAAATTGCCCCTAGGTGTTAATGGCTGTATGTGATTGACTAGTGAGCTGTTCAGGGTATATCCTACTTTCCCCCCAAAGTCAGCTGAGATGAGCTCCAACCTCCCCACAACCTGAGTATGATTAAGCAGTTCAGCAAATGAATTAATAAATGTATGAATGAACCCTTCAGACTTTCCGCTTTATATCAGGGTTTTGCTTCTTCCTGTCAGGGTTTATTTCACCATAATGACTGGCTTTGTGTACGTGATCACTTGCATGTTGAAGCATTGAGAGGTAACTGTTGTCACTCATTCAGTCATGTTGTTTTTTTTTTTATTTTCTTCA
>JBCNYG010000001.1:51537433-51549459 GCA_039654305.1 Porochilus rendahli | reverse complement strand
GGGGGTGTTGGGTTGGTGGACTTTGGCGCTTGTTGGGGGGGGGGGGAAAGGGGTCTGTGGGTGGGGTTCGTTGTGGGGGAGGGGGGTTTTTTTTTTTTTTTTTTTTTTTTTTTTTTTTTTTTTTTTGCTTTGACATTTTCTTTTATCAAATTTGCAACATGAGTCAACGGACTAGGAACTAAGGACTTTGTCCGGCATGAGCAAGGGCACCGAATTCCGTTGCACTTTCCTTAGGCATGCCGTTTTCTCCAGGGCAGATTATCAGGATATTGAATCCTCTTTACATCGATCCAAAGAGCTTAAAGGCATGTCCAACCCAAAGTACACCCTATGCATGATCAGTCCAACATTTTTGGAAAAACATCACTATTTAACACAACTAAGTATTCTCTTGCCAATACAGAACTGTAATTACTCATTTCTCAATTTTACACCAATAATGGGGGACTGTTGTGTTCGAGAACTTGCAGGGCGAGTTTACAAATCCGCAGTCGACTTTCATTCACGAAAATACCCAAACAATGCCAAAGTTTGTGTACACACAATTCAGTTACGCTCACTTTAGATGGGTTAAATGCAGTATCTAAAAAACAAAAGCACTTCTGTAAGTCGCTCTGGATAAGAGCCTCTGCTAAATGCTGTAAATTACCCGAGTCAGTAAGCTGGTATCTTGTAAGCTTGTTTGTTTACATTGCTAAGATCTTATTTTTTACTTCTAGGTGCTCGGAACTACATGTATTTTGTTAATTTTAACATATTACATTTTGAAAACATTTTATTTTGCAGGACATGCCTTTAAATACGTTCAACTGGACATATTTCATTATTATGAATATGTCTAAGAAGGACTTTTATCACTTGGACATGAACTTGAAACTCACTGATAGACTAACTGTGGCTTCAAGAGGAACAGCTTGGTCAGTTTGAAACTTCTCACTCACTCTCACTCATTTGACAAAGCGTTTAATTCTACTACGGTTGTGGGGAGGCTAGAGCCTTTCTCAGCCATCACTGGGCAAAGGCAGGATACACCTAGATCAATTCCAGGGCCAACATGCACTCCACCATATGCACTCACACTCACTCCTAGAGGCGATTTAGAACAGCCAATTTGCCTTATGCGCATGACTTTGGACTGTGGGAGGAAACTGGAGTACCCGGAGGTACACACAAGCACGGGGAGAACTCAACACAAAAACACCAAAGCCCGGTAGTCCAAACCTAGGACCTTCCTGCTGTGAGGCAGATGTGCTAACCACTACGGCAACATGCAGCCAATTTGAAACTTATAATTTTACAACATAATAAAATCCAACATAATGTTATTTGTGAACAAGACCCCAAGATACTCGAACTCCTCCACTTGGGGCAGAACCTCATTCCAGACACCGGCTGAGAACCATGGCCTCGGATTTGGAGGTGCTGATTCTCTTCCTGGCCTTTCCATACTCAGCTGTGAATCACTCCAGCGAGAGTTGGGGGTCCCGACTTGATGAAGCCAAAAGGACAACGTCATCTGCTAAAAGCAGAGAAACCTATGGCCACCATATAAAAATTATGAACAGAACCATTGACAAAGGACAACCTTGGTGGAGTCCATCCCCCACCAGAAATAAATCCGTCTGGTTGTTACCAATGCGGACCAAGCTCTGGCTCCGGTGGTACAGACACCTAATGGCACATTACAAACCATTACTTTTAATATCAGTTCTAACTTGGGGTTTCTTTGTAACACTGTCCTGGATTACTGGCTAACACTGTAGTCAAGAGTTAAGCATTGTAATGTAATTTTACACTACAAACAGGATATAAATATTAACACAACATGCTAGGTCAACACCCTTGCTATTGGCTTGGTAGATATTTTCTAGCCTGGCTGTAGATTATAGAGTCAGTCACCATTTAATATGGTGGTTAAGGTGCTGGATTACTGATCCCAAGGTTGGGGGTTCAAGCCCCACTATCAACGGGTTCTCACTGCTGTCCTCCCAGTGCAGCTAACTGGGCCGGCCATGTCTCTCACTGTCTGTGGTGAGAGGCATGAAAAAGAACCATTGCTGATTTTCCGTCAACGTGTTTCTGCCCTGTGATGGCCTGGCGAGCTGTCCAGGGTGTACGCTGCCCTCACCCAGAGTCGGCTGAGATGGGCGCCAGCCTCCCCGCGACCCTAATTAGGATTCAGCAGTTCAGAAAATGAATGAATGAAGGATTACTTATGTAATGTTATTCACTGTATCTTGTACATATTCATGCCACGTATTAAGGCCATATGCTTGTTTTATGAGGTATCATGGCTGTAACATCACTTGCATTGTGTCTGGTCAGTATTTAGTTCTGCTTCATTTGTATCACTGTTAAGCGTTTGAAGAAATAGATACTTGAATTCTGCTTCGCTGGATAAAAGCATCAGCCAAACGTGTAGGTGTAACCTATAGCACATCTTTCCCACAGACACTGTGAGTGTTGTACCTCTTCTGCAACCACAAGTGATTTATTTATTTATTTATTTAATAGCTTAATCATGTCACAAGGGTCAAAGAAAATCTCATAGCACAGCACCACACCGAAATATGCAGTCTTTTAATAAAGGCTTTCTATTGCTATTGCACAGGAAATATATATACGATATACACGAGTGAGATGAAAGGACCAAGACGTGGGAGGGCGTTTACGTTTCCTAAACATCCCTTCTGCAAATTACGGGCCAAAATGTCAAACTCAGTTCCTGAAGGACTTCCAGATCTGCAGAGTTTAGTGTTTTCCTTATACAGACGCACCTGATTCAATTTACCCTACGTCTGGCAATTAGCTGAGGTGTGTGCGTTACGTTAGGGAAAATGTTCAACCCTGCTGTGCCCGACTCGACTGACTCTGAAATTCTGATTTTAATGCGTGGGTACTGGTGCAAACTCAGCAGTGTGGGTCGGCGCTTCTGAGACGTCAACGGTTTATAAAAGAAGCAGTTTTGTTTTAAGAAATGTATGGAAGTGAAGTACCATTGATTTTCTTGCTCGAGGGAATTGAGTGAGTTGAGAGCAGGAGCTCCAACACAAAGATTCCGGGATGCAAGATTAATAACCAGGCAAATGTTTTATAAAAGGCAAAATAACATATACCGAGACTTCAATGGCAATAAGAGCATATTCTGTGTAATAGTCTGGTTGCGGTGTAATAAGCCCATCCGAGTGCTGGAGCTGTCATTACTGAAGTTATAACAGAACGCCCTCACAGAGGAGCAGCACGGATAGGAGGGTTGAATTCAATAAGGCTGCAGGGCATGGTTTTATTGTCTGATTCTGGGTATCTTATGGCGTATGTGTCTGAAAGTGTAAGTGAAATGGAGTTTGTGTGAGCCAGAGAATGAGTGTGTATCCTTCCTCATCCTGTGCAGCTGGAGAATTAATGGTGATCAGACCAGATGTAACGGTGCGAACAGCAGATTGGAAAAAGAACAGGGGATCTGAGGACAGGGGTGGAGGATTTAGACTGAAACCCAGGGAGAATGAGATACGGGACCCACTACCATGCAGACAACAATGAAACAGGGTGAAAATGATCATCAAGACTCATGGATGAACTTTTACATTAATGGCACCTAGTACGCACCCTTATCCAGAGATACGCATTCATTTATCTAAGCCACTTAATCCTATTTAGGGACGTGGAGTGGCTGGCAGCCATCTCAGCAAACTCTGAGTGAGGGCAGGGTACACCCGGGACAGCTCGCCAGGCCATTGAAGGGCTAACACACACCTGGGGGAGGAAACTGCAGTACCCAGATGATACCGGCACTGGGAGAACATGCAAACTGCACACAGAAATGCCTGAGACCGGGAATTGAACCTATATAATTCTAATTTATACAGCTGACGGCTTTACTCAAGGGCTAAGCGGTGGCAGATTATTGGGATTGGGGCTTGAACACCCAACGTTTGGATCAGTAATCCAGAGCATTAACCCCAAAGCCACAACTGCCCCATGATGATGATGGTGTTCTGCTGGTTGTGGGTTCACAGACGATTACAATAACATATTGATTTATTCATTGTCTAAACGATAGATGTCTCTATTGATAGGTGTCCAAGCCAGGGTTTGCTTTTCATGGTTTTTCTTTCATTAGCTGAGTTCCTGTAATAACTTTTAAATCCCAAGCTCTTGACCTCTATTCATAAAATGGTTTCTGCACAAGTCATGATGATTTGAGTGGCCAGTCAGATCACTACGCTGTGAGGCGTCGTTTGCCTTTGGACTCGGCATTCAGCGAAACCATTTATTTTTCCTTGATAAATGATACTGAAGCGAAAAATGCTGAGCCTACGGTACAGTGAGAATGGATCGTATTCTGCGGGGTTAACCTTGAATAAGGGCATCCTCTCCATCTATTTCTGTCTCTCCATGTAAGCCCTTTTAGCTCAATTCTCCAACCCATTCTCTACTGGCACAAGGCTTAGAGAAACAAAACATTTCAACCAAAAAGACATCCTTTTCCAACTACTGTTGAATTAGTTTATTGGCCCTGAAGCCTAGCTGGTAGAATGTGAGGTTTGTATGGAAAAGACTCAACAGATGATCACAATGCTTTCTGAATATCAAGCCTAAGAATGTGGCAACACTGATTTACATTCAGTAATCCTTTTTACTGCTGGGTCAGCTTCACATGGAGTACATATTCCATTGTGGCTGTTTATAATATGTTCTATAATCTATGTATCCATGGAGGTTTACCCTTTATATAGTAATTTGCAGAGAGTATAAGGGGAGACATAATAAGACAGATTTCTCTTTGCGGCTCAGAGGCTTGGTACTTAACTTGAACTTGACTTGGAGATACAGCTTAGTTTTTATTCTACTTGAGACTCGTCTTAAACTTGCATTACAGAGATTCGTGACTTGACTTGAACTGAAAATGCAGTTAATTGATTAAAGACTTGATTCGATTTAACATGGACGTGCAGCTCATAGATTTGAGATTTGAGGCAGACTTGCAACTCATAGATTGGAAATTTGAGCCGGTCTAGTTGCTCATAGATTTGAGACTTGAGCCAGATTTGCAACTCTTACATTTGAGATTTCAGCCAGATTTGCAGCTCATATATGTGAGACTTGAGACAGACATGCAGCTCATAGATTTGAGGCAGACCTGCAACTCATAGATTGGAGATTTGAGCCAGACTAGACGCTCAAAGATTTGAGCCAGACTAGACGCTCATAGATTTGAGCCAGATATTACTTTGTTTTGCATTGCATAGATTTAAAACTTCACTTGCAGACAATCGATTTATAACTTGACTTGACGTGCAACTCATGGACTTGACTTGATAACTCAAAGGCTATTGAAGTTACCCATAATACCATTAGCACTTGTTTCCCCCCCTATTTAGTCATGTCCAATTCCAACTCCTTCAGGTGTACCTACCTATCACACAACTGTTACCAATCAACGGGGGGAAAGCAGGTTCGTGTCCCCTTTGAGACAAGTGATGCTTGGCTCCCACATCTTTTAAATATTTAGGAGTACTCTGATGTAATGTGCTATCCACCCGTTGTAGGCATGAGCACACAGGCACACTATTGGCGGGTGATCCCTTTAAGCGACTGGGTGGTGAAAATATGCCTCTCTTAAGAGAGTTTGGCAACTCACCCAACTAACTGTTTACTTTCTGCCTAATACATCCACCTCCTTGGCAGCTGCCACTGTAACGAGATAATCAATGGTATTCACTTCATCCCTCAGTCATCATAAAGTTTGTTGACATAGCTGATCTGTGTATTGTGATCTGTAGCGTCAAAAACTTCTGTTGGTTTCTAAAAAAAAAGAAAAGTTATCTAAGCATGTTGTACTAGGTTGTTTGATTGTATTTATACCTCAATTAATGAAGCTGCATGCCCACAAATAGCTTGTATATACAGATTTCTGTGAAGCATTGGATCTCAGACAGCTGCAGAATTTGACAGAAAGCCTGGCCAAAACATATGGAGTTATCCCAACTGTTCCAATATTGCATGCGGCAGGGAAAGTCTACAAATTAGTTTCAGAGGGGTTGCATAGACTAGAATCTGAACATGCTAATTCTTTGTCAGGTTCCAAGAGCAGACTGTACTGCTTGAGTCTATATTAAATTATAGGGCCAGGAACCAGTTTAGCTTAAAGTACCAGTAGGTTTATGAGGGATCTGTAAAGCACAGTAAATTATTATAATAGAAAAAACACAAAATGTGAACAGAATGTCTGATAGAATAAAATAATGTGCTGTAAACAACAGGGGGTGGCACAATAGTGTCATAGTAGGCATGTCTACCTCACCTCACAGCATGTAGGTCCTGAGTTCAAGTCCCGGGCTCGGGCATTTTGGTGTAGAGTTTGTATGCGTGTGTGTGTGAATGTTTGTGTGTGTGTTGGTCCTGCGATAGTCTTGTGAACTGTTCAGGGTGTACCCTGCCTCTGCCCAGTGTCGGAAGAAATAGGCTTCTGCCTCCCTGCAGCTGTAGTAGGATTAAGCGGTTTGGCTAATGAGTGTGTAAACAGCAGACACTTATGTATTAATTGATATCCAGTAAGATAACGCAGTTTCCATGTAAATATCCCATCATTCATTTGGTGTAAGTATATTCTGATATGTATTGTATTCCACTTTCCATTTTCTCAAAACTGTGCTTTACCATCCTTTACTGATTTGTGGCTTTTGTCCAGTCTTCAATTCTCTTTCAGTTCTTTTCTGTGTCTGCAAAGAAGCTGCAATCTCATCTCCTGCAGACAACGAGCCAAAAAAGCTTCAGAACCATTTTTTCCCCTTGAGAACCTGGTCTCTGACTGTCGCCTCCAACTCGGCTCAGAGAGAGAGAGTGTGTGTGTGTGAGAGTGAGAAAGAGAAAGAAATAGAGGGAGTAGGTCATCAGCACTTTCAGAATGAGCAAGACAGAGAGACAGAGGTACTGGGTCATCAGTTGCTTCTGCTCCGCCAGACACCGTCAACAGAAGCAGATCATCTGAATAGGCCTCATTAGCACTTAGCACTTACAACCAGACCAGATGTCACGCCAAACCTATTTTCATACAAATTCTTCTAATTAATTCGAGCAAAAAAAAAACTGCCATTCCTTACAGGAGGAGGTGGAGACAACGGTGTTGCATGTCGTATTTCCATTTTCATTCCTTCTTTAAGAAGTGTGGAGCATTCATAATCTGGTTTGCCAGGATTAAAGAGAAAAAGGGAAAATCAGCATCACAATGAGAGACAGGCGCAGATCTTTTCTGGGCTCATGAAATATGAAAAGGCGAGCCAGTCCAACTCGGAGACGGCAGACAGCACGCATTCTGAACTGCCGCCAAGGTTTAATCATTTGTAAAGAGAAATGATTTTCCGTTATATTTTTGGCCAAGGCTTCCAGAATCTCTGCGTACGTATGCCATACATATGTGTGAAAAATTAATCTGGGTGGCTGATTTTCCATGAGCAGCCCCGTCAGAGCTCTCCTATAAGGATCTATGTGAAAAAAAAGTGTCATATTTAGAGAACAATACAACAGAAATGTGAGGTGACGTGTCGCTGAGAGGGGACTTTGCTATTTAAGTAGCCACGTTTTGTTAAATCAGTCCCACTATACAGTGTGTAAAATTTGGTTCCGCAGACAAGACTTTGCTCAGCTCACTCCTGCTGCTCCTGTCCAATATCCCAGAATCCACAGCATTTCCTCTGCACAGCCAAACAGGCCGAATCGATTTAGAAAATAATGAGCTACATGTTCCGTAATACCGGGAGGCCTTGGCCCCCACACATTCTGCTTATTTTCCAAATGTTCCTGGCAGCAGTTTGAAGGAGAAAGAGGAGGATTCAGACACCCAAAGGACTCGCACAACACTCGCTCTTACCTGCAGTCTTCACTTCTTTCATCTTGCTCCCTCTCTTTCTATCTAAGGTTTCTCATCTTCTTAAAATTGATGAGGAATGCAAGTCTGATACAATTGAATTAGTAATAAGGACAACACACAGGGGTGCACTGTTATACAAAAATAATCAATGACATTGTATTTTAATACTGATGTTTCCCCAGAACACCATGCTCCACACGTGGATTATTCCTCTGATACCATGTTGGCTAATCATTGCTTTATATTTTTTATCTTTTAAAGAATGATGGGAAAAATTACACTTGTCATGTTTTTCTGATAAACCACAATCTACTAGAGGGTCTTTTCATCCATCCATCCAATCATCCACCCATCTATTCATCCAACCATCTGTCCATTCATCCATCCATCCTTATCTCCATCCATCTATCAACCCATCCGTCCGTTTACCCATACATCCATCCATCCATCCTTATCTCCATCCATCTATCAACCCATCCGTCCATTTACCCAAACATCATTACATCCATCCATCCATCCGTTTCTCCATCCATCCATGCCTGCCTCCATTCATCCCTCCAACCATCCTTTACTCCATCCATCCATTATCAGCACTACTTGTCCATAGGCCCAGGAATGAGCTGGAGCCAATCCCAGCTGACTTTGGTAAAAAGGCAGGGTTCACCCTGAACTGGTCACCACAGGTCACAGGGCTAACACTCAGATGACTCACCCACAACCAGGGGCAATTCAGGGTAGCGTTTCACCTAATCTTTGACCTAGTCTTTGGACTTCGGGAGAAAACCGGTCCACCCTGAGGAAAACCATGGATGCACAGGAAGAAAGTCCAAAGACGGCCACCAAATTCGAACCTAAAACCTTCTTTCTATGAGGTATCAAATCTAATCATTGGTCGATGGTGGCATGGTCTTAGTTCCAGTGAAAGGAGATTGTAAGGTATTATCATGCAGGAATATTCTACACAGTTATATGCTTTCAGTTCTGTGGCACATGCGGTGTGAGTGTTGGTCTGGTATTCAAATTCTTTAGGCTACATTCTGCGAAACCTGCTTTGCAATCGGAGCTACTGATAGAGCTGATGTTCTTGAAAAATGATCAACACCTTCTGACTAATCAGAATGAAGAATTCCGCACGGTGGTAGAGGGGAGCACACTGAAGCTCTGCTTTATTATTAAAGTGCTGTGATGTTACAGAGGCTCCAAAAACAAAAAAGAAAGAAATATAAATTAACTTTATGATGGATTGTCCCTTTTATTCAGTGGATGAACATTATTCTCATAGCATTGCTACATAGGCATTTCATGAATGGTCAGTGAATCTTAAAATTAGTTTTATTAGCCAGAGAGAATGCAATACATGAGGACAAAAATCAATGGGCATCAGAACAGAGGTCATTTTTCTTAAAAGCAAAAGATCTCAGCTCATCAGATACCCGCCGCTATTTAATAGATTGTCAGACAAGCTTTTTTTCCCCCTCCCCTATGATACACTTCACTAGAAACCACTGACTGGATCTCTGGTAAAACAATCCTCTTACAACATTACATACCGGCCTATATGACCTTGACCTCACAGCCCTTTGTGAATCTTTAGCCGGTCAGTGTTTTGTATTGCTAACAGGTTTGAAGATTTTGTCTGCTTCCTGATCATTGATCATAGAAAGGGATATATGTTTGATCTCTGGACAACAACCTAAAACATGTTGCTACGGTAAAGTTTTCCATGACAAAACAATACCTATCACCAGAGAACATGTAGTGCTAGTTCAATTTCAAATAACTAGAAAAGCAACAACAACAACCAAAATGCATTAGTGGAATTTTAGACAAGTGGTTAGCAAATCAATTTAGATTTACTTCGGCAGATTCCGAAATCAGGTCACGGGGAGGCTGGATGAACATGAGGTTTACATTGAACTGCTCTCCAATTCATCGCATGGCCAACACAGTCACACAACCACGCACAAAGACTCACGCTCACACCTCGGAGCGAAGTGAAACAAGCATGTGCATGTTCTTGGACTGCGGAAGAAAACCAGAGTCCCCAGAGGAAACCCACTCAAGCATGAGGAGAACACGAGAACCCAGGATCTGTGATGTGGACGTGCTAACTACTATACCAGTGTCGTCGTCCCCTCCCCTCCTGTGGTCATAATAAAGCTAGAAAACATTACAGTGTGAATAAATACAAGGAGTATAAAATGTATTTTACAGGATGTACGGTATGATCAAAGTCCTGGGATGAGCACAGGACAGCCATTATAATTGCAGCAACATCTCTTAGGTACAGCATGATATCTATTCTAAATGGTTGTGTAACTACATCCAGCCTTGTAATAAGGCACTGTGGTAACTGCGAATGGGCATTCAGTGACCTCATTCCGCATAAATCAGATAGCATTAGACACGAACTTAGAGAGAGAGAGAGAGAGAGAGGGAGAGAGAGAGAGAGAGAGAGAGAGAGAGAGAGAGAGTAATAATGGTCATTGGGGAATACAAAAACCAGCAAATGTGTTAAATAAAAGAAAGAAAGTGAACAAAGTGTAGCGTGGTGTGTTTAAAATATGAGCGTGTGTGTGTGTTAGAGGGAAACAGCAGAATTTTCGTATTTGCTCTCAGTGGGACATGCAGGGAGGCATCTATCATGGCGGCGGGCGCTCCAGACACGATTAACTCCATGGCTCTGGGCAAACACAGCATGCTGAGGAGGCTTTCCTCTCATTACAGAGCTCTCCAGTTCCCACCATCGCTCTCTCTCTCTCTCTCTCTCTCTCTCTCTCTCTCTCTCTCTCTCTCTTTCCCTCTCTTCTCTTCTCTTTCTCTGGCTCACTCACCTCAGTTACCCTCCTTCTCCCCCAGCAGAGTCAACATTTCCTGCACTGCCTAATGTAGTCCAAGCTCAGCGTAGTGCCTCTGCCAAGAAAAAAAAAGAAGAAAATGGGATGGGGGGGCTGGAGTTGGGGGGAAGAAGCAAAAGACCATTAAGTCTCACCTTTGGCTAATTTGCTTAATTTCAGCAAATGATGCCCTTGGCCTCAGAAGTGTCTTTAAACAGCGATGGATCTTATTATTATCTCATGTTGCAGCCCAGGGGCACCTTGCCGTGCTGTGCTGTATTAAACCTGGCCTGCTCAAATTATGTGCATCAGTGTGTGGCCCGGGCAGCACAGCACAGCTCACCGCTCCTACCAGCTGATGAAGGGGTTACATAAGATACACAAACATGACGTAAACGTCTGCACAAACTGTCAGTCAAGATGAGAACTAAAAAAGGATTTTATTTACTAAAGCATCCTCTTAATTGGAAACCCTGCTTATGTATTCTGGTGCTGTAATCTCAATACAACGTGTAAAACATTTACTCTGTTTACCTAGATTAAATTAAAGCTAACCTGTGTCACTGTCAGCTACTCCCCTTATTAGTTCATGGATTTCCTTTATGTAAGTTTGTGTAACTGCTTTTTCAGTGTGGCCTAAAAAGACCTCCTACATTTTATTGATAAATTAAAAAATATATATTATTTGCAGACGTGAAACTTAGTGATGCAGGAGAGTTGGTGCTAAGGTCTGTTGTTGGCCCAAGCTCAACTTGAACACCTTGAGCTTGAAGAACTTGATGGGTGGTTTCAAAGAAGATGGCACTATGGTACACACAGCACGATGATCACTGACAGTGCTGAGGGACATATTTCCGGATCGGGTGATCCATATTGCTGACTGTTAGTGTCTGTCAGCAAGGAATCTACCTGTTGTGGACAATCGTCCCTTTTTTTAAACTTGTTTCCAAATGTTGAATGAAATTTTTGGGGAGCAGCCGTTTGCCTAATCCTTAGAGGCAGCTCTGGACCCGAACTTACACCCGTTACTGCACCTTCCCTTTCTCCACATTCATGGCTGAAATTCCCATGAGCAAGGCACCTAACCCCCAATTGCTCTCCGGGTGCCCCCAATGTGTGTGGCAGCCCACTGCTCCAAGTGTGTGTGCTCACTTTGGATGGGTTAAATGCAGAGGTAATAATTTCCCTTGCAGGATTAATACAGTATAGCAAATAAATAAATAAATCTAAATAATCGACTAATTGGGCGGCACGGTGGCGTAGTGGTTAGCACGTCGGCCTCACAGCAAGAAGGTCCTGGGTTCGATTCCCAGCTCGGG
>JBCNYG010000001.1:51352884-51364297 GCA_039654305.1 Porochilus rendahli | reverse complement strand
CATTTCTTTTATGATGTGTTTTAACCATCTCCTCCACACACACACACACACACACACACACACACACACACACACACACACACGTACACTCACACTCATTTCCTGTGTCTTCCATCTATTCCAGGCTTCCAGGAATCTTTCGATGTCATCGGCCCCATCACACTGTGTCCTGATTGGCTCGGCTAATAGAATGACCCTTTGTTCTGGTGTGGGATTGGTCGATCTTATCTCAGCTGCAGGAAATTGAGCTTGATGGCTTCCTGCGCTGGAAAGGACATCGGAGATAAAGTACGAGAATTTCTTGAGAGAGAGAGAGAGAGAGAGAGAGAGAGAAAGATGACTTTCAGCACTGTACGTTCATTTTAATGTGACTGTGAGATTCTATATACGGTGACCAGATGTCTCTTGGGGAAGGTTTTATTGTTATTGTATCATAAACGGCCATCAGAAAAAGACACATGGTCAGGAATTAGCGCACGACACTTAGCACATGCTTTGTTGTGTACGAACCGATGGTTGATAAATGTTTTTTTATATTCGCTGATACTGAGACACACCCTGACGCTGACAAGAACCGTCACCTGCCTGAAGACACACTGTAATCTCCGATACACTGTAATCATATGGAAAAACGTGTCCATTCATTCTCTAAACCGCCTAATCCTAATTAGGGTTACAGGGAGGCTAGTGCCTATCTTGACCGACTTCGGTATTTTGTAAACATTTGGCTCAACCTGTGGAAACACGGTACGAGGTGATGGTCCATGTATTGTATTATGTATTACCATGAAGTAATGTATATCACTGAACAAAAAAAACTAATATTTTCGGGACGGCGTTTTCATGGTGGCTTCATGCCCTCGCCCAGAGTCGGCTGAGATGGGTGCCAGCCTCCCCGCGACCCTAATTAGGAATAAGCGGTTCAGAAAATGAATGAATGATAATGATCCATTATAAGACGCAGTCCATCCCTCGTGTCAAAGACTTTGTGTGGAGTGGAAGCAAGCGGGAGAAATTTGGGATCAGAACACCACAGGAATGATCTCCTTCCCTGAAGTGGCACTATTCGTCGCTTGTGGTTTCGCTGAAGCCTGTGTTTTCTCTAGCACCTCGATGCATATGCATGGAGGCAGTTTCTGAAATAGAAAAGGATTAAATGTGATGCTGATGGCCCTACAAATCTGAATAAACTGCAACTTCACAGTCTGTTAGTACTACTTATTAGATCTCGTGATAGGATGAGAGTAATATACCGTAATTAGCCGGCACCGCTAACTCCAGCAATATGGCTGATTGTAGAGCTCCATCCTGGAGCTGGGATGTTGCGAGCCAATGAATGAGAATCAAACCGCATTGAGACTAAATTAGCATGCCTTACTTTGAGTTTGCTAACCATGAGCGACATTCAGATGAGTCGTCAGATGAAACTTAAACGTTGCATCAATATTTATGTGAAGGAAGTAGTATACATTTGGAGACAGGTTTCATGTGGAATATTTGGACAGTCTTTAGAAATGGTGGTCTTGATGCTATATACACATATACATATATATATGTGTGTGTGTGTGTGTGTGTGTGTGTGTGTGTGTGTGTGTGTGTGTGATCAGAAATAGCAGAGATAGAAAATCCACACCAAAATTTGTAAATAGATTGTTCCTTTACTTAAAATGCAATACAATGTAAGATAAAAAAGGGGGCGGGGGGATAAAAGAGCAATAAATAAATGGATTAATGATTGAGAAGGTGTGACCAAGACCTGCAGGAAAACTCACAGCTGTACATATTTTCTACAGTATAAATTTGGTTGCAGGGAGGCTGGAGTCTGTCTCAGCCGACAATGGGCGAATATGGGGCACATCCTGAACAGCACGCCAGACCATTGCAGGGCTAACACACACTTACAACCATTCACACTCCCACCTTGTGGCAATTTGGAACAGTCAATTAGCCTAATGTGCATATCTTTTAACAGTGGGATGAAACTGGAGTACCTGGAGGAAACCCAGGCCTCTCATGTGTTATCCTGTGAATTCATTATTATCCTGTGAATTAATTTCCAGCACAAAACAGAAATTTTTAGCATGAAGTATTGTGGTTACGTTATACCGTCATATAGTTTCTTCCCACCTGAGACTGTGTATATACATCAATATTTAGTCATATCTCTATAATTACCCCTGAGGTCTGTACACCAATGTACAATTTTTGTATAAAATCCCCTAGACTCTTAATGCACCCATACATGACCATATATAATTTTGATACAAAATTATATATAAGGAAAAAACAGGTGATAATGAAATATTTGATCCCACTTGGAATGTCTTTTTGATTGCTAATGCTAATGGAGTTTATGATGGATCTGCTCAGTTCCTCTCTTCATCCTCCGCTCCACTGCTCCTGAAGACAGGGATCACCCCTGAACCTTGCTCTTCTGACCCCCATGCTCCAGTGGTCATTAGAAGAGGGGGAGGATAAAAACTCTACAGGGGTCCCTAGCCCCAAACGATAGATGCTTCTCCCCTCCTTACACTCTAAGAAACATGCACTGCCCACATGTGGGGCTTCTCTTGAGAAAATCACCTATCACCCTAATCTATGTGCCTCTCCAGACTTGAGAGACATTAATCTTATTTGTCGTAACCAGTCTCTTGGGAGTGGACTGCACCGGGGTGACCCTATACCCAGCTGGGGGATGAGGGCTTTGGAGGCCCCGTATCTCCCCAAACACACTCCCTGAAGCTAATTTGATGTGAAAGTTAAAGAGACCAAAATGGGAACAAAGACGACTTTATGCATATTCCTGTTTGATTTTCATTTGCACTCCTTTGTACCCACCCCTCCCTTCCTTTGCTTCTCTGCCTTTTTTCAGTCCTTGCATGAAGCGATTAGGGAGGCCGAGCCAGGCAGATGAAGCTGCTTTGGCTCACTGATCGTAGACGGATTCTGCCAGCGCCGATCTTATGGAGTCATCACCTGGCTAATTACAGTGTACTCCGCATTGTTGAACTTGATTATCGTTAGGAACATTGCGGGAGCTGTATGGTGAGAAAAGCAATTGGGATTCTTGAACGGTAGAGCCATTCATGGAAGTTCACCTTGCATTTTAATTCAGTCGCATCAAAGGTATCAAAGCCCATAGTAAATGCTAGAATGCTCGTATGCACAAACAAAGTCCAGACTAACTCCAAAAGCTAACCAACAGGGCAAAGCAGGGAGTTGAACCACAGGCGACAAAATCTGAGGGCCAGTTTTTAAATCCCTTCCACTGTTTGACCTTTAATTGGCTTCAGGTTGTGACTGTTTTTGCCTTTGTCAAAGCTTTGCCATTGGCTGCCAATAGCAGACCAACAGAGGTGTGAAGACATCCGGACTGCTAGCTTTTTAATGAAGAACACCTTAAGAGATTCAAATAAAGAAAAGGCCAACTGGTAAATTGAGGGTACACATGTGGAGCGGGGAACTCTAACCTGTTTTTCATAGAGCTGATCAACAGGGGAATTGGCTAGATTAGCATTTTTATTGCGTGGCAGAGAACAAGAGGGCCCCAACACCCCAAGACCCTCCCCGTTTGCCCCATCTCCTTTCAGCCCTCCCCCATCCGGCTGCTCTGGCAGGCTGGGCTCTCCATTCCCTTTTTGGTGCTGCAGTGTCACCTGTCCCTCTGCTTCACAGACGTGCCAATGATGGCACCTCGCCTCTGGCATGTCCCCAAGCCCGGACCTGTTTGTATGTGCACCTGTGCGCCTGCTTGTTTTGTTTAGACAAAATGGGAGCTTGTACAACGTGCATGCCCACGGATGACTACCAATCAGGTGGGGTACCGCTCATTCCTAATGGTATAGAGTCATAATGAAAGAACAACATAGAATAACAATCTTGATGGCACATCGCGTAGCAATTCCCTGGTGTGTATTTGCTTGCATATTAAAACCATGCAGCCTCACTGTAGACTCAGCGGTGAGTCAATCTGCTGTGTGTTTTCTCTCGATAGCCAGCAGCTCCCAGCCATGTCTCAGCCTCCTCTCAATACAAACACACACACCCACACGCTGCGGTCGCAGTATGGGATGACTGCTGT
The DNA here is from genome assembly GCA_039654305.1 of Porochilus rendahli. Lineage (NCBI taxonomy): Eukaryota > Metazoa > Chordata > Actinopteri > Siluriformes > Plotosidae > Porochilus > Porochilus rendahli. Next base: position 51,360,216 of record JBCNYG010000001.1, on the reverse strand, counting down.
GAACTGTACTCAGTGCACCAGCGTGGGAGAACTAGTCTATGCTCTTCGCCTCCTTTTGTATGTGCGTATGTGTGTGAATGTGTGCATGCACTTGTGAGATCAGAGACGACTGCCGAGGGCTCTGAGGAGTGGCCATGTATCAGATTCTTCTCTGCTGGGCTTCTTTCAATTAGTCAGCGCTTCCCTTCCAGCCTTATTGCATCCTTTTACCACCTGAGGAAGTTGCCATGTGGAATTCTATTAAGAGCCGGCACAGGCATCAGCCAATCAGGTCGCGAGCAGCTTTTTCACTTCCCTTTCGTTTTCTCACTTCTTTATAAGCAGATTTTTGTATCTGGTACCAGGTGTGTGTATGTGTGTATTAGATAGAGGGTTTTTCTGAACATGGAGTAGTCTGTCAATGGATTGCACATCACTGTTCTGTAGTCTGCACAGGTTTGTGCGGAGAGTGTAATCTCATTATCCTTTAAATAGGAGAAGCAGAGTCTATCAGCGTCAAGAGACCAACATCAGGTACAGAGGAATGGGGGCGTTTGTAGTTCTCAGAGCAGATAACCTCTTGCTTTTTCTCCTCTCCTCCCTCTCAATGTCTCTTTTTTTTTTTCACTCATCCTTCTCCACCTTCTCGTCCTCATCCACTCTTTCTCTCAATCTCTCATTCTGAGACAGTGCTCTGATGTGTTGATTGCACCGCTATGCAGTCTTTTCTCTTATTAGTGCCGGATTGAAATGTGACACCACTGCACTGACTCAGCGCATAGCAGCCTATTAAAGTATGGAGATAATGAGGCCTGTAAGATGTGACAAGCCTTACAACATTGCACAATGCTTCTTCTGGTCCACTGAAAGACCACTTGAAATTGACTTGGAGGCAATTATCGAACCACCTGTGTCTTCTCATCTGCCAGGGGCTTGTCGTGGTCTAGTTGACCCACTTGTCCTTGAAAAAGATTAGAATTCCCAGGATGTGTCACAAGGACAAGGCACTTCAGACTACATTACAGCATGTAGTAAAGCTTCAGCAGGTTCCGACTTTATTGGGCACCAACTAAGCCAATAATCCACTTCTTAAAAACTAGAGATGATTGTTTACTTCAGAATATTCCGGAGAAATCTACAGGAAGCAGCACATCTGTGGTGCCAAAAGCTCTAAGTTCCTTGTCATGGAACTCGTCACCTCTCCTTCCCATCACCACTTACCAAGATAAGAACGTACAAACACATCTCATCTAATAACCTCAGCAAGGTCTATATAAATAAGAAGCAGTGTGTAAAGCTCTGCAGGTGGGACGTCCAGGGTGGTAGCACCATTCTCTGGGACTTCATCAAGGAGTGTGTAGGTCATGTGATGCACTAGCAGGACATTGTGAGAGAGAGACAAGAGACAGGCGGACATAGAGTCTGGCCCATCACACAGTGTGAGTGGTGTGTCTATTACATAAAGCACAGATGAACCAACTCCACACAGAGACACCCTCCCCAGGCACGGGCCTCAAACCCAGGACCTTCTTACAAACCAGGATAATAAAGATAATTCTCCAGTGTACAATACAACTCACCCCTGGACTTTTTGTTTAACTCCCCCCATGGAGATTTTGTTCAATAACAAGGGGTACATGTTATTACCTTCATTTCATCTTGACTCAATGAACCTAACTAGAGTAAGTATTAGTTAGCTAACAAAAGCTATTTGACTATAGCTTAACTTTCTACACGCTGATCGCTTTCATAGCATTCATAACCCACCTAATGTATTTTGGGCTGCATGGTGGCATAGTGGTTTATTAAGTCCATCAAACTGCAAGAAGGTCTTGGGTTCGAGTCGCGGGCTGAGCTAGGACATTTATGTGTGAAGGTTGCATCTTTTCCCTTCACTTGCATGGGTTTTCTCTGGGTACTCTGGTTTCTTCCAACAATCCGAAGGTGTTCACATTAGTCTGCTCCTAGGTGTGAGTGTAAATGGTTGTGTGTGTTGGCCTTGTGATGGACTGGCAGGCTGTTCAGGGTGTGCCCCACCTTCATTCCGAGTTGGTTGAGATAGGCTCCAGCCGCTGCACAACCCTAGTAAAATTAAGCGGTTCGGCAAATGAATAAATTATGGTCACAAGCTCATTTTTGGTTTATTAAACTTCAACCATTTATTCAAATCCAGAATTTTTTATTTGTAGTAGGTGATGTAGAAACTATCAACATATCACAGATACAACACGTCTTGGTTCAATTGCCAAGATAAAAATATGATGGATGTCATGAGACAATATATGTTTAAACGCTGCACTTGTAGGTTGGAATAGTAAACTATGACCAGACAGATACCTGATTATTCAGAGGTCCAGGTTTGCACCTTTGACCACTAATAATGTCCATGTTTTGTCCCAGTCTCAAGTGAGAAGCTTTCAAGTATTAAAATCAAAAAGTCCATGAGTGCTGTCTGTTATGCAACTCTTCATCCATATGAATTGCCCTTTGGGGTGTTTTACTCCTTACGCAGTTCGTTTAGAGTGCACACTGTATCTTGGTGGTTAATACTGTGTCTGTGTAAGGTATTATCTTTGGGTGTGTGTATGAGTGTGTGTTTATGTTCATACATCTGAGCGTTTTTTGAAGTCTGAGCACAAGCAGGATAAAGGGCTTTGGGCTCTTTTTCCTCTACTGCAAGGCCTTTGGAGTGCTTTGGGGCGCATGCTATTGTGTTGTGCTGTATCACCCCTGGTTCCCTGTGGAGCAAGTCTTCATGCTTTAATCAGTGATTTGGATGCAGTGTACATGCCTGAAGCAGTGAGGCTGCACACTGAGCACACTGTGCAGCATGTGCTTTTTTAGCATCTCCTGCAATGACAAAGCCCGGATCCTATGTGAAACTCCAAAAGCACTCATTGACTGTTGGCCAGTCCGCCACCTGGAGCTCAGGTTTAAAGACTGCAGGTCTGGTGGCGTGGTAGCTCACAGTCATCTGTATAAATCGGGAATAGTGTATGACTGAAATCTATCACTACACATCAAGTCTGGCTTCTGTTTTAACCAAACAGTGTGTCAGGGTGGTGTTGTGGATTTTCCCGTCAGCAAGGCCCGAGTGTGACTATTCAGTTGGTGGAATTATAGAGGATAAAGGCAAAAAAGAAGAAGAAGCATGGGACAGATTACAGACATGGCTGTTGGCAGGCGGTGACATTCTGTATGCATGTGCGCTTGTGCGTGGGCATATGTGTGTGCCGGACCCACCCCCCCCCAAATCCACCCCACCTCTTTCATCCTCCAGATGGCTCAGGTGATGTTGGCTGAGTTTGTGCCTGTGTGTTGTGACTAGGGAGAGGACATGAAGGGGGGGACACTCCATCAGACATATGCACCCTGAATATCGCTATGTAAACATCTGCAGTGACATGACAGGCTCAGATTAATCACCCCAGTCTGGGCAGCTTGCAGTCCTCCTGCTAAGACCCAGCTTGTTAATACCGCTGCTTCCAACACAAAGCAAACATGCCTCCGACACGTGCCAGTGTGAGACACGTACAATTGTTGGGGTCCACACAGCAAAAAACTTACTCTTAGATAATTTATGTTGTTTTAAGAGCTAATTTTCTATTTTAAGTGTTTACACTATAATCCTAAATCAAGAAATCTTATCAAGTGAAATTATCTTGCTGCATGGAGAGATAATTTCACTTGTTTTCCTCAGATTTAGTGTTTTTATCTTGTTTTTAGACACCCCTTTTTTGCAGGTTGTATTTCACAGGCTTGATAAAAAAAAAAAAGAATAGAGCACTTTCACGTATTCAGTTCTGATTCACTCACTTTGTCACTCTTAATGTCTAACCGCTCAATCCTGTTAGCGTCGTGGGAAGGCTGGAGCCTATCTCAACACTGGGTGAAGGCGGAGTACACCCAGAACAGCTCGCCAGACCTTCGCAGGGCTAACACACACATTAGCTCATGTCTTTAGACTGTAGGAGGAAACCGGAATACCTGGAAAAAATCCCACATAAGCACCAGGAGAACATGAAAACTCCCACTCCGAGCCCAGGACCTTCTTGCTGTGTGGCGGACATGCTAACCACTATGCCACCGTGCCGCCCTATTCAGTATTGAGTGTGTTTGAATCTAACCCGGGTGTGTTGTCACTCCCAGTGCTGTTCTTTAGGCAGGTATGAACATAGCAATCAGACTTGGGTGTGAGCCAAATCAACCAGAGAGGTGGTCCAGTTCCCTTACAAGCAATCTCTAGAGAGTTCTGATTGCAGAAAGAAAGAGATTCGACTCTGAATCAAGCGTGGCATGACCCGAGTGAGCACGACCGTGTATTTTGGGTTGCAGCTTTTTTTGGAGATATGAGCTGCTAAACTGAGCCACAAAGTGCAAACTGAGCCAAAAGGACAGAGCTCTGAACTCCAGTGCTGTGTTCTGAAGATTGACTGAAGAAAATAAACAGTATATGCATTCACATAATGTTTTAAACGAGTTATTTATATAATTATCGAATTGTTTCTTTAGCGCCGACTCTGCGCTCTCTATGTTTGGGTGATTTTTGTTTCGAATTTTCCATTGTTGTATTTCTGACCAACAAATAACAGAGTTGTACAAGGATCTTCTTCTAACCTTACAAACCCTTCTACAAATTATCTACCTCTTTTGTTGGACTATGTTTCTTGTAATTGTGTGAAAGTGTCATAAATCATCCAGCAGTCACATCTATTTCAAGTCCATCATCTATGTGTCTTGAATGGCAGGTGGGGTATGGGGCTGTGGTAGTTCGTTAAATGTTGAGTAACAGTAGCCACAGTTCTACTATTGAACCACACTCATTTCTATTGTTACTTCCGGGGCTTCCTCATTCCCAGAGAATTTAGCTTATCCATAGGCCAGATGAGGTCACTCGATGCTTAAGGGGGTGTCAAGGTTAAAGGTGGGGTTTAGGCTATTTCAGTCGGTAAGGGGTTTTTGTAGCGAAGCTCCTGAGTGGAGCACCATAAGCATGGAAAATTCACCCAGGGCAGGCTGAGATAGGCTCCAGCCGCCCTGCTTAATTCCTAGTAGGCAAATAAATGAATGATGACGTCATGCTCATGAATCCGATGTGTTTGTGTAACAGGGTTGAGTGTGACTAAAATGTACATTTTTATAATTTATGATGGCTGACTTATAAAAGTAGGAGATGTTCAATGGATTCCGATATGAATGTAAATATTATTCTGATTGTAATAGTATTTAAATGATTTTATTTCAGGGTACAGCGTAGCTCGTGAGGATTAAGTTTTATGTGTGCTTTATTCATTATGTTTATAAATGAGATCCCCAGTGGGACATAAGTGACACTGTGGAATCCCCTAAATATCAAAACGGATATAATTCCTCGGTTGCTATTCGAACCAGTTCACCTGAACCAGATGTAGATGCGTTGAAATGTTAAACCGGAGTGACGGCCGTCTGTTTTTTGTGTGAATACTGACGCAGCTCTTTCGCAGAGCTCCACGTTGGGAAGCGAGCCAAAGGAACGTTTGTTTGTTTTGTTTGTTGTTTCGTGTGTAAATGAAGCTCTTCTTGGGTGTTACACCGAGCAGTTGTCTTCAAAAGGCGATTTGCATTTCATTTGTTCTGGAATGTGCCCCAGAGGTTCATATATTCATAATGAAACACAGCACAATCCTATTAGTACACTGCTCTCTGTCTTTGTATTGCTGGTCTTGTTTTCTGCCATTTGTTTATCTCACGGTAAGCTCAGGGAGGGCGGCCGTCAAGTGGGGTTAAACACCAATGTGTTGTATTATTACACATGTATAAACAGATGATTCCACAATAATAATAATTTTTTAAAAAATCATAGGGTAGGAAGTCTTATCCCGTTTAATCCCAAATTATGCACAGATCGTATACACCCATCAGCCATAACATTAACACCACCTGACAGGCCTGTATCGAGGCAGCCTCAGACTGTGCGTTCTGACTCCGTCATCATATCCAGCATTACCAGTTTCAGCAGTTTGTGCTACAGTAGCTCTACTGTGGGATCAGATCACACATACGAGCCTTCACTCCCCACATGCATCAGTGATCCTCAGGCACCCATAACAATCTCACTACGTCACTGGCTGTCCTTCCTTGGACCACTTTTGGTAGGTACTTACCCCTACACCCCAGGAACACCCCAGAAGACCTTTCAGCCTTGGAGCTGAATAGACCTAGTCGTTTAGCCATGTTTTAAAATTTGAGTAGCCTGGCATTGCAGCAGGTACTCTAGCACTGCTGGTGTGATTTTGACCTTGGGTTGTTATCTCTGCAGAAATTCACGTGCGCCCTGTACTGACGTGATTTTCCTGTGCAGTCTTTATAAATAGGTGTCTTTGCTATGCTATCTTCCTATAGGTGGGAATAACTGTATAAATGTGTATAGCAGAGATTCTCCATTCACTCACTCACTCAGTTGGCAAACTGCGTAATCCGGTTGCAGGGAGGCTGGGGCCTATGTCAGATGACACTGGGAGAAGGCAGGGTACACCCACCCTACCACGCTAGTGCTGAGATAACATGCAAGCTCCACACAGAAGCACACCTTGGACTCGAACTCAGGATCTTCTTCCTGTGAGGCGGTCATGCTAACCATTGTGCCACTGTGCCAGCCATGTCAAATCTGTCAAATCCACTTCAATCCTATATCCCAAATAGGATATAGACCTTAACACCTTCTGACCAATCAGAATCAAGCTTGAAGCAGCACTTTGATGCAGAGTGGTTTCTTCCACAGGTATATGCTTGATGTCAAAGGTTTTTCTTGTGTGACCATTTATGACTAAGATTACCCTAAAATGTAATAATGTCAAAGCCATCTCTTTTAAATCAGTTTTATAAAGAAACAATTGTCCTTTTAACATTCTTTAAAATATTGTGTGATATATGTTAGGGATAAACGTAAAATAATGAAGCATCCGTCATAATAGATTTCATTCAGACCTCCTCTGGCTGTTACGGTTATCAGTGTCCTTTTCTTCTTTTTTCTTTTTGCGATTGCCTCCAGCACTGTGATAGTTACAGAACCATGTTTGTCCTGCTAACTCAAACAGATCGGCAGCTTTTCTTTCCACTGCAGAGCGTGCTTTGTGCGGCGCTGTGTGTGTATGTTTAGTCGACTTAAAAAAATATGGTTGCACAACCGCATCAGCACTGAAGTGGCACCTGGTTTCTCAGCTGAGCAGCCAAGTTTAGCTCGAGGCATAACGAAGACCCCCCCCCCCACCCCCCCCCCCACCCACATACACATACACACACACACACACACACACACACACAAACACACACACACACACACACACACAATCCTGAACAATTTTTGTGGGGACT
>JBCNYG010000001.1:51085488-51098679 GCA_039654305.1 Porochilus rendahli | reverse complement strand
GTGTGTGTGTGTGTGTGTGTGTGTGTGTGTGTGTGTGTGTGTGTGTGTGTGTGTGTGTGTGTGTGTGTGTGTTTACTATGGATGGGTAAAATGCAGAGCCATTTCTTGTGGGGTTGTGTATTAGAAAAAAAAACCTTAAGTAAAGAAAACGCACCATTTTCAAACAATCTTGTTTAGATAAAAGCTCATCAAAGAACCTATATTACCTGTGTTAAAATGTAATTGCCCCATATATTTAATACTTGGTTGCGCCACCTTCAGAATTCAGAATATTATATTGGTGGTTCTAATTTTATGGCTGAACAATGTATGTAGTACTGTATTTTATACCTCTATTAGTTAGCTAGCTGTTTATATTTAGCTAGCATTCTCCGGAGATAATTTAATGCAATCTTGATATTCAATAATACAGCTGGTGTACTAATTAGAGATTGTCGCTAGAGTCTTAAATAACATTAATTTGCTATATGTAATAACTGAAAATAAGTGTGTATAAATTACTTATTTATTAAGCTATTAATTCTCCAATGCTAATCTCTTATTTTGACACCACTAAAGTTTATTAGTATTCCATAGTAATGGCATGCCTTCCTGACATCTCAAAAACATTCAGACATTTTTATTACCTCCATCACAAAACTACAGGTCACTGGTGTTTAGTTCTCTGTAGGTTTGTCTATGAACAAAATCCTGCCCACACCTGTGCATGGACTTTCACCAAACTTGGTGGGGAGTCTACCCAACCTGAGTCGCAGAGATGATTTGATTTTGGAAAGTCAATGTCAGTGGTGAAGGTCAGATCAAGGTCACAACACTGATAGAGCTAAAGTACTGACAGACATGCTGTTAGTATGGACCACCAATCGGAAACCATATACAGACTTTCAAAGAGAAAGGGGGAAAACATTTTGAGCACTTATAACATTGGAAAGGGAATGCTTCTTGGACTCAAATGAGGTTTGTTAGAGATACACTTTGAATGGGATACATGTGGACATCAAACATAATTTTTTTTAATTTTAAGGTTTAATATGACAATGTTGTACTAAAAAAAGAAAATGGTAATTGTCTTAAAGTGTCTTGGATATTTCTTGTATTTTTAGTTTTAGTTTCTTGCAGTTATATATATATGAATAGGCGGCACAGTGGCGTAGTGGCTAGCACTTCCGCCTCATAGCAAGTAAGCCCTGGGTTTGAGCTCAGCGAGGGCATGTCTGTGTGTCTATGTCATGTTCTCCCGGTACTTGCATGGGACTCCTCTGGGTACACTGGTTTCCTCCCACAGTCCAAGGATATGCACATTAGGTTAATTGACTCTTCCAACTTGCCCCTAGGTGTGAGTGTGATAGTTGCATTGTGAGAATCGGCTAAGATAGGTCCCAGCCTTCCTGCAAACCTGGGAGGATCCAGCTGTTCAACAAATGAATGAATGAATGAATAATTTATTTGTATGTGATACCATGTGACCTTAATGAAATGAACCTAGTTAATTACACCATTAATTTCCTTCAGAATTTCAACATCACTGCTTTGTTTCCTCCTCTGGCATTTAAACACTGATGCCTTCCGACAAAATGAAACCAGAGCCTCACCTACCTGAAGGCGCTCATCAATCCCTGCTCTACATCAGGTCTCCACTGAACCACTTGCATACTTCTATTTTGGAGAAGTTGTGCATATATTCTTAAACTATGAACATTATGTAGAATCATGAGCACAGAAAGAAATATTTTTGATGGAAAATACTAAGCATTTGTGGAAGGTGCTCTGGAGAAAGGTGTATGCTAAATTCTGAAGATTTGAACGTAAATGTAAATGTGATGTAAATTTCAGCTAGTGGCGCAGTATGGATAATATGGTTGCCATGCTTTTAAAGCCGTTGCCTGGCTACCTGGGAGGTGACCTGCAGTTGCAGTTAAATCAATGACACTGCTTTCCCCTTTCACCAGTCTCACTCCATTTCCTCTGCTGAAACTATGGTAATATTTACATGCAAAGGTTTGTCCATGTAATCTCATACACTGTACATATCCTACACTGGAAACAATTCAATTTATACTATATAAATGCTATAAAGTTTGTAATCCAATCAACTAATGAATATGCAAGCAGTGAACATAATAAGTGTCAACGTTTCCATGACGACAACGAGGATGCTTAATTGCACTGCTAAACATGAACACTGACTATGATTTCTTACTTTCCTGAACAGTGTGCATCATGAAAAGCATCTGAAAGTGAAAAATGATCTGAAAGATCTGTACCGCTTATCCGCCAGGGCTGCTGGTGACCTACAGCCAATCCCAGCTGATTTCAGGCCAATCCATCACAGAGCTAACACAAACCCAAACAACCATTCATACTCATATTCACACCTATGGATCATTTAGAGTAGCCACCTGATCTAATCTGCATGTCTTTGATTTGTAGGAGAAAAACAAAGCAGCCAGAGGAAACCCATATAAGCATAAAGGATCATGCACACTCAGCACAGAGTGGCACCAGTCAGCCATAGGCTTGGAACCCAGAGCCCTCTTGCTGTGAGGTGACAGTGCTAATTATTACACCACCGTGACAGCCAAGAATCTCATTAACTGCTATCCCACTATCATACGGGGGTGACCCAGGGCTGTCGCAAATCTTCCTGTGGCTTGAAGCCTGGGGCTTTAAACCTCGAACCAAAGACCCATTCGTGCTTTTATTATGGTGATGTAGCCGAGTATTCAACTCACAGCTAGTCAATGGTAACCACAGCATTATGGAGTTCATTCAATTTGTAAGTCACTAAATCCTATTTAGGGTCGCAGGGAGGGTAGGCTGTCACCTATCTCAGCCGACTCTTGTTGAAGCTGGGGAACACCCTGGACAGCGCACAGGACCATCACACATGCAACCATTCACACTCACACCTAGGGGCACTTTGGAACAGCCAAATAGCCTTCTGTACATGTCTTTGGACTGTGGGAGGAAACCAGAGTACCAGGAGGAAACCCACACACACACACACACACGAGGAGAACATGCAAACTCCACACAGAAACCTGGGACTCGAACCCAGGCCCTCTTGCTATGAGGCAGACTGTGTGGCCAGTATGGAGTTATGGTTGAAAACTTTCTACCTGACGTTCTACCTACGTTCTACCTGATAATTACGGTGACGGTGTATTTCCTGCTAATAAGTTCTACAGACTTTTCTTTTCTTTCGAACTGTAAAATGGCTGCTAAAACTAGATCCCAGTTAAGCTTTTGACAAACGTTCAGCTGAATCATTTTTGCCATTCAGTAAGAACAATAAACTAATGTTTAAAACAAGCACAATAAGCTTTTCCTGTGAAACTTAATCATGGTACTGATATTACTTTGGATTTTAGTTCAAAAGATAGCAAAACGTTGTTTTCTTCTTTGCATAATTAGGTTAACTGTTTTATGATTACCTTTTTCCAGGAGGAATCCCTCCATGAGGAAGGTCTTTACTCGGAGGGTGAATGAGTTTATTATGGATATTATGGTAAAACAACTGTTTCTAAAAATCACCTCATCTTATATAATATGCAAATCCTTGGCACATGTCCTAATTAATAAGAAACTAATTATATTGATATGATGAATGTCAATCCTCACTGTGTCCAACATGGGAAAAGCACATTAAGAGAAAATCTGTCGGACGATTTGATTTTAGAAGGATGCACCTAGGGACGTGGTAATGTTCACCATCTCAAGGGCAATAACACTGGCAAAAGTCACATGATCACCATTATGTGATAACATGCATATCTTTAGCATGTGTCCAACATGACTGCCAAGTTTAAAGGAAGTCAGAGACAAGCTGTAGGAGGAGTTGATTTCAGAAGATTCTGGGACGGACAGAGACAATGTGACGCAATCCCTTTTCTGGGCTTCACCCTGCGTGGGATAAAAACTCACTGACTAAAACAGTGAAAACCCTGCCTTCCACCTCGTCACTACCTTCACATCAACTGGCAATATACCTACGTTATTTGTGTTTTAAGTGTGTGGGGTTGGGGGGGGGGGGGGGGGGAGGAGGTTCCTTTGCTTAAGAAAGATGAAGAGATCATTTCCAGGCTGTAAAAAAGCAAAAATTGTCCGAATCCAATAAATGACAACATTGCAACATTGTGCAGTTAATTTGAAATGTTATGACTTTCAGAGGGGCACCACTGTGGTGTAGTGGTTAGCATGTCTGCCTCACAGCAAAAAGGTACACGGGTTCGAGTCCTGGCCTCAGGGAGGGTATTTCGGTGTGCATGTTCTCCCTGTGCTTGCCTGGGCTTTCTCTGGGTACTCCGGTTTTCTATCACAGTCTAAAGACATGCACGTTAGGTTAACTCGCTTTTTCAAATTGCTCCTAGGTGTGAATGTGTGTGTCTGTGTGTATGTGTGTGTTGCCCCTGCGATGGACCTGTGAGCTGTTCAGGGTGTACCCCGCCTTCGCCCAGTGTCTAAGATAGGTTTCAGTCTCCCTGTGACCCCAGTAAGACTAATCGGTTCTGCAAATGAGTAAAAGTTAAAGTGAGTGTGTGACTGGATGAGTGACTTTAACAAAATGTAGACAGACTTCAAACATTGCAGATGGCAATTTTAAATGTATAACTGGTGCAATTACACCTACAATGTTACATGGATGATAAACAGTATGTACATCTGGTACTCAAGAAGAACGGAATGACCCGTTTGTTCTAGATAGTGCTATTGTCCGAGTAGATGACTGAAACAAAAAAAGAGAACTGAGGAGGAGGGATTAATTAAAAAAAGGAAGAGGAAGAGGAAGAAGAGGAAGAAGAAGAAGAAGAAGAAGAGGAAGAAGAAGAAGAGGAAGAAGAGGAAGAAGAGGAAGAGGAAGAAGAAGAAGCAACTGGGTCTGTTATGTACTGTATAGTCTACTTCTCTGGGACTAAGGAGTGCCGGATTCAAAGTGAGAGGAGAAAAAAAACAACAGAAAGAACAGATGGGGTGGAAGAAAGGACGGAAAACAATGGAAGGTGAGAGAGCAGAAGAAAAGAAGCACCCTGGTGCCGTTATCTATGTGCAGACATCAAAGCCTCTGCAAGGAGCGCGTTCCTGTGTGCAGCATGCAGAGTGCAGTGGGTGTGTGGGTCATTATCTGTGAGAAATGGATTACTCTCAGATTAGAGTGCTCAGTGAGGCTCAGCACTGGAGCTCCCAATGCTCACACACACACATACACCAACTCTGCTTGCAGCGACACGACTTGCGAATAAATCGGTCACGTCAGACGAGCATGACGAGAGACGGAAGGAATCAAACAAGCTCGGCCTCTTCGTTTGCATTTCACTACGGCAAACAAGTACAGGAAATCCGCTTGAGCGGTGCATCAGTAACGTCCACCTGCCTGGGAACGCAGCAAACACTGCAGTATACACGCGGCATATGTACACACACACCAGGACATGCAGGCGCATACATGACGATCGCCAACGTAACGAAAATACCAAGAGAGCATAATAACAATACCATAAAATAAAACATAACCTTGAATCCTTTACATCCTCTGATGTCCAATATAAATTGTGCTCTCAGCTTCATCTTGTTCACAAACCACTAATATTTCAGCAATAGGAGCTCCATGTTGCACAGCAGATTGCAAATGTCAGTATCATAATAAAAACCTCTTAATACCTGTAATCAGATCTCAATTACAGGTAATTTTATTTCTACTTTATTTCCAAGTTCATTTACAGGAAACAAATACCTCGTTTAAATCCCCGAAGAAGAAAAAATCAACACTGAAGAATCCATAACATCTAATTTGCTATAGACAAACGTCTACGCCGACATTAAGAGCCCGAAACCAATCTATTCCCCCGTCTCGAGAAAACAGATTAATGGATCAAATGAAATCACTGTCCTTTCTAATGTCTAATTGCACAGAGCCCTCAAATCAAGTCAAATGAGATGGAACCTCAAAATTGCCTTCTAATGAATGAGACTACAATTATTCAAGGAGGGGTTTGGAATATTAATGGCGAGGGTATGCAGCACTGTGTTTCGAACAGCTCGTCCGTTTAAAAAGGCAAACCTGAAACTAAAGCCATTTATGAAGCAATGAACCATGTAAGAATGTCAACTTTCATCGGAACACATTTGCTTGTAATCTTACCCGAAGCAGCTTCTGAATTTTCACCGCAGAAAAAAAATATATATAATTCCTTCCTTCATTTATTCACTCGTTCTCGATTAGGGTCGCAGGGAGGCTGCTGGCGCCTATCTCAGATGATTCTGGATGAAGGTGGGATACACACTAGCCAGGCCATCGCAGGGCCAACATACATACAACCATTCACACTTAGACTCTCACACCTAGGCACAATTTGGAACCGCCAATCAGCCTACTGTGCATGTTTTTGGACTGTGAGAGGAAACCAGAGTACCCGGAGGGAACCGACAGAAGAACAGAGAGAACATGCATTTTGACACTATATTTGAATAATTACTTAAATGAATGCCTCTGAGACTAAAAGGTAGCTAACGGCATCTGATCGAAACTGCTCAGTATACTCATTTAAACACTAACATCAACAGTACTCTGAAAAAAGGGATTACGAAAAACACAATAAAACTAATTTAACAAAGATGTTTATAGTTTATATTTACATATTTTATTCATGACGCAGGTGAGGTGAAGTCTGTGTTTTGAGCTGCATTAAATTATCCATGTCAACCCATGATCTGTACCGGTTTTTACCCCTCAGCCACTTCTGGGTGGAGGGGTATTGTTGTTGGCTTGGCAGCCAGGCAAGCGGGCGGGTGTCATGAGAATTAGATTGTCCGGCCCACTGCTCGGCTCATGTACATGCCAGCTTTCTGAACTTTTGCACAGGCACTCCCTATGACCTAAACCTGTCCGTAGGGTGGCTAATAACATGTTGATTGTCCGAAACTGTTCGTATGGGGGATGGCTTTTGTCCTCCATGTGGTTGAGGCGTCCTGGCTGGAGGGTTATGACGTTCTATGCAACATCTATTTTTCTTGTTTAGCGTCACAGGGAAGCTGGAGCTAATCCCAAACAACTCTGCACGAAGACAGGGAGTATCCTGAAAGGCTAAGCTAATGGCACTCTTTTGCTAACAGGCTCATGAAATTAATGTAAACTGTGGCCCATTACAGTGTATTAGTACAGACTAAAGGAAACATAATAAAATACACGAAAATGAGAATTTTAACCATGGCACTGGGGAAGGCCATTTAGCCCTGCCATTTCGGCCAGGTCTTTATCTGACACAGCGTCACCTTTGATGTTCACCTTTATCCTTCAGAAACAGAAGTAAACAGTGCTTCCTAAAGACGTTTTTGATATATAGTATGGAAAACATAAGAAAGCCAGTTAGAACAACACATTTTTAGCCCAATCTCGTTCGGCCGATTCTTTGGAGATTTGATCCCAATGGGTGGATTCCTCGCTGACAGTCACTGATACTGTTATGATACCGTTATGATATGGTCAATGATACTGGTCATTGACCCCTCATACTCGCTCCCGACCAAAAAGTACTCAAATCGTGGGCATTATCGGGCGTTATGGAACAAATGAGATTTATTTTTCCATTTTAAACCATGATAATCATGATGCTGCCTTCTTAACTGCATATTACACCATTCCCTTGTAGTATATATACTGGCAAACATTATTATTCATGCAGGATCATTTTTCTTTCTGATTGGTGAAAAGCTATCAAATAATTCTTGGTATCGCATCACTGCCAATGAATAACTGAATAGCAGCATGGTTGCCATTAGATTAGTTGAATAATAACTGCATTACTGGCGTACACGACATAGTTCCATGAAGGATCCAGCCTCCCCGGAACCCTAATGGATTAGGCAGTTCGGTAAGTAAATGAGTGAATGAATGACACACAGTGTGAAAATATATGATGTGATTGCATTCAGAGTTTTCTGAGTCATACACATGCAGAATATTTACATGAAACCACCATGAGTTAAAGCCACAGCTGTGTGAATAAAAGCATTCGTCTTTCTCTGATAATCTCAGATATGACCCAGTGTTTGAGATCTTGTAGATTGTGTACACTACACTATTGAGTCAGCATACAAGTTAACCCAATCTATAATGTTGTTTCTGGACTAGTGTCTGGGGTGGGGGTTGGGAATCAATCCAGACCTTTAAAATAAGATAAACTGAAAACAATCCATTTGCAACAATCGGGGGGATGGGGGGGGTTGTAATGAGGGAAAATACGTCTGCATAAGGTCCACATTATGCAATGTTCAGTCATTCGATCAGGCTAATCAATACTGTTGTTTCTCGCTCAGCCATGTGGAAAATAAAAATTGAAGCTGATCCATATAAGAGCAACGCAAGTTCTAACAGATTCCAAAAACTCCACGCCCTGATCACTGTGCGAAACAATCAACTCCGAGCTGAATAGCGAGTACTCTGACGAGTAATTAAGCAAGAACACATCGAGTGGCTAATCTGACGTTTTGTAAGAGGAGAGGAGAGGACCGAAGAGGAAAAGATACCATGCTCCTACGTTATACCGCTTTGGAAGAACATTCTGTTCGACTGCAGATAACGAGCAGGAAAGGCACAAATGTCGGGTCACGGAAACGCACAGCATGAGCTGGAAGTGAATCAGTGTATACTAACTAACTGCTGCTGACCTTTGCAGACTGCAGACTCGAGTGTGGGACGGGTAAGAAACTCAAGCTTTCGTTTATAGTCAGTCGCTCATCACAGCCTCGTGCTCCTCTCTTCCAGGGTGTGTCCTCAGTGCCTTGTAAGGATGCCTATTACACATGTCATGGTGCATGAGTATTCCATATTCCCTACAAACCTGCTTTACTGTCTTCCAAATAAAGGCTACCGAATTGTATCCTCACTCACTCGCCAAACCACTTAAACTTGTACCCGAGGGTACACCCTGAAACGCTCAGCAGATTATCGAAGGGCCAACACACACAGCAATGTTTCCGGGGGAAACGGTAGTACCACGAGAAAACCCATGCAAGTACAAGGATAACATCCAAACCTGAACTTTCTGACTGCAGGTGAACAGGTTTTATGGGTGTTTTTGTTTTGTTTGGTTTGGTTTTTTTACTTTTATGCACTTTTTTTTATTTAGAAACGTAAATGTAAGTGTGCAAGTGAGAAATGAAACATGATGTCGGGAGCACGCTGGAGTTTACTTTTAGCATCATACGGTTACTTATTTAGCAATCATTTGCTGAAGGCAAGGTTAATTTAAAAGCCCGATGTGAATAATTGTTTCAGTATATACTACACAGGAACGTAAGAAAAGCAAAGTAAATCAAGATTTCTGTTGTTGATTTTTATGTATTTTAGTATACACAACACGGAAATACGAGAAAAGTAAAACTAAAATGAAATGGTTTAATGGTATATTTTTCCATTTTTAAGCTTGACACTGATCACAATGCTCACGACACCATCTTTTGAAACTCATTTGAGGACTGAGGAAAGTGATTTCACCTTTAAAAGTATGAGGCCCATTTTCTATACCTTTCTTCATCTTTTGGGATGGCATTTTATTTTTAAATTTTTTATTATTTGTAGGATTTCAGAATCAGAGGCTGTCGCAAACCTTGAGTTTCTGTCCAGTGTTTCCTTTCAGCTGTTATCTACCTGGGATAACGCTTTTAACAACCAGATAGTATCCCAATCAAAATCATTCCATTTGTACCATATACATAAATATATATTAATTACTAATAACCTCGCAAAGTGTTTCATTCTTCTTATACTAAAACAATTAACCAGTTGCAATTTTTTATTTGCAATAACATGTCATACCTATAAATCACTCATATTCTAACAGCTATACACAGTCCTTCCCTCACTATCTCTTCAGAAAATAGTGAAGATATAAATTGCAGCTTGTTAGCGAAAGAGGCAGCCTGATTTTTTTCCAGACGTGTAGCAACAGTAAGAAAACAGCCAGATTAATGTTCGGTCTCAGTGCACTTCCATTATATTTTTACCCATCAAAGACCCAACAGCTCTGCCTTCTTCTTTTGTATTGGCTCACAAACTAGGACTTGTGAATTCCCAGTTCATGTTTCACCTAAGTAAAGTCAGTGCTTCGTGAAATTAACTACCAGACGTCTTTCCCGGCCATCCGTCCTTTCCCCTTCAGTGACTTACCTTTTCCACTGCATAAATTTTATAAGTGTTTGGGCTTACCGTTGCTTTAGCAGCCCAATGATATTCTTTCACTATACAGTATCTTCCATTTCACCATAGTAAAACGCTTATTAATATAAAAATAAATAAATAATAAACACATTACTGAACTGTAAATGTTGGCACCCGTGATGCAGAATTCTGCAGTTTATTGTGGCTCAGTGGTTAAGGCTTTGGGCTACTGATCAGAGTGTCAAGCATTCAAGTCCCAGTAGTGCCCAGCTGCCACTGTTGAGCCCTTGAGCAAAGGTCTTAACCCTCAACTGCTTACTTGTATAAATGAGATAAACAATGCAAGTTGTTCTGTTTAAGGGTGTTTGCTAGATGCCAGATGATTAGTTATATACCCAACATGCATCGTAGAATCACACAGAAATCTTACACCGTGACAGCAAAAGCTGACTCTGTTATAAGAAAATACATAAGTTTCATAAAGGTTTGATTGAAATTTTCATAATTTGTAAAATTTTATTTACTCAAAAAAAATTTTTGTGGTTTCTACCAATTAGAGATGCTATTTATATTTTTTAAAACAAATTCCACAGATTTCCAAAGATGTTTATTTATATATTTATTTATTTTCATTTTGAAGGTTAAGAAACTGCATTTTAACCAAAAACCTCAAGACTGTGTATTAAACATCACCTCCTGATTTGCCCAGTTAAAACTTACAGGTATGATACACTGCCTGGCCAAAAAACAAAGTCACACACACGAATAGGTGGTTCTGCCTTTAGCCTTGCCACTTTAGCCACTTAATCATCATGAAATTGTTTCAACAAATTTAACATTTATTTATCCAGTATTTTGTTCATTTCTCACCAACATCTAGAATTGTTAAGGGAAAAATGTTATCACTCCATAAAGTCTTCCAATACATATGTGACAATATTTCCCCATGCTCCCTGAACCACTCTTTCAGTATGAGTCCCCCATTTTATCTGTCACCAGGAAAGAAAAAAACTTATTTGATTTCCATTGATGTGATAACCTGCTCATTCAGTATATTCAGCTCATCCGCTGCCTTCAATTTATTGCATATTAGTGTTGCTGAGCCTCGACCCGACCAACTGGAGCAACAGTGCCATGGAGATTACATGCTGCGATCAAGGCTACATGCACTCCATAAAAATATTAGAGGGTGTAACTTTTTTTTGGCCGGATGGCATATTAACAACCACTGCTACAGTCGACACAGAGTGGTGTGTAAAAGACACACATGCAAATTTAAACATGTCAATAATAGACATCTTAAAAGACACGTCAAGTTAAATCCAAACGTAATGGCAAAGCAGGAGAATGTCAGATTCACAGTAGGGATAATGTTTGTCATTTTTCCCTCTTGCGCTCATTTGCATCTCCACTTAAATTGAGCTGTGGCTGTGACTCATCGAAACACCCACTGAAACTCATCTGAAGCTGGCTCAGAGCACAAAATAAAACATTTAGCAACTGCTTAGAGGGCTCACTCACAGCCTTTTAAGCACAAAGACACAAATAAGCTCTTTAAGAAAGTGATTATGAGTTCTAGATTGTGAAAGTGTAGGTTTGTTTCTGCTTGCAGTCACTGGGTTTTTTTTTACACTGCAAATACTGTGATAATGATTAACAACTGATAAATCATGTAGGTCTTGAGGGAAGGATTAGACCTAACCGGCTCCTAGGTCACAGTGGAAAAATCCATAATGGAACAATAAATCAATGAGGTACATGTTTTTTTTTTTAAAGAAAACATTTCAGCCCAAGAATAATGTAAAATATGTCTGAATTGTTGTCCATCAATCTGCTGAACCATGTATACATCAGAGTCATGGGGGTTGCTTTGGACAAGAAGCAAGGTACACCTTAAACAGATCCCTAATCTTTTACACGGCTAACAAAAATTAAAGGGCAATTTAGAGCAGCCAGATGACCTAATGTACAAGTGGTTGGACTGTGGAAGGACACCAGAGCACCCTGAGGAAACCCACTGCATGCATGTTGACCTTGAGATTTGAGCCTGGAACTTTCTGGTTGAGAGGCAACACTACTAACCACTGAGCCGAACATTTGCTGAACTGCTTTATCCTGCTAGAGACAGCCTTGAACACCGTGAACAGCTCACCAGTCCATCGCAGAGCTAACATACACACAACCATAAACACAAACACACACTCATTCACATATAGGGGCAAACTGAAAGAGCCTAACGTGCATGTCTTTGGACTGTGGAAGGAAACCGGAGTACCCGATGGAAACCCATGCAAACACGGAAAAAACATGCAAACTTCTTGCTGTGAAGTGGGCGTACTAACCGCTACACCATTGTACCACCCACTAAGCTGCGATGCTGCCCTAAATTGATATCCAAAAACAACAAAGAAATAAACATAAACACTGACCACCTCTCATTACAAACAAGTTTTGCTGAAAACAAACACTATCATCCTTTATACATAATATGCTCTAATCTCAGCTTCTGTGTAACCCACAGGCTGCTGGTGGCACGCACCCTGTTTAGTATGGTAGTACAGCAGTCTGACAGCGTGGTAGTATGCAGTGTTCTGTAGTCATGGCTTCCAGAGCATGCATCCACTGCTTCATGCCATCATGTTACTCTCAGCCCAATGGCGTAACCTCACTGTACACATGATCTTTAAAGATTGTCGCTGTCTGAGTGTTTCTCTCATTTAAGAGGTGGAGATGCCTGTTTACCAGAGACATTCGTGCTCGCTCTCACTCTCTCTCACTCTCACTCTCACACACACACACACACACACACACACTCACTTACACACCACAATATTCCGAAATAGATTAAGTCAGGTATTGAAAACATGGGGTCGGTATGTGACTACATCCAGCGTCATGGCGAGGAACTTATGGGAAATAGACAGCCGCCAGGTGTCTCTGTGTGTGTGTGTGTGTGTGTGTGTGTGTGTGTGTGTGTGTGTGTGTGTGTGTGTGTGTGTGTGTGCAGGCTCCTTATCGCCTTCGATCCAACCGCC
>JBCNYG010000001.1:51035678-51046768 GCA_039654305.1 Porochilus rendahli | reverse complement strand
ATAATTGCCGATAGCACATCGAGGCGTGGTAGACTGGTTAGGAAATCTGAAGAGGGATTCGGAGCCTGAACCCATGTGTTTGTGTGTGTGTGTGTGTGTGTGTGTGTGTGTGTGTGTGTGTGTGCATAAAACAAGCTGCAGTCTGGATCTCAAGCTACCCCGGTTACTGCAGCCCGTCTACAGAGCCACCGTTTCCCATAGCAACCCAGCAGTCAAGCACTGCAGCGAAATGAGTTCTCACAAGGCTGTTTTTTTAGTTGCAGTGAGGAGAGAGGTGTAATTTTAACATGTGAAGTTGTTAGTCGGCTCAGGCAGTCCAACTGCGCACAAGCCCTGGCGTCCAGTGCAAGGTGCCATGGAGAGAGAGAGAGCAGAGGACTGGCAGTGGAGATGGAAGATGGGAAGTAGTGAAGCAGAGCATGGACTCAGGATTCATGGCAGGGGTTAGGAAAAGATTTCAGCAAAGTCCTGAAGGTAGAGAAGCTCGCCTTGATCCTCACAAGGAAATCGCACCAGATGGTTTAAAAAGCACCAACAAATGGATAAAATCTGCAGAAATCTACAGCAAGCTGCAGTTGTTACATGTTTATATCGTGTTTATAAATAAAACAATGATTCTATTTATCATAACCATGCAATTTGTCTGCTTTCTATATTTATGGCTGTTATTTTATTTTTACAACCTGGGAATCATTTACACTCCCAAATAATTAAAACAGAACAAAAATAAACAAAACATTTTTTCTCCTTTTTTGCCAAAATTGCACCTTTTTGGTTCCCCTGTACTTTAAATTGCTCAGCTGTGTTTTTACTGGTGTTGCAGTTCACATCATTGGCAGCAGAGGGCTCCAAAATTACAATCTGCTACTTAAAGCCTCTAAAACTTTTCCTCGGTGCTTATTACAAATCAGTGTTCATTTCCTTGTAGCATCTCCAGGCAAATTACAGCCTGCTTAAAACAGCTCTGCCCACACCGTACCTCTGGGCCTAAAAGGAGAGGGGTGGGATATCACGTCACATTGTGTGTGGAGGGCCGAGGGGCTCTAGAACTGGAGCCTCCCTGTGGAGGGCGTTCCGTCCTCCACGTGCCTCCGCAGAGACTTCTGTCTCCTGACCTCTTGACCTCTAGGGTCCAGCCCCAGCTCAATGGCACCCCCCAGCGTCTCAGCATCAGTCCTGCCACGCAGTGCCTCGCCGTTAGCCACCCGCTCGCCGCTCACCCCCGTAACATTAATGGTGGGGATGGGCCCGAGCGGAGTCGAGTCTGGAGAGTCTATACTGTTCTCTTGAGACTCTGAATGGGATGACAGGGACACACACACACACACACACGCACACACAAATATAGAGACATATGGACATATGATGGCTGAAATGAAAACTAAATTAAACTTTAACTGACTAGACACAAACAACGCACTTGAAATCATCAGCAAAATATGAAAATGGCAAATGAATGATATCCAGGATCCCTTAAGTGCAGGATGTGCTGATAAACAGTAGAAAAGGAGATATCATGTGATACTGTGATGCAATTTCTTTATTACCTCCTCCAAGGAGGTCATGACTTACCTTTGGTTTGAGAGTATGTACTGATTTTTATGAAAGAGGCGGGACTTTGAACACAAAAGGCTTCATTCAACTTTGGACATGATCCGGAGCAAATTTTAAATCCAGGAATTTTTTTTTAAAGCATTCTTGAACATTGTGAGGTTTTTTGGAAGTGTAGTATTACAGCAGACCCTGCAGGGGGTGTTGTGTTTGCTATGTTTTTCACTTTAGTGGAGGTTTGCATTCTGAGCACTCGTTTTCTTATAATTTCTTGAGACAGGGATGAGAATAGGCTTTGAAAAAAAAAGGACAAAAATGGGCAGCGGTCAAGGGTGCTGTTTTTTTTTTTTTTTTAAGTGCATCTCAAATAATACAAAAATATATTTTACAATTAAATACTCATAATTACACAAAATAAATTTCTTTTCAAAATTACATCTAATGCAAAAAAATTTATAATAATTTGAAATCCAAAATCTCAGTTATTTTCCTAGGATAGCATAAGCTGCCTTAGGACACTATATAATCTCATTTTAATACTACTCATGTTTTAATAGTATTTAAGAAACTCAAAGGTCTCCATTCCTGCATTAACGGACAAATATAGAAATCCATCAGCTGTGAGAGAGAGAAAGAGAGAGAGAGAGAGAGAGAGAGAGAGAGAGAGAGAGAGACAGAGAGAGAGGGGGGGGGGAGAGGGAGAGAGATAGAGAGACAGAGAGAGAGAGAGGTTTGCAGCATACAACCCTGACAAAATGCATCTGACCGACTGAGTCCCTCACCCAGCAAATGGGTCTACCTGCTAACATAAGCTCTTAATATCGGGGTGAAATTCAACAATAACTTGAAGTCAGAAACTTACAAAACAGGACAGAATGAATATTTTACTGATGAACTATAAATATTATCTTTGTTAGAGGAGAATCTCCATATAAAGTTGGACAATACGTTTGACCTCGTTTCTGAACTACCAATTGTCGCTTTTCTTTTTGCTTCGACGTCACGATTGATGCACGCGATAACTAGAAACAACTGTTTCCTCTCGACTAGGCGATATCAACAACCAGACCGATAAACAAAACAAGGGTTGCACTACGTGTTTGGATAAAATATGACCAGTGATGACAACGCTCCTGTCGAGCACTGGACTTGGAATTACACCGAATCACTGTAGATTAGACAGACAGATTTATTTTTGCATCAGATCCAACAACTCTGTAGTCCCTCAGGTGACGGTTCATTCTATTTGGAGATTACAGTGGATCCGGTGCCGATATATAGGCTGTCCATCGTCTTCGACAAAGACAAAGCTTGTAGAAGGAATACCTAAATGGGGTGCTATTTGTTTTTGTCACCAAATATTAAAGGTTGTTCTAGGAGCCATGCGGTACACCAGAGTACCCAGTTATACCAGACGAAGTGAGCATATACTGGACATACAGTGATGAGGATTCAATTGAATGATGTTTGGTTGTCTGAATAAAAAGAAACAGTCGCCCTTGAGGAGTTGAATCCTAATTACAGCAACAAGAAATGATAAGATGGATGTTTCAGCACAAATAAATCTGCAGGAAAGTATTACTACCGTCATCGTGACGATTTTCACAGAGTGTGATATGAATACAAGTGTAAAGCTCCTTGTAATGTACACTGGGTAGCAGTATAAAAAAATTATAAGACATTTTTTCACCATTATCCAGAGCAACTTACATTTTCACTCTCTCGTTTATACTTCTGATCAGTAACCACTGAGCCGCCACTACCCCATAACACCAAAGGGACTGATTAGTAAATATTTTAAAGAAAAGTTTAGCACACACTGGAGGAAAGATTACTTTACAGCTTCCCAAACCAAAAATCAACCTACACCTCCAACAAGGCTGCCATCTTTAGCACTTTCAGCCAGCCTTGTTAGGTCATCTGGCTGTATTATTTATTACATTATTTAATTCAGTTCACAATCTTCAGGCATATGAAGCGTGTGCTGCACAATCTTACATGTAAACTAGCCTGCAATAACTCCATTAGCATCTTAGCCCAGAACCTGAGTATCACCCTGACAGGTCACACATCCTCACCACAAAATGGGTCCTGATGGAATAGCAAGTAGCACCGCACTGATGATTCAGAGGAAAAAAAAAACGGAATGGCATGGACCACAAATACTCACAGTGGGTCTGCTGAAAATAGTGGGCCTGAAATCTCAGCCAGGCGCGTGATGTATTCCTTCCGATGTCTTGACTGGCTAAAATGATTGCAGGGTTGCTTAACGGTGATCTCCCTGAAATGGGTCTGACCCTCAGTTCTCTTGAAGTTCTAGGTAGCATAACAGCGAGCACTAAACCATGCATTTTAATTATAATTTTTTTTTTTGCTGATTGGGGTACACGCCCACGTACGAGTCCATGCACGTGACCACACACGCGCGCCTTGAATCACAGTTCAGTTTTTCAATTGAAGATTAAACCTCGACGGATGAAAGTGCTGCATGTGATGGAATACTTAATTAGAGCTTTCTGTAGCACGGGCTGCAGAGACGGCTTAGAGAAACACAAAGCTGTAATTACTTCAGCGCTTTGTTGCGGGCGTGAGGATGTCAGGCTCTAATAGCAGTCAGACTGCTTACATCCAGGAAACCTCGTTAACTCACCACGGTAGGATAAAACAGCAGCACAAGATGGATGAAGATAAAAAAGTGAGAGCAATAATGGGATATCTGTACTGATATGATACATGAGATATGACAGAGACAGACAGTGGAATAGAACCGACTGACGAATCACTGCCGGGATCTCAGCTGGGCTGAGTGAAAGAGACAACGTCCCCTCCCCCTTGTATGGGGTAAAAAAAAATCAGAAAGGCAAGATGTGGTCGCAGTGTGGAGTGTGTATGAACGGCTCCTGCTCCTCACCGTGCCGTTTCCAGCGGTGCCCACGGATGGAGAGACTAGTGACGGCATTTCTGGAGATCCTCGACGAAGTAGGCGTGATCTCGACCTGGATGGAGCGCATGCCTTCCTTATTGGACTTCAGGGCAGCACCACGGAGCGACGACTTGATGGCGTTCCCAACCTTTTAAGCCCAAGCAGTGGGATTGATATTTACCAATTAAAGTCAAACAGATCATAGTGCATTGGAATGTTCTAGAATACAGGCCTATTAAAATTCAGCAGAATTAAGTATTAGATGTGTGAATACCAGTCAGGGGTAGACAAATCACCTGGGACAAGAAAATACTTATTTTATTCAAAGCTACACTTATTATGTCGATGATTGCATCAAAGAAAACAAGCTCAAGGTCATAATGACATCTGCAAAGCTGCTACTTGATATGTACGAGTGTTTTTATTACGGTATGTAGCTATCTGCAGCTATGGTAACGAGTGGCACACCATAACAGTTCAACTACAGCAGGATTTTTTAATGAACTATGGAACCCCCTCACCCCAAGAGTTTAATTCTACTAAGAGAGTTGACATAAATGCTAAAACAAGCAAAGAATTAAATCATAAAAGCTAATACAGTAAAAAAAAAATCTGTAAAAAAGGTTACACTTTTAACTGTGTAGTTATGCATAAAGAAAAATAAAAAAACTAAAGCTAATACTAAAACCTTTAACTAGCAAATTCTTTAAGATAAAACTAAAACTAAAATGAATTGGGGCTTTGTTAAACTAACTAACTAAAACTGAATTTTTAAAGACCCTCACTCATCACTCGCTCATTTGCAAAACCACTTAATGCTTCTACTCGGGTCACAGGGAAGCTGAAGCCTATCTTACACTGTGAACAGCTTACCAGTCCATCAAAGGGCCAAAACACACACAAAACCACTCACACTCACACCCAGGGGCAAACTGAAACAGCCAATTAACCTAATGTGCACGTCTTTGGACTGTGTATGGGTTTCGTATGGGTTTTCTCCAATGCACAGGGAGCACATGCAAACTCCACACAAACGCCAGAGCCCACGAGTCTAAAAACTAACTAAACTAACAACTCCGCTACATGGCTTTACCTTAAGATCAAAGAAAGAGCAGCAAAGTAAAAAAACCCTCATCCAGTAGTATTTTAGCATGGTGGGGGTCTCCCTGTCTCTGACGCTACTGAAATAGCCACAGCAACTTTGCTAGTCCACATGCTAAGAACACCAATCAGGAACCTTTCAAAAGCGGATAAGAACTAATGGCTTGTTGTGCTCACCGAGGAATACTTTCTTTCTTTAGCTTAATGCACTAAACTTACCAACTCTATAAACATACACAAAACTACATCTTGCTATAATACGTATAATGGTTTTCACACTGTAGCCTGGTCAGGTACACCTTCAGGCAACAAAAACACAGGACAGGGGAACGCACCGGCATTTCCTGAGGCCCGATTGGTTGATATGCTTATAAATCGATGATTTGTTTACCCCTGTTCTGACTGGCTCAAAACCGTTTGCAAAAAATACCTGGTTTAAAAAAAAAAAAATTCAAAGAGGTAAGTACTTAGCAGCGATTGTTGTTAATCTCAATAATCCCTTTAAACAACCAAAAAAAAGGGATGAAACATCAACCCACCAACAAGACTTCTGGGTAAAGCTCCAACTGAGCTCGGTACAAAACGTCATCCAGAGCTTTGGAGCCCAAATCAGGCTCTCCGTTACACCTACAAAGAGGAACAAGGGAAATAATTATAAAAAGACCACAAGCAGGAAGCTGAAGGGATTTTATCTCCTGCGCTTAAACTATTTCAATGACTATTTTATTACCGTTTCTTAATGTGTGCAAGAAAACCACAAACAGCAGCTTCCTATGGTGTTAAAATAATGCTTTAAGATAAATGTTCAGATTGTACAATTACTAACACCTTTAGATCACAGCATGGTGGATTTCTATAATCTGATTTATCCAACAGCGGCTCTCAAAAACTTCTGTTACTGTTTGCATTTAATAATGCCTTCGTTCTAATAGTGGAGATACTGAGTGAAACCCCATAGGCATAGAAGATGAGTTGGATGGGTGTCCCATATCCAAGGCATAACAGGAAACCAGAATAAAACACACAGAACCTAACTAAACTAAACGTAACCAGGAGTACGGAACATGAACTCATTAAACGGATAATTAAACAAAAAACACAGAAGATACAAACAAAAGGTGGTGAAAAGGGATCTCCATGTTAAACTTTCCTGCTTTCGCTCCAGACCATAATCAGAAGAGATTTATTTTACATTACATTGCCCCATTATATTTATTACGCTAATTCCTCGACTACAGAAGTAATGTTTTTATTTATATGGGCTGATTTGTTGGATTTTGTCTCTTTAGCAACATCCTGTCGACGATTCTGAGAGATAATCTGGAACTTTTGTTATGATTAGGTAATCACTTAAGTATGTTCCCATTAAATTTTGGTAAGAATCCACACACCGATGTCACATACAAAAAAAATAAATCAGAACTCTTTACATCAGATCACATCACCCCACACTGCAGATTGTTTTTCTAACAGCACTCTTCTGTGTTTACTATTTATTACTTAAACACACCTTGAACTTCAGTTTTGTACTCCACACTAAGGTCACTGTGACCTCATTTCGGACGAGAAGGTCACATCACACACTGTAGTGCTCACATGCAGAGCACACTAAACTTTCCATGCTCCTAAAATACATATATTACATTTAACCCGGGTCAAAACAATGACAGAAAAACCGAAGAGATCACTCACACAGCAAAGTGAATCCCTGTGATCAACTGGACCAGGAACTCTGAGGTCACGATCATCCTGCTGTTGATACCTTTATACCTCCGAACCTGCTGCCTCGGATAGCCACAGATACACACTCTGTAGGGACGATGAGAAATGCGTGAGTACACAGACTGCTTGGAATTCTTTCAGCGCAAGTAACAACAACAATAACAATAATAATATCAACAACAACATTGAGTGACATAACACACCCTATAGAAAGCGCTATGCTCTCCCACCTTCTTTAACCTCAATTCACACCTGAGCAATGGATAATTACCCAGAGCACAGTCGAATAAGCTTGGAGGCAAATGTTTACACCTCTTGCAATGTGTTTACCGGTTACACTTAAAAAGAACTTCAAGATGTTGAATTAAATCTGTCTAATTACACACTTTTGCACAGGACAGAGTTTCGGTGTGGAGTTTACATGTTCTCCCTATATTTGTTTTCTCTGAGTACTCTGGTTTCCTTCCACACTCCAAAGACATGCGCATTAAGCTAACTGGCTGTTCCAAATTGCCCCAAGGTGTGAGTGTGAATGATTGTGTGTATGTTCGCCCTGAGATGGTCTGGTGAGTTGAGTTGGGGTATACCTCGCCTTCACCCAGCGTCAGCTGTGATAGGCTACTGCCTCCCTGTGACCCTACTAAGATTAATCAGTTTGGCAAATAAGTAGTGAGTAATGAGTTTTAGGACAACTCATTCAAACTTCAGATCTGTTTTATATACATTTATATATAACCAAATAAATTATAACAAAACATATATTTTAAATTAAATAAAAGTACAAGCAGTGAACAATCTGCTGAGGGAATTCAATAGGATGAAACCAGTATTAGTCATATAAATTAATTCATATCATTTATAATATTCAATATTTTAATAACTTTTTCACCACCATTTTCTCCCAAGAGTACACAAACCTTTGTACCCAGTCTACACCACCATTTTTTTTTTTTATTTTTTACACAACTGGCTAATTTAATTAGCTCAGATTCTCAGCAAAACATCATATTTAGTAAAGACAAAGTCTAAAACATTATTGCATGGCTGTTTCACTTTTTTTTTCCTTTTGAGCCTCATAACACCATGCAGTATCTGGTCAACGAGTCAGACGTCAGGTCATAAGATTTTACAAAGGAGATTTAGTGCAACCTTTGTCCGTCTGTGTGCTCCTGAGCAGAGTTCCCGCTGCACTAGCTGCTAGATCTGATCGCCCGGGATGCTCAGCTTAGCTATGAAATGCTAATGAGGCATGTGTGATGAGAGTGGGAAAGACTAACGGCATGCCTGAAACTGGCTCATGGGAGAGCGCAGGTTTGAGTGTCTGAGAAAAATAGAAGGAAGAAGATAAAAAGTAAGTTTTTTTTGTTTTTTAGTGGTGTCACTTCTGAGTGTTTCAGGTGTAAAGGGACCGGAGGTGCTGCTTGTTATGAACCTGAAGGGATGTGGACATCACAAATGCTCTTTTGTGAGGAGTTAAACCCTCTATATTTTGTTGTTTACTTAATGAAACATGAATTATACTTGCACTCTTGAAAACGTGGAGGCGCTGGTGTAGTGGTTAGGATGCTGGGCTCATTATTAAAAGGCTGTGCATTTGAATCCCCATTAGAACCTACATGGATGTAATAAGCACGATAAGGTACCACAAGCCAGTCATCATTAGGAAATAAACCCTGATGGGAAGCTCAAGACGCTGAAAGGGTTTATTTTAAAGTAATGATGTGCTTGCTCTACAGTATCCAGCTTATTACATGGTGACTTAAAAAAAAACAAATTAACATTTATTTTAGTGGATTAAAAGTGATTTTATTGCTTCTGCTAATGACACCTTTAACAGGAATGGCCTGCTCTATTAAGCAACAGTCTGCTAAAAAGCATAAACAGACAGTGAGTACCATAACTGACCAATCAGAATCGAGTAATCAAATGAGCTGTTTAATAAACAGTTAGTTCCGGTACAGGGATGTTTCACTGTCCCTATATGTGTCTGTCTGATTCATTATTATAATAGTTTGTGAGAGTCCCTGGATATAGCAAAGGATATTTTTTGGGAATATAACCTAATTTCAAATACAAATTAGACTTTTAACTTAATTTAATTTTACCAGAAGCACCTTTACGCTGATGTAGAAAATAGGGTTAACTTTTGGAGCTATCTCTGCCAGCAGAGCCAAATTAACTTTAATAATTTATAACACAATACTTGACCATGGTATGGTTGTGCAGTGGTTAGCATATCCACCTCTTAGCAAAAAGGTACTGGATTCGAGTCCTGGGCTCTGGTGTTTTTGTGGAGTTTGCATGTTCTCCTTGAGCTTGTGTGGGTTTCCACAGTCCAAAGACATGCACATTAGGCGAATTGGCTGTTCCAAATTGCCCCTAGGTGTGAGTGTGTAAATGGTTGTGTGCTGGGCCCTCAATGTTCGGCAAGCAGTTCAAGATGTACCCCAAGTTTGCCCACTGAGAGCTGAGATAGGCATCCCCGCGACCCTAGAAGGATTAAACGGTTTGGCAAATGAATCAATCACTATTGTATATAACTTTAGTCAGAAGAAAATAAAAGTACAAGGTCATTCACAGGCAAAAAAGGTGCTAAAATGTGTGTGTGTGTGTGTGTGTGTGTGTGTGTGAGAGAGAGAGAGAGAGAGAGAGAAAGAGAGAGTGACCTGGAGCTGAGCTGACACAGGGACTGGAGGGAAGTGCTGTTCACACAGCTCAGAGCAGCATTATAACAAAGCAGCAGGAACGTCAATACTTCGAACCTGAAACAGGAAACATTATATACGGTCTATACATCGGATTATAAACCGTGCGTTCGATAAGCAGATGTGCTACACCATGTCTCATCAATCCGTTTGCACTTCTTGTCTAAAAACATCAACACCGCCCTGGGAACAATTTCACTGGAAGGTTTAAACGAGAGGTTTTAGGACCAAGAGGCAGAATGCACCTTTAGTAAAATCACCTCTAAACTTGAGAGACCGCCGTGCTGTCCATGAATATACTCATATAGATCAGAAATGCCTGAAACCTTTACTTAACCAGGTGAGTCCCACTGAGATTACAAGATCTCTTTTTCAAGGGAGCCCTGGACAAAAAGTTCTAATTACACAGACATCAAACATTTAAAAAACAAAAACACACATGAGGAAGCATTACTCGGCTAAGAAGTAATGCAGTTACAAACTCCTATAGAATCCGCCTCTAAATCCTTCACCACATTAAAATCCCAAATCAGGATCAGCTCTTGAAGCTGTAGATCAGCCTGCAGCTGACTCCAATCTGCAGGGGCGGAGAACAAAAGGACCTTTAGGGACGGTCGGTACGATGTCATTCGAGCATAGACAATAATTACTGGTTTTAAATAAAATATATCCTCAAAGGTAAGAGGGGAGCAGACCAAGGGTGGATTTATAGATTAAATTATTACAATGTGTGATATACACAGATAGACACCAGTTACTGAAAAGATCATTTTTGTAATGTTAATTAAAACCCTTCACATGAATACTAACAACATATTAAAGCTGGGGTTGGTCATCTGGAAAGTTAGCAAAATTTATAAGTAGTTTGTTCAGGACTCTGACTAAACACTCCCCTGGACTCAGAGGCCATACCAAAGCTGATGACCTGAAGGAACTGAATAACCAGGTTATCCTTTCAATAGACCTTTTCTTAAATATATTTTAAATCTCATTCATTAATTTTCCAAATCACTTATTCCTAATTAGGGTTGCGGGGAGGCTGGCGCCCATCTCAGCCGACTCTGGGCGAGGGCGGGGTACACCCTGGA
>JBCNYG010000001.1:50970373-50981281 GCA_039654305.1 Porochilus rendahli | reverse complement strand
ACACACACACACACACACACACACACACACACACACACACACACACACACACACACACAACCATTCACACTCACTCCTAGGGACAATTTGTAGCAGCCAGTTAGCCAAAAATGCAATGTCCTTAGACTGTGGGAGGAAACCTACACAAGCACAGGGAAAACATGCAAACTCCACACAGAAACACCCCCAATCACTGAGCCCACGACCAAACCTTCTAGCTGTGACGGCGACTTGCTAACTACTACACCGTCGTGCTGCGCTGGATTTATTTTGTGCTGTCATACCCCAAATTATATTTAAGACTGTCAGGTGATCTAAAAGCGTTATAAAGTGTTAAATTTTTTCTTAAAAAAATTTGCATCACCCAAAATTTAACTCGTAAAACAATAGTTACATACAAGTGGAAAAAATCAAAAATATTTTTTTTACAATATTTGTAATGGTTATTTAAGGCTATGGACCATAATGTATGTATGTGGAATAAACTGCAGGTTTATAGTTATATGTGAACTATATGTGCACTATATGTGCGACTCCGGGATGATGTAGCTGGAATGCTGTAATGAAATATATAATGAATATCAGTAATTATAGTACAGGTATTTTATATGGATGTAGGGAGTGTGGGGGTAATGAAGTGGTTGTGTAACATATTTACATTGGCTTTAACTATATTAAATTAGTTAAATGTTCTCAAAGACAGAAGTTAGCATTAAAAACTCATTGCTTCTGGTTTAATCATAAACTCTGGTTCTGGGTTTGTGCAGATATTTGCATGTGCTCCCTACGTGGTTTACTTTAGGTTGTCTGGTTTCCCACTGTCCAAAAAACACTGGATTTGCTCCCCTCAATTACCTTACCTGAATGAATGTGTGCGTGTCTGGTGCCCTGTGATGTACTGCCATTCCACCCAGGGTGTATTTCTGCTGCATTCCCTGTGGTCATGAGGCTCTGGATCAGCCCTGACCATGATGAACTGGTTACTGATGAATGAACGACTGAATGAATGAATGAATGAATGAATCAACAACTGAATGAATAAATGAATGAATGAATGAATGAATGAATGAATGAATGAATGAATGAATGAATGAATGCTTTCAACAGTTGATAACCATCAAGTTGTCTTGGTATCCTAAAGACATTTCCATGCAGTGTTTGTACAGTTGCTGTTAAATTTTGAATCAGAATGGTACCTAACATGGATGGCATTGTTGTGGCAGAAGTGAATAACAAGTAGTTATCACATTCACGTCATTCGAACTTTGTAGCTCTCTGGTGCCTTTCCATGGTGATTTCCTCCAGGTATCTTGGAATTCCTCCCAGAGTCCAAAGACATGCAGATTAGGTCTACTGTTAATTCTAAATTAGCCTTAGGTATGAATGTGAGTCTGAATTCCCCCAGTGATTCAAGCCCAGGTTCTCATTTCTGTCCTCCAGTGCAGCTAACTGGGTTATCAAATGCCGGTGATGTCTGTCACTGTCTGTGGTGAGAAGCATGTAAAAGAACCATTGCTGATTTTCGTCAAGAGTAGGATGCATAGCTGTCAGTGTGTTTCTGCCCTGCGATGGCCTGGCGAGCTGTCCTCTACCCTGACCCAGAGTCGGCTGAGATGGGCGCCAGCCTGCCCGCGACCCTAATTAGGATTAAGTGGTTCAGAAAATGAATGAATGAAGGCTTCCTCCCACAGTCTAAAGACATCAACATTAGTCTAATTGGCTGTTTCAGGTTGACCTTAGGTGTGAGTGTGAATGGTTGTATGTGTGTTGCCCTGTGATGGCCTGGCAAACTGTTCAGGGTGTGCCCCGCCTTCTTCCAGTGTCAGCTGAGATAGGCATCAGACTCCCCGCAACTCTAGTAAGATTAGATGGTTTGGCAAATGAATAAGTGAGTCTGTGAGTGAGGGGTATAATCAAACGTACTGAATGTTCTAATTCGGTTTGGTTGATGGACCGCGATGGACTAACCAAAATGTTGAAAATCAGAGACACAGTGCTGTGCAACAGAATGTTTCTTCCACAATGAATATCATATTAAATGCTAGTAATGTGCAGGAATGCCTCCTTCTTGCCTGTGGAGCTTATCCCAGTCCTTTGGAAAACATACATGCTATAAAAACGTTTTACTATACAGTGTTGAAACACAGGTACAGCAAGCAGACGAGCAGTCTGTTTATCATTAATGCTAAATAATACGTTATATTGGCTACTGAGTTATCTACTATCATTTCCTTTTGATGTATACATAGTGATGTATCCCATTAAACGGTCCTATCCATACACTTATAGAAAAAGAACATACTCAATCTAGACCCTCCCCATATGTTTCACATTTCCACCACCAACTGACTATAAAGCAAGACTATGGCTGCTGTCAACCAAACTTTGCTTCTAATGTATGAAAGAAGTCCAGGACTCTTATTATCATTCAGTCAAAACTCATGCAAAGAGGTCAGACCTGTCTTGCAGCAACTTTCGATCCTCTGCTCAGGAACCTAATCTAAAGTTAGTTAAACCCAGAACAAGCAGAACTGCTTCTACCACAACCGAAGCCATATGTTCCTCAGCGCTAACTATCACAAACATCTGCGTACCACCACATCGCTTTATCCCTTGACAGACAGTGCAAAGCTGCTGGCATGGCTGTGACCTGAACAGCTTTGCAGCAGAGTACCTTCTCTGGCTCTTTGATTCGGGTCTGTCAAGATTAAGATCAGCAAGCAAGTCTTTGGTTCTTTGAACAAGCAGCAACAGTTCAGATGTGTTTTATCGGCAGGGCACAAACATACGGAAAGATTTACAAGATTTTTTTCCCTCTGAAAATGAAATGAACTTCCTTTAAAAAGATTTAAATTGTTTTGCAAGGTTTTTTTGTTGGAGGTAACAACACCATTGTCTATTCCATCGCACTTTTTCTACACTTGTACTGGTTTCTTATCAGTACTTGCTCGCCAAACCGCTTAATCCTACTAGGGTCATGTAGAGGCTGGAACCTATCTCAAACAACTTTAGGTGAAGGCGGGGTACACCCTGAACAGCCTCCCAGACCTTTGCAGGGCAACACACACAAGGGCAACAAACACAAGCATTCACATTGATGTTCATACCTACGGGCAGTTGAAAACTGCCAGTTAGCCTAACGTGCATGTGTTTGTTCTGTAGCAGGAAATCGGAGTACCTGGAGGAAACCTATGCAAGCACGGGGAAAACATGCATACTCCTGATGTTACACCTGAACCCAGTACCCGAACCCACAACCTTCTTACTGTGAGGCAGCCGTGCTAACCACTACACCACGGTACAGCCCTGCACTGGTTTCTATGGAAAAAATTGTGATGTCAAATCAAACTCCTAAATTTTTGTGTGCTGTCTTGAATTTTTTCTGTATTGCAGACAGTACATTGGATTTCTCAGGTCATGATGTTTGTTGGTTGAATTTTATGTTGTAGAAAGTATTTTAATAAGCATTACACAGCAGGTATATAGAAATCTAAATACTGGGAAGTAAAAAACCTGAGATCACATGATGAACAGGCCAACACTCAACTCACAAATCTTCCTCATGGTGAAAGAAAAGGATGTTCAAGGCAAGCATATTGGGAACAGAGGGTGACACGGTGGTGTAGTGGTTAGCACATTTGAATTTGCATATTTTTTCCCATGCTTGCATAGGTTTTCTCCATGTCCTTTGGTTTCCTTCCACAGTTCAAAGACACCCATGTTAGGCTTACTGGCTGTTCCAAATTGCCCCTAGATGTGAATGTGCGTGTCAGTGTGAAGGGTTGTGTTTTGAACCTGCAATGGACTAGTGAGCAGTTCAGGGTGTACCCTGTCTTCTCAAAAGCAGGTTCTGTATTTAATTGAAAAAATTGTCAAGTAGCGTATATGCTCGGTATCACTGCCTGTAGACAACACCACTTCCACAAAACTGGAGCAGACTATCAGGGATATATTGTCATGTTTAAATGAAAAAACAGGCTTTTGAAGGATTTCATGTCCAATGAACCATTAGCAATTATAGCAAAAACAGACCCAGTGATTTCATTTCAGTATCTGAAGCCAGTAGTAGGATCTTTTGGTGTGTTGTGAATACTGCAACTGCCATCTGACACAGGACAAACTTCTGTTTCATTTGTGTTTCATTTAACAGCTTTATGGTCACCTACAGCTGGCCTTATATCAGTAGTCTGTGTGCAGGAGTAAAGTGGGGCAGATTAACCTGCTGGCTTCTGTTCTATGGTGGCCTACAGCTATCTAAACACACCAGTGCAAAGTCCTCTCATTAGCTGACTCTACAAACCTCCTTTCACCCCTTTGTTTTGTGGGTCACCAATGTTTGAATCTTCAAGGTAGCGAACAAAAGTGGGGAAATCAGTGTAATCAGATCTTTCATACTGAAACCTGTTACTCTGTTGTTTTTTTCATCTCGTTTAGGAGACAGATGACTTTCAATTTCTAAAAGTTAAATAGTAGATGTTCGCAAGTTCTATATGCATGAAATTAATATTGAGTTACATTTCAGATACAAAATAGTTATATCTTATAGAATACATTTATATTTTGTTTAATGGAAATAGAGCAGCAAGAAGGTCCTGGATTCGATTTCCAGCTCGGGTGTTTCTGTGTGGAGTTTGCATGTTCAGCCTCCCCGCGACCCTAATTAGGAATAAGCGGTTCAGAAAATGAATGAATGAATGAATAATGGAAATATATTTATTTAAAATTTATGCATGTGTCGTCTAACTGGCTCACAAGGATTTATACATAGAAAGCATATTTTATGTTTGACTCTTTATATACCAAATTTTTTTTAATGTGTTGACAATTTAAGCTGTATATGTACAAAGACAGAAAATGAATAAATTTTGGCGTTTTAAGCATACACGTTTTGTCCCCAAGAACTATGTCAACTCTGTCACGCAAGTATATTCGCCGTCCGAATCTAATTCAGTTTTTAATTTTACAAGCAATCAGCATTTAAGGGCAATGTAGAATGTCGAAATCCAGCATGGATGAATGAGCCTGTCAGACTGTAAGTGAATTTCATGCTTGAAAATCATTGCAATCACCGTAAGCATACAGTTTTTGGACATATTCACTGTTGTTATAAGTACTCTCAGTGCATGGCGGAGTGAAAACGTGGGAAAGATGAAATATTTAATACAGCCTGCTTCATTCACGTGTTTGAGAGAAAATGAGTGATTTTATGCCAGTGCTTTCATTATTTGGTCATATTTTGTCAACTTAAAGTGGGATATAAAATATGCATTTAATTGAGAATGACCCTTAATGACCCGATTATTTTTTGATTGCATCGCCACTGATCTGTTCACTGAGGAGCTTATCGACATATACATTCTAAGATTACTTTAATTCTTAAGATTTTTTTTTAATCTGTAGAGATATCCTAGTGATGCTTACTTGAGCATTTAATTCTATAATTTTTTTTCTGAACTCTTGTGACTATGTTCTTCACTTGATTGGTATAAACTTCAATGACTTAAAAGAGCTATAAAAAATAAAAAAATAACCTGGGGTGACATTCTTCATTTCACACTGAGCTAACTGGCTTTCATCTGTAATCAACTGTAATTATTATGCTTAGTTCAGCATAAAAATCTGCTATTTCTAGAGCATTCCAGTGCCTGCAAGTGTAACTGAAATGAAAAAAAAAATCTACTATGGGGAGCAAGGCACTGACAATAAATCTGAATGATTAAGTTGTGGATACAAAAGGATACAAAATGTGCATTATTTTGAAGGGGGTGAGTGTTTTCTATACCCACCATACCCCACTTCTTGTTTAATGCCAGCCGGAATTGGCTACAGCTTCCCTGTGACCCTAATGGATCAACAGTATAGATAACGGATGGATGGATAGTTTAACCAAAATTACAACTTTGTCCAGATGTCCAATAAAGCCAAATTCCCACCTATTGTTGTGAATCAGCTTTGTTGCACAGTTGCTCTTATTTGCTCCTTTTTTCTCATCTTCTTATGTAGTCTATGGAATAACAGTGCATCAGAAAGACAGAGGGCCAATCCAGCAATGTCACACACATTCCTTTCTCTTGTTCTCTGGCTGTGTTGATTGCTTCCTCTTTCTTTATTGCATGTGTACCTTTGAAATTCTCTCAGAGGCCATACACAAAGGGACACTCGACCTCTGACCTTAGGCAAAAGGCAAGCCTAATCTGAAAGTAGCATCATTGGCTTGCTTTGTCTTATTCCAGACAGAGAATGAATGAAACATTGGGCACTGGGGGTCAACCGCTGTGCATCTGTCCACTCCCTTGCCAATCTCTGTATGTGTGTGTGTTTGAGTGTGTGTGTGTGTGTGTGCATGTGTGTGTATGAGATATATGAGAGAGAGCGAGAGAGAGATTCTATACACCCTTGGCCATTCACATACACTGGCCACCCAAGGAACCCAATGAACATGGAACTAAGTGTCTGTTGACCCCTCTTTCACCTCCGCTAAACATTTATTCTTAAACACAGTAAATTACCCAGATTACCTTTCTATCGCAGTAAACCAAAAGCTTTCAATGAAATTCTGCTTAAAATGTACACCTTCTTCCAAGTAGCCAGTTGACCGAGCTATTACTACATTAGTAATAAGGACTATATCTTAATATTGATCTTAAGACTGTGATTAATGGAGCACTGCTTAGTCAAATAATCAACTAATCATCTCGTGTTTAGAAACAGACTGACTACAGCATCGAATATCAGTCCATGATAGTGCAATAGATAGTCGAGTTTCTCAAGAGTTAATTGGATGGTCAATGGATCTGGTTGTAGAAGAACGTAACAGAGTGCTAGTTTTTAGAACCAGTAGATCTAAGAGTGTCATCTTTATTCTTACCATCGGTAACACTGTTTTTACTACAGCATTACCGAATTCTCAAATCTGATTGGTCAGAAGAAGTTGATTCATTTTGAGGTGAATAAAAACAGCTTTGGCAGCAATGATTTAACATACATGGATTTGTGTGGAGGATGGTTGATACAAATTAAGAATAAAAAGAAAATTATGTTGTAATGGTTGTGGTGAAATGTACTTTGGGTGACATATTTATTTCACATTTACAGAAGGAGCCTTGTGACAGCACTTTGGACATAAGACTACTTTTCTAATTTCTGATTTGTGGGTAACAAAACAAGCTGTCTTTTTCTGACCTTAATAGCTTCAAGGGAGTGATAAAAATATCTAATTTTAATGGCTACTATAGTGTAAGTGATAACAAACTTGATGATGATGAACTAACTTGTAGTGTGGATGAATATGCATAATTAAAGGCAGCTATATACCAATAAATAGCATGACATGCTGTTCATTCAAACATGCAATATTGTCATTTTTGACAAATTGCTGTTTTGGGATTGGGACAAGCATACTATGAATAGGGGGGTGGCACGGTGATGTGGTGGTTAGCATGTCCGCCTCACAATATGTGTAGCATTTGCATGTTCTCCCCATTCTTGTGAGGGTTTCCTCTGGGTATACCAGTTTTCTCACACAGTCTAAAGACATGCACACCTGGCTGTTCCAGATTGCCACTAAATGTGTATTTAATTGAATTAAATTTAGTTTCATTTGTATAGCGCTTTTTTAAAGTACAACTGACCATGTTGCACAGCAGCTTTACATAGAAAAACACATTTCCTGAAGAATTCAAACTTGTGATTTTGAACATTTTCTAGTAAACCCTATACATCCCTAATAAGCAAGCTTGTGGCAACGCTGGCAAGGAAACACAAAGTAAGTAACAAGGTAAAAACAAATAAAAAGTGAATCCATGTAGCAGAAACTTCACTATTGTTTAACACGAAGTGCTGCCTTTTATCTGTGAATGGCTGTGTGTGTATTTGCCCTATGATGGTCTGGTGAGCTGTGACGGTGTAATCTGCTTTCGCCCAAAGTTTGATGAGATAGATTCCAGGGTCCCATGACTCTAGCAGGATAAAGCAGTTCAGAAAATAAATTAATGTTGCTGTATCTGTGAGTTCGTCTGTTTAATGCAATAACTGGTAAAACAACCTGGGTGGAGAATTAACACATTTAGTTTTAAATAATATTTTATTAGAAGAATAAAGATTCCACATTTGGCTACAGTATTTACACGGATGTTAAAATAAATCTTCCTTACATTCATATATTTAGGAATATTTGAAAAAAGCCAAGTTTTTCAATGAGGTAGATAGATAACTCCAATCTACAAAAACACAGGCATCAAATACAAAATTATGCCTATAATTGGTTAGAATAATTTAATAAAATACAGTATAAATAAGAATAAAAGATGCAAATTGACCATGAAATCAAAAACTGTACAAATTATTTACAAAAAGGTTGATATGCTTTATTTTATGCGCTTTTATGAGTTTTTTTATAAGATAAAACTTATTAGGTACCATGAATTGTAGTTATTGAAAATTATCTCTTTTCATCCATTTTCTGTTGTAAAGACTAGTATTTAACTCAAATATGATATAATAAAGGCTTTAGATTTAGATTGTTTCATCAGTGACTTGCACTGTGGCTAATGATGTCTGGTTTACAAACTCACAACTCAAGACTCCAATGTTTAACTTTAAATTCCTTCATTTATCTTCGGCATTGATGAGTATTCGGATTCTTAATTTAACAGCAGTCACCTGCATCCACAAGACTCTACCACCATGTCTTCATATTGTTTATACACTACATTATTCCCTGCATCGATGTACAAGATGCTGATAGGACTAAGTCTGGAAGGCACACAGCAGCTGGGTGGCATGTTGCTGGGGTTCATAGAGTTCATCAAGGTCTGTATGATGGCATGATTAGTAGGCTCCAAATGAGACCGAAGTGGAAAGTCACAGATACCCTCGCAATGGTAAGCTTCATAATCCAAAGGAGCAATAATCCAGTCATCCCAGCCCAGTTCTTTGAAATTGACATGCAGTGGCTTCTTGCTGCATCTAGACTTGGACTTTCTGCCCTGTCGTTTGCCGTGACGGTTATTTAATGGTGTCCGTCGCTTCCGCTGTGGTTTTATGCGAGGAACTTTCTCCTTTCCTGCCTGGTCCAGGCCCAGTTTACTCTTCCCTTTTTTTTCATAGTACAAACTCTGTCTCTTCTTTGACTTGGTGAACACCACCAATATGGCTTTCTTCTGTTGTGAGCGACCGTATCTGTGAAATCCAAGATGCCGTAAGTCGATTTCCCTTTCAGGTTTGTCGAGGGAAACTTTGAGCTCCAGACAGAAGAAGTTCCTTTGTGTGTGCAAATGTCGAGCTGCAAAAATTTCCCACACATTTATGACTTCCCATCTTGATGTTTGAGAGTCCTGCAAGTCTAAGATTTTAAAATCTAGAAGTTTGTGAGTCTGGCAGGAAAGAAGCTGAATCTCTACAGGACCTGCTTTGGATGTTTGGAAGTGCCCAGAAAGTTTTGTGTAGATTCTTAGTTCAGCACCCAGCAGCTCAGCTTTATCAGTAAGTGTTGAGATATCAAACAAATACTTCTGTGTCCACAGTGGAGAGTTTGGAGAGCCATCTACAAGAGATAGCAGAGATACTTAACTCAAATCAATTCCATTCAATTCAGTGTTATTTGCATAAAGCATTGACAAATAAGCTTGATCACTAAGCAGGTTTACAGAAATCCTGGTATAAAGTTTTATAGACAAACAAACAATAAAAAAAGCAAATAAAATAAAACAAATAAAATATTTTACAGTTCTTCCAGAGGTTTCTGAATATTAAGAGTGAAAGTTTTTACATAGTTTAGTCTGGAAACCTTTATTATCATTGTTGTTGTTATTATCATTACTATTATTATTTTTTGTTTTGTTTTTTTTAAATAGAGGAACGGTTTATTTAATTTTTTCTCCCACTTTAAGAGTATCAAAATAGATTATTCATGGGCAACCAGATGTTACTGTGGCAAGAAAAAAATTCTGATATGGCAATATGAGAATATTTGAGGGAACCCTTAAAGCTCTTAGACACAGTGCTTTCACACTGATGCACTGCTGGAATTAAATTATTATTTACCAAACCAATATTGTGCTGTAGACTTATTTTAAAGTGGTTTATTTACTTACTGTTGACCAATGCTATGTTGAAATTGATGTTTACATCTTAGTAGAACACTGACATGCACCTGCACACTCTCAGGGTTAAGCTAGAACCCTAAGGGGTTCTCTGGCTGGTACTCATTATGATTAGGGAACTCTTAATGACCTGTAGAAATCTATCCAAATTCCTCCATAGTCTATGCTTCTGATCACTGAAAAAAGAAGATATTATGTTGCTATTTAAAAATCTTACCTTGTCCATGATCCACGAAACTCGTAATAGTGTTAGCGGCTTTAGATGATCGGAAGAAGCTCGCGTTCAATCCAAGTTTCTCGGCAGCCGAAAAAGTCTTATAGATGGAGAGCATGTACTCATGAGGCTCGACGGAGTCTTTGCTTGCTCTTGGGAAGCGCTTGGTGCTGGATGAGGCCAGACTGGGTGAAACCGAGCGCGGTGAGGTGGGAAGACCGGCACCGGGGCGCAGCTCCAGCACCGCCGCGTGAACACACGCACTGAGCTGCAGCAAGAGGATCGGGACCGAGATTAAACCCGCTGGACGGCGCCAGTGCATGGTGGAAACGCACAAGAGCTCCATCAAAAAAGAACTGCTAACTTATATAAGAGCGACTGAGAGGACGTGTACACAGCTGAGGAGAGAGAGAGAGAGAGAGAGAGAGAGAGAGAGAGAGAGAGAGCACAGCAGCAGCTCCGACCCATTGCGCAAAGACTGCAACAGACATACGACCTTATCATTAACTTAACTGACATCTATCTATCTATCTATCTATCTATCTATCTATCTATCTATCTATCTATCTATCTATCTATCTATCTATCTAT
>JBCNYG010000001.1:50938003-50951312 GCA_039654305.1 Porochilus rendahli | reverse complement strand
ATAATGACAATAATAATAATAATAATAATAATCATCATCATAATAATAATAACAATAATAATAATACTAATAATAATAATAATAATAATAATAATAATAATAATAATAATAATAATAATAATAATAATGTGACATGAGTTATTGCACGTACTGTATATCTAAATGTCAGTGGTTATGACAACATAATTTTTTCCATATGTAGTTAATTTGATGCTGTGGAACATTTGCAAACCAAACTAGTTCCTGTTATCACATAGATTATATCACATAAAAACAGCAATTCCAAGACTTTATTAAAACTT
Organism: Porochilus rendahli; assembly: GCA_039654305.1. Lineage (NCBI taxonomy): Eukaryota > Metazoa > Chordata > Actinopteri > Siluriformes > Plotosidae > Porochilus > Porochilus rendahli. The sequence continues at coordinate 50,951,010 of JBCNYG010000001.1, read as the reverse complement.
TTTAAAAAGCTGTCATTGAAGATTCTTCTAATAAATGACAAACAAGGGCCACCTTACAAAATCCTTCACCATACCAGCGATTAGCATTTTTAAACCAATAGGCGGGAATATTTTTTTTGGCAAATGGTTCCCTAAATTCAAATTCTGTCTCATCCTTTTTCCTTGAAAGCAGAAGCAAATCAGAACATAACCAGAGAATGAGGAAATCTCTAGTTCTCACCATTCCCAAGTTAAGGAATGCTACAGAGTAGCGAGGATCAGTGCTGTCTGTCCATCCCTCCTGCCCCGTGCGGTAAAACTCCACATCTTGAATTTGAGCCTTTCCTGCAAAAATCACAGTTAACCAAAGTTATTGAATTAGTGTTAATACATGTATAAAAAGATGTTTTGTGCATTTTTTTGTTCTATGTTTTTGTACACTGGGTGGTCTAGCTGTGTACCTCTGTAGTCGATTCCCCCGGCGGAGAAGGATCCCACTAACACTCTGGCTCCAAATGACTCACTCTTAAGTTCTGGGTAGTCTCCCCCAATGATCTTAATGTTCCTACTCAGCAGACCCACATCACCAGCCAGCCTGTAGCTCTTAGATGTTCCTGGTGCTGTGTAGTTCTCCGCTGCATCAGTTGCACAAATAGTTATATTGTTTTGCTTGTATATTTTTGTATTATTGTACACTATGTATTATTTACAGCAATTCACCAAATATATATCATGTGAACTAATGCTTGTGTGAAACTCATTCCTGGCATGTTCTTAGGGCATACAATCTCTGTCTGCCTTGCATATAACCCTTTACCGTAACTTACTCTGTGAGGCTAAATCATAGACTGGGTTGTAACAAAAGTTTTTATAGATATACACATTACTGTATATAGTACTGAACTCACCAATGTGTGTGTAAGTGAGTGGCTGATCCAAGGTTAATGCACGTCCATTGTTGGAGACTGCTGATATGGTGCGGGTCTCTGTCTGCCATGGATCATAACTGGTGGTGGACAGCACGATTTCATCCCCTGCCTGGTGAAAAAAACAAAAAAATACATTCTATACTATATATACGTCCACCTCACAGCAAAAATGTCAGCCCTTTCTGTGTGGAGTTTCATGTTCTCCCTGTGCTTAAGCGGATTTCCTCTGTGTAGTCTGTTTCCTCCCACAGTTCAAAGACATACACATTAGGAATACATAAAAAACAGGCCATTATTATATAAAGATATTAACACTGGCAAAAAAACTAATTCCTTCAGCTCAAATGTTTTAACCATTCCTTTCTGTATAGGAGAAAAATACTAAATGTACTAAACCACAGCATTTTTCAGTTCTATATTCTGTTTGGCCAAAGTGTTAATTAACTTTGTATAACTTACATAAAGACCTGCATGCAAGCAATATATATGGGTAAGGCTGGTCAATATTTTTATGGAGAAATTAGAAGTGTCGAGGAACTGTGTGTCAAAAAAACATCCTCAAATGATCAATAGTTTTTCTCTGCTGTGCCCTGAATGTCAGTAGTGATTGCTGTTGTTGTTATTTGACTGACTTAATCTTGTTTAAAGCAGCCCGAGATATATACTAACATTTCTTACGTAAAATCCAAACTGCCTGAACCTCATTTTGGTCATATGCCAGACCTCAAAAGTTTGCCCTACAAAACATGTTTTAGCTAAAAAAATAAAAAAACTTGTTTCAGTCATTTATCCTGGATCTTTGAAACTGCATGCAAATCATATTTTAGCTACTTTATATTAAAGGTTATGGTTTTCAGATTATTATATGTCTAATGGTGGATATCGCACCAGATCCATAGAAGCACCAGGAAGATCGGGGAATGCTACCTAATGATAACATACATAACACTTTCATACCCTGGAACAATTTCCGTGACTTACATTGAATATCTATGCAATCTGATAATAATATATGCCTTTCAGACCTAGAATCAAGGGGGCGCAAATTTTTGCACTGTATGAGATGGGTATATACAGTCACAGAAATGTAAAAATCATGTTTAGCACACTGTATATTGAAATGTACTCACCTGCCAGTCCACAGGCTCGCGAAGTGAGAGGGAGCTGGAGCCAGCCGTAGCAGTGCTGGCCAGTTTAGTGGAATAAACTTTGTGTGGCATTCCATAGAGGTCAAGAGAACCAAAGACACCTAATCAACAACATCAGAATTGTGTTCAATGTCACTGCTTATACAGAAGTGTCATTAAAAAACCACTGTGTGATATTGGAGCTTGTATATGTCAATACGAACATTGCTCCAAACACAAAAATCTCTGAAGTCACACCAGATGCATCTCATGAGTGCGTTGCTTGAAGTGGCACTACAAGCCTTCACTTCATACATAGCAGCTGCACTGCAGCAGCACTAGCAATCAATATGTGCAGGTGAATTTACATTCAAGCTATTATCTGTTCGAGTGCAATGGTATATAATTATTATTGAATACAGAAGTTGTGTGATGATTTCTGTGTCCGTCGTGATAAAAAAAAAACCCTCAAGAAATAAACTAGAACAGTCTCGCATTAGTGTAGGTGGTTTAGCTTATATTCTCATGTAGTATATACACTAAAACAATTATATGCCTCCACCTCGTCTTCGTCTCATAACTGCTATGTATGTTTGACAACTTCATTACCCAGCACTTTAGATCCTTGGCTTTGTCCAGCAGGCAGAGGCCATTCAGGTGTGTAATGATTTCCTCTCAGAATGATTTTCAGTTGTCCACTGAAGGGCTGGTCAGGCCATCCAGCAATCAAACGCCCTCCCTTTAAGAGAACACAAATTATATTACTTTTTGAACATTACCCACATGCAATATGATGATCCCTTTGGGCCTTTTATTCATCTGTTCCACACTCTAAGAATAATGTGCCACACTATACTCTTTCTTGTGGCTGGGGTGGTACCATCAAGGCTGCTTCTTTTGTAGCCTGAGTATTTGTGTATCTATCTGTAAAGGGGTTTGTGATATCACTTAATTAACATTTTATATTAAAACTTTAAAGGTCTGTCAGTGGACAGGCAGCTTCCTTAAACATAAATATAAAATATACTTATCTTTGCGGGTAAAAGATACATTCAAAAAAACCCAGAAGCCATGCCCTTTTTGGTATCATGCTAGAAAAGGAGTTTGGTGCTGTTAGGGAGCTTTTGCTTTAAAACATTTTTAGAGTTCCTATTTGAAAGGTTTTGGGATAATGGTGGTGGTGTTGGACATAAGGTCTTATAATGGTACAGGGGTAGAAATTAACAATAGGCTGCCCGCCCGTGGCGAGTCAAGAATCTGTAGGTCCTGCTGGCGCCCTGACAAATCCAATAGGCAAAGAAGATATAGTGTTCCTGACCAGTAAATATGAAGGACGACTAGTAGTTTCATGATTTCACTACTCCTGATGGCCAATAGCTTAGTTTTGCTAAATTTCACCCCTGATGGTAATCTCAAAGTCATGTGTGTCTGATGAATCATGGGAAGACTGACCTGGATGGAGATGTAAGTAGCATCTAGGACAATGCTGTTATTTTCGGGAAGGATGCGGGTGGTGCGGTTGGAAACGACAGTCAAGTTGTCTAGAATTTCCAGGACTCCCATCACTGTGAGGTTCTTTAAGGGTGGGATTGGGGTGTCTAAAACCAACCATTTGCCTATGGATGCAGAATGGAGAACTTTAGGATAAGATTTTGGATATTTTTTTAATTCAAACAAAAAAATATTGGAACATGGAAACAAATGGGATTTTTTTTGGGAGAAAGACTGTGAATATAAAATCACAAAAAGGATGTAATATCACACTCCCACAGTATATTATCCTATTGGCTCAAAGTTTCATAAAGCAATTGAAAGTATTTGACAAATCGATTTATAACGCGGCATGGTGGCATAGTGGTAAGCATGTCTGCCTAACAGCAAGAAGGTCCTGGATTTAATTGCTGGGTTCGGTACCTGGGTGTGCCTGTGTGGGTTTCCTCTGGGTATTCCATTTTTTCCCCACAGTCCAAAAACATGCAAATTAAGCTAACCGGTTGTTCCAAATTGACCTGAGGTGTCAGAATGAGTGTGAATGGTTGTGTGAGTTGCCCTGGCGAGCTGTTCAGGGTGTACCCTGCCTTCACCCAGTGTTTGCTAAGATAGGCTCCAGCCTCCCTGCGACCCTTGTATGATTAAGCGGTTCAGCAAATGAATGAATGAATGAATGATTGAATGAAGTCAATTAGTAATGAAAATTAACTACATTTTGAAACAGATTAGGAAATGAATACAATACCTGGGGGGATGACAACAGTGGCACCTTCTTGTGGTACGGTGAAGTTGTTCTCTGCAGATGACCGCCAAAATGACTGATTGGACCAAGCACTGAAATGACATGTAAAATATTCATTTCAATATTCACAATTACTTTACAATAAGTGGTCAATCTAGCCAATTATACTGTAGTTTGGCAAAAAAAATAGATAAAAAAAATCTTATTATTGTGACAGCAAAATAAAATTTGTTGACAAAACTGCGTAGTGGTTAGCATGTCAGCCTCATAGCAAGAAGGTCCTGGGTTTGAGTCCCGGACTCGGCGAGGTTGTTTGCATGTTCACCCGTGCTTGCGTGGGTTTCTTCCAAGCTCTCTGGTTTCCTCCCACATCCAAAAACATGCAACTGAGGCTAATTGGATGTTCCAAATTGCCCCTTGGTGTTTGTGTAAGTGTACATGGTTGTGTGTTGCCCTGTGATGGTCTCGCATGCTGTTCAGGGTGTACCCTATCCCTAACCCTAATCTATAATTAGAAAGGAGAACTTCTCATTTACGCTACTTGTTTATTTGCGGTTCTCATGATATACGCTAGAACATTGCATTTATATTTATACTGAATGTATGTATACATACTCAAAGTTGGCAGGACGGCGGCTGGGGGGTGGTGCGGCGGTGGCTGGTTGCGGTGGTTCACAGTTGCGGTAGAAGCAGTTATAAAGTTTTAATGCAACGGAAATGTCTCTAGATGATCTATCGACGCTACTCCTCCGCTTTCTATTAGTAGCAGTCATTTTGCTTGACACTGAAAGAACAGCATCATACAACATGCTTGAAATCAGAGCAGAATATGGAAAATTCTATTTCCTTCCTTTCTGTGCCATATATTTCAAGTAATATGAATGGTATGAGGATATGTTCGACTGGAGGATTACCAATATAGTAGAGGTTGTTGGAGGATGTGTTCATGTACCAGTCTCCATTTATATTAACACTAGGATTCAGCGGATTGGCTGAACCATTTCTACTGTCCACAACAGACACCCGGTCGGGACTCTGAGTCAAATTGTGATTTATAATCACATAATCCTGAGGCTGTTTGGACAAAAAGAAAACACAGCTCACAATTGAATGAATCAATGCAGTATGTATAATAATAAAATGAAATTAATTATTAATTATTTCAAATTAAATATGAATATCCAGATTCTTGTAAAGCTGCTTTGTCACAAGGTCTATCATACTACATATATACTATAAATACAGTTTAAGTGAATTCATTATTAAGCACATTGGGTGACTATAATTAAAACTTCACCTTAAAGCCATAGAACACGGCACTATACGAGATGTTGCTGATTTGCGCGGCACTGTCAAAATACCAGTTGTAGGTTTTGTCAGACGGAAGCAGAGCCATCCAACCAGCTTTATGGGTCATCAATTTTTCAACAAAGGGAACAACACTTGACCCTAGAATAATATGACAATTTTATATGATTTATAGTTTCTGTAAAAATAAACACAATTCTTGCAATAATGTTTAATTGTATAACTTTTTAATATGTCCAAATCTATTCAATTATTCTGCATATGGTAATGAGGTGAATACAAGCTTGTTCTTTACTGTACCATACGTATTGGTGAGTATGAGATCCTTAAACAAAAGTGAAGAGGGTAATGAGGAAAAAACCCCCAGTCGGTGGAAGCTTATGGTGTCATCGCACACTGTACCAGGGAAGCCTAAACTCCATGAAGCATTGTCAGAACAGTGAACCTGATCCAGCAGGCCACTTTTTGGCACTACCTTGTAGCCAGGATTACCTTTTGACATGAAAGCGAAGGAAATAAAGAAAGCTCAGGTGAAAAAATCTATTAAGCTTAAGGATAAATTATTATTATTAAAATAATAAAATTAAATTCCTATTGATGTTCTGAAAAATATACAGTTGTGTGCAGTGAAGATTATACACTGCCACTTTTGTCTAAAAGGGCTCCTAAGAAAAAGAAGAAAAAAATTACTTCTCTATCATTATTTGGTGAAAATGTATTTTCAATGCAATTTGAACCAAAAAAAAAATTATTATAAAAAATAACCAAAAAAAAGATTCTGAAAGAATATTGAGGTAAAAATATGGTTAATAAACACAAAACACAAAACATACCAATTTTTAAGAAAAATTATAAGGTGTAGCAATTTTTTTTTTTTTACTTTTGCACAGCATGAATGAACTTTAAATATGGAATGGTTTAGTGAGTGCAGTGATGATTATACACTTAAAAAAATTAAGATAAATCAGAATCCAAGTACTATTCAAGTATTTATTTCATGTAATATTGGATCATAATGATGAGAATAAGTAAACAAACAACAATATATAGTAATAACAAAAATAACAGTCTCTTTTTTGCGAAAAAATTTCAATGTTTAGTGTGGCCACCCTTTACTTTGATTACAGCATTTAACCTTTCAGGCATAGTGTTCACATATTTTTTTCATTTCTTCACTCGCTAAACCATTCCATATAGTTTAAAGTTCATTCATGCTATGCAAAAGTAAAAAAAAAATTCAGAAAAATTGGTATGTTCAGTATTTTTGTGTATTAGCCATACTTTTACCTCAGCACAGTGTTTACCTCATTGCTATCCAGTACACCACCATGCTGCTCTTTAAAAAATGCATTATATGATAAAATATAACTAAATATATTCTAAATATAGGCTGGAAAGGTTCTTTGGTTAGTCCTTCTAATGGAAGCTTATGTAGAATCCTTCAACAGAATATACGTCTGTATCAGAGAAGTGTTCTTTAAGAAACTAAAAATTATTTAGAAAACAATTGAGTGACTCTAAGAGCTGACCTTTTCAGAACTCTAAAATGAGAAAAAGAAGAATATATAGTTCATATACTGTTCTGTACTTTCTACATATATCCTATGAATGAATAAATACCTGTCAGTGATCCATCAGTGTCCACCAGAACAACTTCGTGTTCCCATCTAAAGGTAGCCTTGTTGGGTGACTGATAATATTTGATTCCCCTGAATTTGACAGCCCAGCCCCCACAGAAGTCGTCACTTGTTCCTTGTATAGTGGTTACCCCAACTGCAGCACAGCTTGACCGGTCAAAGTTAATAAATTTGGTGTTGAGGACACTCATGCCATCATCCAGGGGCAGGACAATCCCATGCTTGGTACAGTAGTCAGTACCCAGGCCAAGCTCATCTACATGACCCACTAAAGTGCTGTTGACCAGTCCAGCTCCTCCTTCTAGCCCCCATCCACTTACGTGTTGTTGGATGATGCGCTTGGTCTCCACTCCTGCCACCTCATTATTCACCATGAGAAAGTCATTGAATTGCACTGCTCCTACATTCACCCACTCTGCTCCCTTCTCATTGTTCCAGGATGTGAGTTTGCGAAACACGGCTGGCTCAGGTATAGTAGAGCTGCACGCTCCTCCCTTCTTAGGGAAGAATTCCTGGAAGATCCACAGGCCGAACCAGCCTTGTGAGTGGGCTGTATTGTTATAAAACTCACCCAAAGGCACCAGCTTCTGGCAGATGTTACTGTCATAGGATGGGCCATCTGGATTGTCATGCATTCTGTACCAGTAGCCGAAGTGCGTTCCTCCCGCGGCTGCATTGTGCCTGATGGTATTGTTAGGGTTGGTGACCCAGTAGCCAGCTGGTGTCACATCGTCGTTTAGTAGGCTGGTGCTCTGACGAACGAACACGGCGAGGTTGTATTGCAGGACATTGCCAGTCTCAATGCCATCCTCAATGAAGAATGCTCCTCCCATGATGTTATAGATGACATTTCGCTCTACCAGCAGCCTGTGCGTGTTATGGATGGTGACTGCTCGGTTGTAGGTCTGATGGATGCCACAGCCACGAACGTAAGACTTGAAATTGATGTCACCCATCAGGTGCCAGTGGATGGGATAGCGACCAAGACGATAGGCCTGTCCAGCATTGAAGATCTGCCACAAAGGACGTAAATTGAAGACAAAAAAAAAATTGCGAGAGTGCATAATTCCAATAGTCCCAGGTGAGTGTTGGATGGATTTATAACATATTATTAAACCAGCATAATACCTCAACATATTCAAGTCTTCCTATTGCCAGGTTTTCACCGGGCCGAGGTGCATGGAACATAATGCAGCCACCAAACTCGTCACTTCCTGTTTCCTCCCCAAATCTGCCTTGGAAACAAGTCTGGGTGGTGAACTCCCCTGAAATAAAACATTTGCACTGCACTTACAAACTGGTTTTATGCATGAAAAAAACATATATTTATCTCTCTATAAAGATATTTTCTCTAGAATACATTTTAAATTATTTTTAGGTCTCTGATTAGAAATTAAGACAGGATAAAAGATTCTTTATTGATCTGAAAAGAGAATATTCAAATGTTGCAGCAGTACAGGAGCAGAAAAAGCGCGCAGAAAAACAAGCAACAAGATAGATAAGCTCAATGTATATAAAAATAAAAAAAATTTAATAAAATTTCTCTAACAGACACAATTCTTAGAGATTAAACTGTCAAAATGTAAGGACATATTTACTCCACATGCACCTTTTCAGGTAATACATACAAACCACAGATTAAAAAAATAACATGACACATGCGATTTTACATACAGTATATTAACAACCTGTCACAATATTATGAATAATAAATATAAAACGAAATTCCCACCTGTATTAAACCCGTTAGGACATGGTGGGACTTTATCACTCCATTCTGCATTAATGGAGCCACGAACAACAATGTTCCTGGTGAGTACGCCAACCTCAGCTCTTGCCTCAAACACAGTGCCATCAGGTAACGTGATCTCTCGCCCAAGGTGGGTGTAATTCAGAGGGTTGCTCAGTGTTAGGCTTCGACCATCAGGTGACACAAATGCAATTTTCCTCACTTCATTCTCGTTCTGGCTGTGCCTGCCAAGTTATCCACATTTAGTATGAGGTGGAACATTAATGAAGTCCGGTGACGTTTTAAACATTTTTTGAAAAATTATTTTTAAATATTCACTATTTTATGTGAGTTGTCATCAAAAAATTTGCATATGCTCAAAACTGACTTTTTATAGTAAATTGACATAAAAAAAAACATTAGTTCAACTTGAAATATCTCTTTATTCATATCTTTATAGAATTTTGGCCGATTTAATCTTTTTGGGGGTAATTTTAAATCTGAGGGTGCCCTCTATTTATATGCGCATTTCTCATAAAGTCAGTTGGGTGTATTAGGATATCATATAGTGATGGGTCACGTCTAGACAGAGCATCAGCTAGAAGTTGCCTGATGCACTGATGGTAATAAAATCATATACACTAAATTCATTGCCAGAACTTAATAGGTGACCATATTTGGAAATAGCATTCATAATGATCCTGTACCTGGCACCTGTTGAGGCAATGACAATCTCATCTCCGACTTTCCAGGTAACTGCGTCCATTAAAGTGAGAGTATTGGAACCACTGTTAGCGGTTTGTGCAAGGCGAGTCCAGGTGATGGGGATGGGAATACCTGTAGAAATGGATTTGAAAGTGATTTTATAGACCAGGGATATTTCAATAAGAATTGTAATGCTCCAGTCTTTTCTGGCTAAATCAGACAATACAGATGTAAATGAAGAATGGTGTACCGTGCAAGTCCAGCACTCCCTCTCTGACTCCTAGAGTTTTAGCGCCATAGACAGGGAGTTCTGGAGCGCGAAGGTGGCCATGCAATGTGATGATGGCCTTGTGCTGGAACGGTTTGTCTTCTGTTCCAATTTGAAGAGCTCCACCATCTGTGATTAGAATGTTTTCTGCTTGCAGTTCGATATCTGCTTCGTCAAAGATCAATGTTCCACCTAAGCACAAGAAAACACATTTAGAAAGTGAAATTGTGAGACTTACTGTATAGCATGATGTGGGTGGCATGGCTGTGCCACGGCTCCTTAGAATTTTCTTCCCAGTGTCACTGTGAATTTCTTCTTGGTTTGCCAGTTTTCTCCCATCTCGCAAAAACATGCTGGTTTGATTACTTCGTAGATGAAAATAAGTATATAAATGTGTTCGTGTGTGTGTGTGTGTCTGCCATCTCATCCAAAAAGTGTTTCCAGTGTAAGCTCTATATTTTGTGCTGGATATCATGTTATAGACCAGAGGAACCCATTTAGATCCTGATAGACTAATATATGAATCCAGATTGAGGCTCCTCCTCACACTACCTTGAATAAGCAGCATCTTCAGTACTGGTGTGCTGACATCCAGGAGAATGGTCTGGCCTTTAGTGATTACAGCGAATGTGCCCGTTTCTGGGGGTGACTGACCTCCCCATGTGAACCGAGATGACCATACATCAATGTAAAAAAAGTCAGCATGATCCTAGAAAGAGTGATGGACATTTTAGTGTTAACATGGTAAAAATAGTTTTATATTTCACAGAGAAGTAAGATGGACGGATTGGATGATAGTGTGCCACACAAGAAAAAACTATATAGAGAAAGAAATGTAGGCCATGCCAGATTGATTTCTACTTTATCTACTACAATGACCTGAGCTGCTAATGGTAGATGATCCACTTGAATAATATTTTTGCAAGTTTGTGGGCCATATAAAATGAAGTAGATGGCTGTATTTAACCACTGGGACTTGAGGTTGATGCATGTAACGTAGATGTCACAACATACTGTATTGACCTGTTTCTGCAGCAATCAGGAAGTACTGGCACTGGTGGCTTAGTGGTTAATGCGACGTGTTACTGATGCTCAGTTGTATAAAAATGATAATTGTAAGTCGCTCTGAATAAAAGCGTCTGCTAAATGCTGTAAATGTAAATGTACTACACTTCCCATCAATTCCTCCATCTATTCCAGTCACATGACTTTGGATACCTTTGTCATATGATCATATTACACCTTCTACACTTATTCGCACTGATTATCAACACTTTTGGGTGCATATTAAAAGTCTTATTTGTCTTTTTTTTGGAATCATAATTTCTTCTGGTCTGCCATCTTTGCCGGCTGTCACAGTTCTCTAACTTGTGCATCGAGGAGTGAGGATTAAAGGACAATGAGGATACGCAGGGCGGCAGGGTGGCGTAGTGGTTAGCACGTCCGCCTCACAGCAAGAATGTCCTGGGTTCGATTCCCAGCTCGTGCGCTTCTGTGTGGAGTTTGCATGTTCTCCCTGTGCTTGCGTGGGTTTCCTCCGGGTACTCCGGTTTCCTTCCACAATCCAGAAACATGCACAGTAGGATAATCGGCTGTTCCAAATCACCCCTAGGTGTGAGTGTGAGTGTGAATGGTTGTGTGACTGATGGCCCCACGATGGCCTGGCAAGCTGTCCAGGGTGTACCCCGCCCTCGCCCAGAGTCGGCTGAGGTGGGCGCCAGCCTCTCCGCGACCCTAATTAGGAATAAGGAAAATTAATGAATGAATGTTACGTTGGGGAAACATGCTCTCACTTACTCATCAACATTTCCATTACCAACATGTCAGAATTTCATTTGTGGTGATTTATGTAGATTTAGTCATAACCAGTCAATGCAGGCGAATTCCATTACCCTTTTAACAAACAAGCGTGAATTTACTTCTTCAACATCACTGACAGCTAATTAATGATGATGTTTATAGTGTGTTAATGTTAAATAATGCAGGAAATCACGTTTATTAAGGATTTTACCAAATAATTTAAGCGCAAGTGGTCATTTAATTCTGGCAGTGAACAAGCTGAAAGTTTCACAACCCCCAACACCCCCCCCCCCCTTTATAACCCTGTTAATGAAGTCCGGCATCGAACAGAGGATGAAACAACATGACAAAACCAACACAAGATTCTAGAAACACCTTCAACTTTTCTAAACAAATAGCAATCAACTGTAAATTACCAGCTGACTTATCTCTAGCCACACCCACCAATCATTATTAATGAAAGATGCAGAAAGCTGAAAACGGCAACAAATTTTGTGAAAAAAAGTGACTTGGAACATAAGGTTAAAAAGAGATAGAAGAGAGAGAGAGTAACCGTGTGAGTGAAAGAGGGAGAGGAAGTGGCTTTCATACCCTTGATGATTGGAGAAGTAAAAATAAATACATTGATAAATAGATGCAGATGAGTCAAAAACAGCTGAGAGTGTTCAAGCCAGAGAATAGTCCACCTTTTGTGCGAGAGAGCACGCGAAAAAATGTTATATTGATGCAACAACAGCATTAATGAACTCCAAATCCATTTAGACGCCAAGCATCATCACCAGACGTGCTTAGGAATGTCCTCATTTGCATAACTAAACAGGAGCCAGACAGAACACGACTAATTACTGTGATAAAAATCCCCATTTAATAAATGGATGCATAAATAGCAATAAATATACAGAGGGAACTATGAATACAGATTTATACGGTGATTTACTCACAGTTATTTGATTTGTTTGATCTCAGCCATCTGGATGGCTGAATACCACCAGATATTTAGGAGTGATACCATGACCTCTGATTGTATAAGAACTCACAAAGCAAAGCCAAGCAGGATATTAACCAAATAGGGACTGGATTTACTGTTTAATTCTTTCCTCTTGATTGTTAAAAAATATTCTGAAGCGCTTATTCCTAATTAGGGTCGCGGGGAGGCTGGCGCCCATCTCAGCCGAGTACACCCTGGACAGCTCGCCAGGCCATCGCGGGGCCATTAGTCACACGACCATTCGCACTCACACTCACACCTAGGGGTGATCTGGAACAGCCGATTAGCCTACTGTGCATGTTTT
>JBCNYG010000001.1:50924638-50935721 GCA_039654305.1 Porochilus rendahli | reverse complement strand
GCGATGGCCTGGCGAGCTGTCCAGGGTGTACCCCGCCCTCGCCCAGAGTAGGCTGAGATGGGCGCCAGCCTCCCCGCGACCATAATTAGGAATAAGCGGTTCAGAAAATGAATGAATGAATGAATGTTGCACATGTGATAGAGGTTTACCGTTAGGGCAATTCCTGTGTCTCCAACAGACAGTAAGACCTTGGTCTGCTGGGACTTGGGCTGGGCACTGGTCACACAGATGACGTGTGTTTCATTGGCTGACTGTACATCACACACTGACCCTGCAATTGTCACACTAACAACCCCTCCACTGTGTATGAAAAAAAACAGGGAACAGCAACAGTAATGATATTTATAACACAGAATCTGTTCATGTGTTTTCAATAAATTGCATGAAATATAGAAATTCTTCTTAGTTATTGTAATGTAATGACAGAACACTAAAAACCTTATTACACCATGTTTAGCAAACTCTGGCGTTTCATCTCATACTTCACAGATTTCTATTTTAAACATTATTTTTTAATAAATGTTGGTGACCTAATTCCAGACCTGAAACCATAGCCAGTGACTGTAAGCAAAGTGCCTCCGGCTGTTCCTCCTCTGCGAGGTGACACATCCGTGATGACAGGTGTCAGGCTGGTTTGGTACGTGTAGCCGTTTCTAAGGTTGGTTGATCCAAAGGTATTCAGCACAACCACTGTGCATGACAGCTCTGCTTCAGTTCCTGTCAAAACCATGCAAATACTCTACATTTTTTCCCCACTCATCGCATGCTATTTTTTCTTTTGATAAGACACCGTGTGCTATTTACGCCATTGTTGGCGTAGTCATGCAAATATTGTTTTCATGGAGATGTACATAGAAGGGTCAGTAGACAAGTAGTGGTAAACATATGTTTCTGTCACATACCATTGTTGTATGGAACTGTGCAGTACAGATTTGTAGAATTTGATGCATTGTGATTGACACTGCATTCGGAATTACAGATCAGAACTCTAGAAGAGTAAGGATCAAATCCAGAGCCTTGTATGGCTACTACTGCACCTCCACCATAGCTACCTGTAGTGGCGCCAAGCAAGGAAAAAGGGTTTGTTATTGTCAAATAGTGTACTACAATATTTATGTAGACCTTCTGAGCTAAGATTACCTTTGTTAGGCATAACTTGTATCAGTCGTAGCTCATAGGTGAAGTTAGCTTGGGTCAGAGCATAACCTTTGACCTGATGATACAGTGTAACTGGGAACATTCCTCCTGCATGTTCAGCTACAATGCAGTTGATGCTTGTGTCCGTTATGGATGACATATCACATACTGCACCATCTATCATCACAGAAACAAGACCAGCGTCCGAGCCAAACCCAGAACCTGAGACTGTGATTGCTGTTCCACTTGGACCTTTAGTGTGTAAAAGAAATATATACAGTACATTTACATTTAAATGGAGAAGGTGGTTTAATATTGTATTTTCTTACTGCAATTTGTAACAGTATGCACAGATGGGGAAACTGACATTCATTTAGTCATTTGCCAAGAAGCTTAATCCTTCTAGAGGTTGGAACCTATCTCAGATGGGGAAGTAGGGGTAAATTCTAAACAGCTTGCCAGACTATTACAAGGTCAACACAACCACTCAAACTGACAATTACACCTAGGGGCAGTTTGGAACAGCCAATTAGCCTAATGTGCATGTCTTTGGACTGTTGGAGGAAACCCATGTAAGAATGGGGAGAACATGCAAACTCCACACAGAACAGTCTGAGTAGGGGCCTCAAACCCATGACCTTCTTGCCATGAGGTGAATATGCTAATCACTACGCAACCGTGCCATCCAGAAAGAGACAGGTGATAAGTAAAAGGAAATGGTGACTTTGCTATTCTGTGGGTGGGTATGTTTTTTAAATAAATATTTCCTTATGAGGGCCAAATACTGGCATTTATTCATACCTGTTGTAGGGCTAACCCAGGTGATGTTTGGAGTTTGACTGCGAGTATAGTTGAAACTTAGTGGTGGGTAGTTTATTCCAAACACCTTAATATTAACCTCTACCTTCTTTTCTTGAAATGCAGGTGTTAAACAAGTCACCATGGCAGGAGTTATAGTCTTTATGGTGCATGGGTGTGGTCCCAGCATCACACTGGTGTTTCCTTTTGCAAATCCATTGCCTGTGATTGTTAGCAGTGTTCCTCCTGCTAGACTGCCCGAGGTGGGTTGGAGACTGGCCTGTGGCTGGCTGGTAAGTGTAGCATTTCCAGATGCTAGCCCTTTACTCATGACAATCACCATCAGGGTATGAGTTCCTGCGGGCAGAGGGCCAACTCGCAGTTTGAGATTGCTATCTGTGACTTCTCCAACCTCCAGCATGATGCTGCCTGCATATACCCTGAGATCTTCAAGACTGCTGCCAAAGCCGCTTCCAAATACAGAGACGATTGTTTGGTTTCCATTAACAAAGCTTGGGAAAATTGACGAAACTGTTGGACCCAGAGAGGCGGAATACTGAAATGAACAATCAGTGCTGCAAGGTGAAGAAATTCCACCCACTTGAACAGCAACAGTTCCTATTTGAGGTTGGGATGGAGATGTGTCGCATATGATGTGCGTGTAGTTGCTGTACACTGTGATACATGGATAGCCAGTCACAGTGACTGTGCCTTCACTAAGACCAGAGCCAGAGAGAAGGAGACGTGTGTAGCCGGTTGTGCTGCCCATTGATGGTGACACTGAATCCAACACAGGAATAACTGCGAAACGCCGGGCGGATTCACTTGGCATTGTGAACAGGGCAGTGCCCAGGTTGTTGATCTGGACTTGAACAGGCAAAAGGACACCCACGGACACTCCACTGTCAGGACTAAGGCGGCACTGAATCTGAGTGGAGGTACTGTTGACAACAGGACACGAGGTGTTTCCAATTATGACCTGTAACAATGCATGAACCAAAGATGCAAATCAGATCAATGACATCAAAAAGCTGTTAATGCTGATGAAAGAAAGAAATTAAAAATTTTAATGAGAAAATGTAACAATGTAACTGTGCCACCATTTTCTTTAAATAATTGGAAATTGATTCCTAAAGTGTGACATCACATTGTCATGATTGCAAAATTCCCAACTGTAAATAAACCAATGAGCAATCACTTCCGATCATATCTCTCGCGGGCTTTCTTTTCCAGAAAGCCAAACCCAGTTCAAATTTAATCATATACACAGCTTTATCTTTTCTTCAGATGTTTTTCTTCAGATTTTTCTTCAGATGTACCCTTAAAGTCATGCTAAGTCTGTAACCAAATACCACAAGGCAGGCTTTTCTGTTGGGAAACATTTCGGTCTAGTGATTACACAAATGCAAGAACAAACCATTGAAAACAAAATTTGCATCTTTTATTTTTGTCACTGCAGGCTTACTGAAACAAAAGCCTGCAGATAAAGAAGATGGAATGTGAATGTCCATGTGAAGAATTCCACCGCAGCCACAGCAAAATGTATAATATGCTAGGAACAGTAACAATATGACACACCATTGGCAACATTAATCTGTTTAAAAGTGGACATGTTGCTGTCCTGTCAGCATGACATCCCCAATTTTGGAACACTATATCTCACTTACTAAATAGTGGTGTGACACAATGTCACTTTGTTTACCTGTTTCCTCCAAATATCCCTGTTTTTATCTGTATTCAGATTAATATACTGTATACTGTGTTAAAGATGTCACAAAACAGAACAAATAGACATTAGCCTCCTTAAGGCTTCTTGCAGAATAATTATTAATTTACTCATCCATTCATTAAATCATTTTCTAAGTTGCTTAATCCTAATTAGGGTCGCAGGGAGGCCAGCGCGCGTCTCAGCTGACTCTGGGTTATGGCAGGGTACATCCTGAACAGTTTGCCAGTCCATTGCAGGGCCAACACTCACACAACCATTCATACTCTAGGTCAATATAGAGGCAATCTGGAAGCGCCAATCAACCTACTGTGCATGTCTTTGGACTGTGGGGGAAAACCAGAGTTACCGGAGGAAACCCATGCCAGCCCAGGGAGAACATGCAAACTCCATACAACACCGCCCCAAGCCCGGGATTTGATCCAGGGACTTTCTTGTTGTGATGTGAACATGCTAACCAATGCCTCACCTTGCCACCAATAAGTTTTGTACTGAATTAAATTAAACCGAATAGAAATGAATGAATAGGAAATAAACTAGACTGAATAGTAAGCTTGATTCTTTCATGGTCATCTAGTTTCAAAAAAGCTTTAATTCTTGAATCTGTACCTCATTAGCGCAGGTGATGTTGCTAAAGCCAGAGCCTTGGATAATGATGGGGTCATGATATGTGCCTTGCTTTGGTGAGATGGATGTGACAGTGGGGCTGGAACAGCTGGCGAAACTGAAGGATTGGCTGTTGGAGGTTGTATTAGAGTCAGAGCACTCAGGAGAGGCCACACAGTTAGATGCTGATCTGCTCAGACGAGTAGAACCTACATGGTCAATTTTGACAAAGAAACTTAAGCCCAGCTCGTAACTTGAGCGTTACATTTATTTGAAAATGTACCATATTATAGATTTAGCATTAAAAAAAGGCTTAAGAAAATTACACTGATCAGGTAAATAAAAATGGCTTAAAGCATTCACAGACGCTGTTTTAAAGAATGAATCCAACCTGGGTAAATGGATAGGCCTTGTACCTTGGTAATGTGGGGCTTGAAACCCAGCTACAGTGATGTTTAACTCAGTACTTCTGTCCTCTACTGGTCTGACATTCACCACACCTTGCATGCTGTTTTGGTTTGCTGAGTCTATATAGCCACTGCTGTAATAGTACACCCCTGGAGCTGTGAAACAATAACTGAAGAACCCTGTGTACCAGAAAGACAAAAGAGAAACCCAGGCACACATTCCAGCATGGTTAAATTTTTTGTTATCAACTATTTCCTTTTGTATAGTAAGGACCTGACGCTAGTTAAAAGTATTTGAACCATTCCATTGTTGTCTACTGCTTTTCACAACTTGTATTTAATGATGTACCGCAATTAGAGGGGTTTAGTGGCTAAGGAATGCATTCACCATGAGTACCATTTGTCATCAAAGCATTAAAATTGTAGAAGAGTACTGAAGGGACTTATTCATAAAACAAAACATATTTTTAGGCTTTCAAAATATCGTTAAACAATAATGGTGAACCACAAGGGTTGATGTTTAATCCAGTTGTGTTTTCATGTTATCATGGTATGTTAACAACAAGTATTAAGTCTTATTTAACATGGTGGAGACATTTGACTCTTCAACTGTTAGGAGTAGTCTATTTCATATTTATTCATGACTTTCCACTGATAAACAATTAAGTTTTTGCATGAAACAGGAAATTATAATTCAAACTGTAGATACAGAATGTACATAAGGAGTTATTGTTTGCGTACCAGTGGCTGTTTTGGAATTTCCGCTGTTAAAGGACACTCCATCGAACTGAGTGCTGCTGGGACGATCCACGCTGAACACTTTGTAGCCCAGGTCCTGAACAAATGCTGGAGCCTCCCATCTCCAGACCACTGTGTCCCCTACAGACACTGTCAGCGTAGCTGGACTCCATGCATATCCCTGACCATAGGCTGCACATGTACACACACAAGCCAGACACAAGCCACACACAGACATATATGTAACACATTCTGCCTCATTTAATGTTAGCAGCAGAAAACAGTGCTACACTGAAAATCTGAAACAAGGATTTAAAAAGTAATAAGAAGTTACACACATTCACAAATGATTCAGTATCTCCTAACCCGAACAGCACAATCTTTAATAGTTAAATATACAACTCTTAAATGTTCTTACGCTTGGCCCTCTCGTTGGACCTCTTTAGATTTTACAGATGACAAACAGAATGCTTTATTAAAACAACTTTTACATGGTCTAGTTTGTCCTTTTGTACAGAATGTTAAAAGAAAAGATGCATTCCTGACATACTTTGGTCTTAGCCTTTAAGACTGAGGTTGTTAGAGTGTACCTACCTGGATGGATTCCTTGGTTTGTAACAATATATGTTTGCTGTTTCATTTGGGACACACACTGCAGCTGATTGTTTGAGGCAGCAGTCACGTTGCAAAGTATGTCACCTGTTAAAAACACACTAGTCTTACTACTCCACTAAACTGCCAAACAGTGACACAGACATATAAATCAGGACTTCTGAATTCTGGAATATTTTTGGTCAGACAATGTTAATTTTCTGTTCAACCTTCATTCACACCATCATTCACACCTGGGGCAATTTATAAGAGACACTTAGTCTAAAGTGCATGTCTTTGAACTGTGGGAGGAGACTGGAGTACCCTGAGGAAACCCACACAAGCACAGGGAGTACATGCAAACTCCACACAGAAACACCCAAGCCCAGGACTTGAACCTAGGACCTTCTTGCTGTGAGGCTAGTCGTGATAATCATTATTCCACCATGCTGCTCAATAAACAGAGCAAAATATTAATAACAGATGAAGGAAAAAGTGTGTTGCTGTCATGAAGTTTTCTATAAGGGCATGTTTCTCTAAGATTTATGGGTGAAATCCCCCATGTCAGGGGTTTGAAAACATCAGCAAGTTTTTAGACATGGGAGAATCTTTCGATAAAAGGTTTTGGTGTGTTCTGGTTTCTCACTAACATGACAAAGTGCATTTCTTTAGTCCTCTTAAAGAGAAACTGGTGAAGGAATTACAGTTTATAACTGTTAAAAAGTAAATAATAACAGAAATTTGTTTTGAGGGTCTTCCACGTGCGGAAATAGGTTAAAAAAAGAACAAAAAAGTGTCATTTATTGATAGTTTTCAGTTTATTACTGCTAGCAACTCACCATATTATAAGAAAAATGAAACCCTCCAGGATTTAATGTTATTGGAAAACAATGAACTCTGAGATGTTAAGAGTATTTTATACATTGCATCAGGTTACATCCCACCATGTGTTTCCTTATAACAGCACACCATGTCTTGTTTTATTCCTTATCAATCGGCTTAAGTGTGATACAAATGTAGATAAAAATGTACGTTGAGTTTAATTCACCTTCTGGTGGTTATATGATTGATTTTCAAGTGCTGTTATGTCCATACCAAGTTTAACTTCATTGTCTTCCAGTACAGGGCTGAATCCTGAACCTGTGATGGTTACTGTGGTTCCTCCGTACAGAGAGCCGTACTGGGGGGAGACGTCGGTTACATGTAAGATGTACTCTATGGTGGCGTTCACACCAGAACTATGTAGAGAACAAAGTAGGGAGTAACTCAAATTTCTATCATACTTCATTCGAATTAAGTATTTATTACACTGAAACACAACTGAATTGTTTTATATAAATGTTTGAGGGTTGATACCTGATTAGTGGATATCCCTGGTTCCCCACTATAACTCTGATGTCATAGAGCCCCGGGGGGAGTGTGGGTAACAGGCACGTAATCTTAGTATTGTTCCACTGCCGCCCCTCACACACTTCTTTGCCAACGAGAACTGAGCTACCGTTGACCATCTGGTCACCAAAGTTCGTACCCATGATCGTGAGAATCCTGTTTCCTTTACCATAGAACATTAAAGTAAATAATCACATAGTTCCATCAACTGTGTAATGACGTAAATGCATTCTATTTGTTCTTTGACGCTTTAAGGTTATTGTTTTGCTTTAAAGAAAAGTACATTTTGTTCAGTTCAGGATGGATATAGTACAGTGATGACAGTTAAGATCCTGTCTATATACAGTGATAACAATGACAGCTTGGAATGTCAGAAGATTATCTATCAGTAATGGCATTAGCAGTAAAAGGAAGGCTTTTCAAGTAAGAATTTTCGTGAGTAGGTAACTTGAATGCAAGAGTGTCTGGACAGAAACTGGATGTCATGATAAGATCCTATTTAGGTTGCTTTAACGATGCTTTTTATGTCATGCTTTAACGATCCAAAACAAATTTGTAGGAGTTCTTACCAAACACTGTTGTTGTTTCGGGGCTCAATCCAGTAATTGTAGCTGTCAGGGTGGTGTCATATGTGAAGGAGAGTGGAGATGTGACCTGGTTGCTTCCAATTTGTAGGGTTACTGCTTTAGTACCTGCTGATCCCTGAAATACAGTGGTACTCTCAGAGAGGCAAACAAATCAACAGTGAAAATTTTACTTAATTCAGCTGACCTTTAGGTGTACAACCATTTTACAAAGTGAATTTTTCATTAACCAATTTAGAAGCAGGGAATGCTTAATTGAGAACTCCTAAGGTTATAAAGGTTGTATATGTGTTGCCCTGCAATGGACTGGTGAGCTATTCAGGTTGTACCCTGCCTTTGTCCAGTGTTGTCTGGGATAGGCCCCGCCTCCTTGTGGCCCTAGAAGGATTAAGTAATTTGGCAAATGATTGGATGGATGCTTTCTGGTAGGTAAAACACTGTTTTAGGATTTTCACAAAACCCTAAAGGGTTCCCCTTTCAGGCACGACTGGAGAACTGTAAATGGATTTGAAATCTATTTTTGATTGATTTTGATTGAATTTATTTCTTAAGTATGTATTATGCCTCATATTCTGTACATCTCTAAAACATCTTTGTGGCTATAGTGTATAGCATAGTTAAATGGTTAAGCAATTAATTCACTTACAGCTGGAACCCTGCACAAGAGCTGGTTGAGGTTCACATCAATTATGTCACACTGAACGCCCCCAATAGTGACTGTGGTGTCCTGGCTGAATCCATATCCAGAAACGGTCATGACTGTGCCACCTGTGGAACAACATAGTGTAGGAGGCTATATTGGCAGAGTGAAATAGCCAAGACTTTGTGCAGCTGTAATGTACAATTGATTGCATAAAATTTGTAGAATGCATGCAAACTAACTAACTGTACAACTTTGTGTGTGTGTGTATGTTTTTTTTTTTTTTTCAGTCCTGTTATGAAATCCATCTTTTTGCTTTTATGCTTTTCAAGCTTGGGGTGAGTCTTTGCTTGGTCATCTTTACCTGTAACACTGCCCGAAGTGGGTGCTATGGAGGTCACTCCCATCTGGTAGGTAAAGTTGAAGATGTTGCCGTCTTTATAGTAAGAATAACCCAGTGCAGGGAAACTCACAGTGACTGGGTACAGCCCAGCACTTGCAGGGCCCACAGCACAGGTTAATGATGTTGCTGAAACACATAATGGATTGTTGGTTGAAATCCACTTTTTTTTTTACTAATAAGATGAGTGGCATATCCTGTGGTTTAAAACATTTCAACTCACTTGTAATCTGAAGAACTGAGCATTGGACATTTCCGATCTGTACCATAGCATTTTTGTCATCGAATCCTGATCCTGAGATATTGAGAACAGTACCTAGAGCACTGGCTCCTAAGATACATCAAAGAGGAATTCACTGATCACTGATGCATTCCTGTCAAAAATGAAAGTCAAATTTGTGGTGTCAAGTTTCATTTTCTACCTTGTGTTGGCGACATGCCAGTTACAGTAGGAGTCTTGGATCCAGTCCATGTAAAGCCACAGTCACCTGAACACACTGATGGGATGCCATTGATGAAAACTTGAACCTGAAATGATGTTAGATATTGGTTCAGCTATGTTATGTACCTAAATTCTGATCAGTGCCAGCTGGTACTGTAAATACAGGATAGTCGGGCTTAGCCCTTCCTTTGCCAGGCTAAAAGAATGATTATTTTGCAACTAATAACAACAACGCCAACAACAATTACACAGAATCGTATAATGTACAACCTCTAGCACAGACTGTTTATTTACACAGTTGTTATACATTTTGTGTAACTTCCCGTATACTGTCCATTCACTGAGGCGTGTTTATTTATATATTTTCCTTGTCATCATCAAAGATTAAAAAAGTATATATACAATAGAGTAGACAATGAAATACAATGAAATAAAACTGGCTTTGGAGAAAATAGAAGTAAACTAACTATGCACACATTGTTTAGCCACTGTATTCAAAGGAATGAACGAAACCTGTTTTTTGTGTGGTCTGAAGATAATAACAGATTTTCTCTTAAAGAGCCCATGGCATGATTACCCACTTAAAACACTTGACCTAAAAAAAAATTAAACAACAGGCACAATCATGCTTATTTACTATTCACTGAGTAACTATTCAGTGTTCCCAGTAATTCTAAGGCTTTGTGATGAGACCCTACGCTATAATCACTTTGACCACTAGTTGATATATTTCAGAAAAACTGTAGAAGTGGTTACTTCACAAGGATACGTACAAACTCACTTACTTGTACAATATCAATTAGTGAAATGAAATCATTGCAAATTATTCACTCAGCACCATCAACATACCACAAATTATACCTGGTTTATTAACAGCATAAGATAACACTGAAAAATTACATCTACTGTGCTGTCTAGAATTGAATGTGTCACACAGTAGCATACAACACACGGTGAAGACAAAAGTTGTATTTATTCCAGAAGCAAATTAAACCTGACCCTTATATCAAATTCGTAAGTATTCTACCATGCATTTTAGCTGGATTTCATATGAATGACTAAAAAATAAATAATATATATAAATGAATAAGCTATAAATGTTATCCCTCTCCCGCACTGTACAGTAATCACACTATAACTCTATGTACTGGTTGCCCTGGTAGTCGTACAAAGCTGAAATATGGGTTCCAGGAGAACAGTAAAGAACTGTAATAAGACACACCTGTGTTTTATTTGTAGGTACACGCAAGAAATCTCCCAAGATCTTTTGCTTCAGTTGGCCTCCTTCTCTTTTAACCTGTCCCTTCACAGAGGGGTTCACACCTACTACACCGGAGTCATCAATCTAGTAAGTAGGAAAACATACAACAGAAAGCCAACTCATTAAATCGTCTAACATTATAGATTCTAGAAACATCCTAAAGTGGTTTAATTTTTAAATTTGAACAGAATTATTATATAGTATAATTATAGGCATGAAGCAAACTTATACAGAAATAGTACAGCTGTATAAAAATTTAGAATATAGAGTCCAACAACAAAATTTAATAAAAAAAATTGTATATATTTTTTATTTAAACAAGTAATCATTTATAAAATTTGGTTTTACTCAAATATATATAAAC
>JBCNYG010000001.1:50893307-50910203 GCA_039654305.1 Porochilus rendahli | reverse complement strand
AAGACTATTCTATTCTATTCTGTTCTGTTCTGTTCTGTTCTGTTCTGTTCTGTTCTGTTCTGTTCTGTTCTGTTCTGTTCTATTCTATAGTAGCTAGTAAGTACCATACTATGATGAGAGTAATGAATGGAATCACTGAATGAATGGAATGCAATGACCAACCTGCCAAATTAAAAAATCTCCATGTTTTATTTATAAAAAATGTGTTAATAGCTAGCATGCGATATTCAGATAGGTGATAAAAGACACTATCAGCCTCAAATATTTAAAATATTTCAGTTAATAGCCACTTTATCACCTGTGAGGAAATACTCATATCTCTTCAATCTAAATCCTATGCACATGACACTGTTCAAGTATACAGAAGCTCATGATTGTTATCACTTGATTGACAGGCTGGTATGAAAGTTTAAAGCATCAGTGTACAATAAGCCCAACATGAGATAACAATATTGGTGCAGAGACAATCTATAACTGTCTAGACAGCTGCAACAAAAATGCAAGAACAGTGAAGAAGCAAAACTTCACCTGGAAACACTGTCAGGTTGCGCCATTTATAACCTGGTGTTGTACACGTGATCATCTGATCTGTTACATTTTGTACAGTGCACTCCTGATCTGGAAAAGAGACACGGTCACTGTAAAAACCCTCATGCATCATGTACATTTATTGTAATTGAACAAAGCAATAAAAAGCCAATAATTACCTCCCACTAAAACCATCGCCGGAGCGTCTGTCTGATCAAAGTAGTTACCATGTATTGTGAGCAAGGTGCCACCAAGACTACTACCCTCAGGTGGGTATACTCCAGTAACCTCTGCAAAAAAACAGTCCTGGATATTGACTGACAGTCCATCCTTTATCAATCAACCTCAGCTTCATTATACACTGATTTAAAGGTTCAGTATAGAATAGAATTAATTGAAAGTGTGTTAGTAACTGTATATAATGTGTGGCATTTGATTGATTTGAAGGAAACGCAATGCATGTGTGATCCCCGTTGATGCTTTTCTGCAACCGATTTTTATTTTAATTATTTATTACCAAATGAACTGAAAGATCCAGAAAGTCACCATGAATGGGCAAAATTAGAAAGTTTATCCAATTTTATATATGTTAATTAGTATACAACCGATATAGGACAGTCACGCAAAACCAGTAGTGTTCATGCATGCATGCCTGTATGCACCCACTCAGAACAACTGATTTTATGCCCTTGGAATTTTCGGTTCACCAAAGGTCCCTACATATATTTCAAATTAATCTGTAAATAATCTTTTAACTATTTCCCAAAGAAGCTAAGCAGGACTTAAATAGGACTCAGTTGTTTATAGTGGAGATATATAATGTGATTGGTGGTTACTTCTGATTCAAACCCTTAGAAGCTAAAACAAACCTACATAGAAATATGCCTATTGTAATGTAAGTTCTAATAAAAACAGAAATATACAAGTTCAGCCCCCTATCAGTGTATATACAAAACTTCATTTTAAAGCTAATAAATGAACTAAATGAAAAGCATGTAACATGTAAACAGCACACACATGCAGGGTGCTGGCGTACTGTCAGTACCTTCTTTGTAATCATCATTTTCAAGCCTTGTCAACAGCTTTTGTTTATCATGACGAAGCAAATACATTTTTCTACAAAAATCTTTTAAAACAGCAACCTTCCGATGCTCAAAATAGTCTATATCTACATTGCATTCCGACATAGGGTTGCCGTGACCTTTGAACTGGACTGGCTTACCTGTGGCCAAGTTTCTTCTTGCTACTGTTTGCTATTAATGATCTAAATATTCATCTTCATATTCAAAACTGTAAAATAAAGCTTGTTTTCTTGTTCATTTTTTACAGTGATTTATTCCTTCTTCTTTATCAATTATACACATATACTTGTATATGTTTGGAACTTTACCTGCATATGTTTGGAACATTGAAATCTTATTCAGTGCTGACACATAGTAGACCCCAAAGTCTGGCAAGCTCCTGAAACAGTGTATTTGATTTAAAACTGATATACAAATTTTAGCATTTTAGTATTACAGTAAGCTATGTGTAGTTCACTGACCTTCCGAAGTCACTGTCGAGAATGTAGCTGAGGTTGTGATGTCCTTGTAGAAAAAAAGGAAAAAAAACCCCAGCACCATTAAAGTTCATTACATATCAGATCATGCTGCAGTGAAATTATTTGCATGGACACTGATTATTTCAAGATAATCAATATGTCCCCTTACCCACATATGTTCCAGTCATTTTACAGGTCATGTATCCCAAGTTGCTTGTTTCAGAATTCAAAGTCAAACCATACCTAAGGACGAAAGGTAACTGTGTGCTAAATATTGGAAAAATATTATAATTTGATTTGAAACTCAAATGATCTACACTTACAGTGTGTCTGAGTTGGGTTTAAGAAGATCGCATGGCATTCCACCCATATATGACCTGCATTCCAGAAAACATTAAGAAACAAATTTATAACAAAATATAAAAAACTATAACATTTATACTAACCTAAATTTTTATTATAAATTTTTATTTTATTCACTACTATATTAATAATGAAGCCATACATTTTAACATAAAGTGGAAAAGATTATGAATATGATGATGAATCATCTACAGTACATAAAATCATCAGAAGACTCAGAGAGTCTGGAAAAATCTCGGATATCAGTATTATATGCCCATCTTATACCCAGTCATGCTACTATCCAGTTGCCAATTAATCAAATTAGTTGCAAAATGTTCCTCTAGCAGCTGTCCAGGGTGTTCCCTGTCCTCGTGCAGAGTCAGCTGAGATGGGCATCAGCCTTCCTGCGACCCAATTTAAAATTTAGCGGCTTAAAAAATAAATGAATGAATGAATGTTCCTCCAGATGTTTCTTTTTAGTACAACATTCTCCAGCGTTTCCAGACTTTTTTGTCTTGTGCCAACTTTTTGGGACATGTAGCTGCCTTCAAGTTTAAAATGAATTAAAATATTTTTCATGAAATAATAAAATTTCTAACTTTTAACTTTTGATATGCTAAGTCTACTGTGAATAAAATATGAGTTTATGAGATTTGCAAATCATCGTGTACTGTTTTTATTTACATCTTATACAGCATCCCAACTTTTTTGGAATTAGGGTTGTATTTTTGCTTTACTTTGATTTGGCTTTCTTTCCATGTGTGTAAAAATGTTTGCATAGTGCTATACATTATAACAATGTAATGTATTTCAATCTGATCAATGCCATAATATTCCTTTACCTTAGAAATCTTACATTAAGCCCATTGGAGCTTGTTGCTGTGTTGCTGCCATAGACATCAGTATAGATTCTTCCTTGAAGAGTAACTAGAGTGCCTGAGATATTTGACAAAGCAAAATTTGTAACTTTATTTCTATTTTATTCAAATTCATTCAATTAATATAATTTATTCAATTATGTTAATGTTAAATAGGTGAAAACAGCACCTGGAAGACCACTTAGTGGGGTGATGTATTGAATGGTAGGTGTCCTGTACGAACGAGTCTGTAAATGAAGAATGTATAATTGCAATAATATGGTAATACAGTGTGTGGTTATATAAGGTATAAAATTAAACAATAATAATAACAAGAAAAAGAAGAAGAAGAAGAAGAAGAAGAAGAAGAAGAAGAAGAAGAAGAAAACAAATAAGATGCAGCAGTATTGGAAAACAAGAATTTAAGAAATTAAACTTACATTGAATAAACACCAATAATTCAATGGACGCCCATTGCACACTTTACTAGAGGGAATGAGAACACCATCTACTTTGACACTGAGCGTGTAGGTATCTGTAGGCATTGGCCTGAAAGGGGAAAAAAACTCTTTTAGAAATTTACGAAATGCTCCAGGAGACTAATAGGATGTAGCTAAAGATGTACCACCAAGCTATACTTCAGTAATATGCAGTGTACATCCATAGTCTGTGATAAAAAGAAATCAGCCTCAGACTTTACTTTACAAGGTTCTGTGTATCCCGCCATACACACACAAAACATATGTTTTACAATAATAGCTAATTATTTTATAATTCTTTTATTTATTTATTATTTTAATAATATGGCTAACAAAATAATAAATAATTTTAAGACAAACAGTCAATAGACTGATGTGGGTGTATTATGGATTGCAGCCTTTATATGTTAATAGTATTGTTAGTACCTTGTATAGCATGTGATTTTGGTTGAAAGGGTGGCATCTTTCTCTACATCGCAGGGAAATGATCTGGTACTGGACACCAAAGTCACAGTGTTGCCGATTTGTGGGTTGCTGGTATCGAAACTGAATTGACTCTGCTGTGCAAACCCTGAGAGAAATGTGCTCATATTTTGTAAAATATTTCTCAGTTCATCATTTGTAAAATACACAATCTCATTTCAATTTATGTCAAATAAGTGTCAGCTAGCTGAATAAATAATAAAATGTGTGCAACATTGATGTTTATAATATTAAATACCATTTCCCTCAATGGTCAGTCGTGTTGCTCCATTTGTACTGCCCAGATTAGGGGTTACTCTTTGGATATATTGGGCTCCTAGAGGTTTCAAAACTGTTATTTAAGCATGACAAATGCATACTGTAGAGTTTTATGTATATGATAAAGGTAAAATGCTTTTATATCTTACCTGAAAAGTTGATCTGTAGAATCCAAATCGCAAGGCACAAGTATGTGCTTACTCCTGTACTTTGCATGTTGACTGATCCAGGTCTACCCTTCTACTGTTCAGACCATATGTAGAGGGACATTTGACTTGAAAACTGTTCTGTGTATTTCTGAAATAATAAAGGATAGGTTCGAAAATTTAACAGAAAGATGTTTGGAGTGGATTTTACAACAGAGCGTAAACCAGTGTCTGGGTGTAATGTGGCAAAGGTTGCTGTGTGATACTAGTTGCCAGATGAATTTAAAAAATAAATAAATAATAAGATGTAAAACCCATTCTATCAATGCCTGGATCTTACGGAGTTTAATTTTCTATTATACATAACTTTTTCCCTCCAGGGCTGTGTATTTAATTTTAATGCTCACACAGTGTAACTATCTTTCTCTCTTTTTATACTTCTTTCTCACCTCTGAATCTACATGGTATGTACAGATGTTAGGGGAAAAGTAAGTACTAGTAATTACTAATAATGCAATAATTATTCATTTTCACCTCACAAATGTCTAGTTTTACACAATAAAAGTAATAGTGAATAAG
Source organism: Porochilus rendahli (assembly GCA_039654305.1). NCBI lineage: Eukaryota > Metazoa > Chordata > Actinopteri > Siluriformes > Plotosidae > Porochilus > Porochilus rendahli. The sequence continues at coordinate 50,904,988 of JBCNYG010000001.1, read as the reverse complement.
CCTTTTACATTTGTAGGACTGTAGCCTAATGGTTAGAGAAGCGGTTTTGGAACCGAAAAGTTGCTGGTTTGATTTATGAACCAGCAGTAAAAATGCGTGGCTGCCCTCCGGTCACCCCAATGTGTGTGGCAGACCACTGCTCCGTGTGTGTGTACTCACTGTTTATGGATGGGTTAAATGCAAAAGCAATAACTTCCCTTGCGGGATTAGTACAGTATGGCAAAATAAAAACGTGTCTAATTTTAGCTTTATTACCCCAGTTAAGCCGTTTTGTTCCTCTAAATAGTATTATTCTGCAGTGAATTACATCTTGACTTAAGAAATGAAATAAATTATGCAAAATTTCCAAAATATTAATACATAAATAAAATATAAAGAAAATTCTTATTATATAAATAATTACAGATATAATAATAATAATAATAATAATAATAATAACAATAAAATATTATTATTGTTGTTGTTATTATTATTATTATTATCATTATTATTATTATTATTATTATTATTGTTGTTGTTGTTGTTGTTATTATTATTATTATAGGCACATACCTGTCCAAGCACTCTGAAGCACACTATCCTTCCATGTGCAGCAACTCATGAACTTGGATCTTTTATATCTCCAAAGCTTGAAAAAAACGCAGAGTAGAGAATCCTTAGCAGCATTGCATGAACTTGTTGGTGTACAGGAACAATGTACAATTGGACAATTGGTCCTTTCACGGATCTTATCTCTGGCATCACTTTGTGTGAAAAACCAGTCGGACTAGTGGCTGACACAGTGGCTTTGCTCAAAGGCATCATGAGGTTGCGAAAGCCTGAAGGACTTACAAATGAAGAAATCTAGAAATCTAAAAAATTGCAAAAATTATGGTTTGATTAAAAACTGAGTTCTGCTCAGTATACTGTAAATATATATGTTTATATGTTACATATATGTTATATATGTATAGTATAATAAACACAATTAAATTGGTAAAACAGTTACTCACTCTACGGATATCTAAAACCTTACTAGCTAAGTATAATTCACTCACAGAGTAAATGTCAGGTTAGTTATACACACACCATAGTGGAAAGGACATACGTTTTATCAGTTCAGTTTGTTTTTGGTTTCAGACAACAGATCTCAAAATGTCCAAGATGTTCATGTTCCATGATATCGTCATCAAAACATATAAGGCTTACACACCGTGCACAAAAAGCAATAGATACAATTTTAAAAATGTTGAAAAAATGCATGTTTTGCCAGCAGAACAACACAGTCCTGTGGATTGTTGACCCATCAATGTTATTTTGACCAGAGTGCAGTTGAGTAGAGACAATGAGGTCTGTGTTTCAATGCTGTGAGTGACTTTTACCTTAGGTGCTTAAAGGTGCCCATTTGCTAGTGAATAGCCCATGTGCTTTATCTATCATAATCAGTTAAGATTGGCTGAATACTCAGTCTTTCAGTCAGTCAGTTGCTGATCTGCTTTGTCTGATTATGGTTACAGTGAGGCTGAAGGCTGGATCTCAGCTGACACTGGGCTAAGGCCGGCTACACCCTGAACAGCTCACCCGACCATTGCAGGGCAACACACACAACCTTCCATACTCACTTTCACAACTAGGTACAATTTGAGATAACCAATTAGTCTAATGTACATGTCTTTGGATTGTGAAAGGAGTCTGGAGTACAGGTATGTAAAAAGTATATAAATTTAAGACAGAAATGCCCGAGCCCAGGACTTGAATCCAGGATCTTCTTGCAGTGAGGCGAACATGCTAAACACCATGCCATTGTGCTGCCCGAGAACCATAGTTAGAAATATTTGTGTAAATTCTGGGCTTCAGAAAAGGAACCTTACAACGTAAGCAACATGGAAACGAGAACATGCAAATTCCACCCAGAAATGTCCAAGCCTGGGATTCGAACCCAGGACCTTCTTGCTGTGAAGTGGACTGGCTGAATACTTAATAAAAGTTGATTTTGATTGAACTGAAAATTTATTTGGCTACTTAGTTTTATGTGTAACTGTTTCATGCAATATTGTTATTATTAATATCATTTATAATTGATGGTAACACACACATACAACTTCACCATCATCATAATTATTTTAAGCTATGGCCTGTATTCTTGTGTATCTTGGAAATAAAAAACAGTTTACATTTTATTTTATTAATATGGTACCTCGTAGTTTTTAGTGGTGGTTTATTTACATGACTGAAAAAACAAGTTCAGTACAGTGCATCCTCATATCTTTGCCGGAGGGAAACGCATGATTTAAAAGTTCCGTTTCAACGCTGATGCACCATGGGAAGTCGAGTTAATGTGATACAAATTAGCGAGATCATTTAAGGAAATCGCAACATTTGTAAATAACTGTCACAACAATTAATAAAGGGTATTATCCTTTTAATTATTCAACAGATTATGGGTGACGAATAAAATTTTTATACACAGTATTCATATACAGCTCACACAGCAATACTACATTTCCCAGGGTTCATAGCGCGCAAATGAGTGGTCCGACCAAAAGGTTGCCACAGGAAGCATGAATTGAATTGGGACATTATCCTGCAGTTCGTTAATTTTGATTTCATTTCGTCCACCCTCCAGTTTAAGTAATATTTCCGCTGTTTAAGGAACATGGCTTATTCGAATTGTTCTTTGAAAGTGAACAGAAATCTGCTGGATCCCAGCTTTGAAAGTTACATACTCTCCTTAGACGCAATCCCATGCTATAGTGTAGAACTGGATGCAGGTGAGAGATGTACATAAATCTTATTGATATCTGTCAGAAGCTGGTGTGTACACTGTGTTGATATTGCTGTTGTTGCTGCTGTTATTGTATTTAAGCTAGTCTAGGTAAATGTGTTCTATATTTAAACAAAGTCCATAAAGCAGGTTGGCACAGTGTAAAGGTTTGTACATAACGTTTGTTTTCAGTACTGGATGATGGAGCGAGATAGAAGGAACGAGATGCAGATACAAGCAGCTGATTATAAGTTTCCTTCGAAGGGTGTCTGAGCTCAGCCTTAGAGATAGAGATAGAGGTGAGGAGCTCAGGTGGAGTCGCTGCTCCTCCACATTAAAAGGAGACATTAGAGGTGGTCAGGGCGTCTGATTATGATGCCTCTATTTTGCTTCTCTTAATAAGGTTTAAAAATCTTTAAAAAAAAAAAAACCTTTCAGCAAAATTTACTGTCAAAACAAAATAGCTTGTGCCTTACCTTTATTGTTCTATCCTTGCTAATATTCAGCTTTTTGATCAGCAAACAGTCAGTAAGCAGGTTAAAGGACACACAGTACGAGGACACGATCACATAAAGTACAGCACTTTCAGACTGGTTTTGAGGAGCAGGTGAACCACTAAAAGAAGCAGGAACCCCATGTCCTCATGATGTCATCATCATTGTTTCCCAACTTAAAAATGACATAAGGCGATGCTGAATTGAGGATCTATCATGAGAAAGTGCCTATTCAGCTCATATATTATTAAAACTTCCCTTAAAATGTAAATAAAGCAAATCCACGTGCTTTCTTTCTGATTAGTTTTTCTTTTTTTTTTTTTACACTTTTATCTTCTGTATATTTTACGTGTACCCTGCATTCGATTGTCTCGAGTCCAGTGGGTCCGGTTGAATTAGTTGTGTATTCCTTAATGGATGGCCGCTGTTTCAACTTGCACTATTTTTTTTGAAGATAAAACACGGACATGTGTTTGAGATAGTGGAGCAAAGAGCTGCACGAAAAAACCTTCCTCTGTGATGTGTTCATTCCATGTCAAACCGGAGCATAATTATCCTGAAGAGGTTTTTAATAATTCAACCTGGGGATTTCATTATTAATTTTGGACGTGTGTAAAAGACTTTCCAACTTGTGCTGATAAGGAAAAATCCTGCATTATATCAGTGGAGTAATTATGTGGGAAATCCAGGTTGAATTAGTGATTTGGGTGAAGGTGAATAAAAAATTACAGCAGGTCACTGAGTAAACTGAATAGCTTACTGCAAAGCCTATATATATAACCTATAAGTTCTCTCTAATACAAAATAGACAACGTTCAGGACTCCCGTCGCCTGTCCGGCCAACCTTCGTCTAAATTTCAAAGCCTCCTGTCCTGGTTGATTTTGGCACTTGTGCTAGTGCGCAATCTTGCTTCAACTTTGACTTGCGTTTGGCAAAATTCACTTGTGTTGTGCAATCGCTAAAGAAGGAATTTCAAACCGTGCTTTAGAGGTGTTCTGGGCTTGTCCAACTGGGAGGAGGCCCCAGAATAGACGCAGAACCTGCTGGAGGGATTACACATCCCATCTGGCCTGGGGATGCATCGGGATCCCACAGGAGGAGCTAGAATGTTGCTGGGGAGAGGGATTCCTGGGTTTCTTCAAAGACCTGTAACCTCTGTGACCCGACCTCGGATGAGCAGAAGAAAAGGGATGGATGATGGAGAAAAAGGGATGGATGGTGGCGCAATTATAACATTGTACCCAGACTCTTTCCTAGTTGAATTAATAAAACCTTACAGTGGGTCCTGAATTCTTGGTAAAACAATATGTTTCTTTAACTTCGTATTGTGTTTTTTTTTTCTAATAAGAGCTTATTTAACATTCATGGAAGGAGTCTCCACTGTCTGGGCTTTTTTTCTTTCTTTCTTTCTTTCTTTTTTTTCTTGGTACCATGACAGATTGTTTTTGTCCAATAAAACATCACAGATTTTAATCTCTTAATACACTTAATTCAATTTTATATGGCTAATATTGATCAATGGCCATTAATGTCTTATAAGTCATTGGTGCTTCCCTAGTATTAATTTTGAGACTTTGGCCATCGGCCTTCCTTGTATATATCATTATAATATGAAATCTTACTTTCTCTCTCTTGTTTAGCTGTGGCTGAGGTAAAACTGCAAAATGATCAGTACACTCTGAACCACATGAAGGCATTCGGCATGTATAATTACCTCCACGTTGATCCCTGGTATGAAGAGAGTGTTTACTTTATTGACTGCAAGGGACGATTACTCAATTTAAAGGTCACGCTGGTGAGTATTTTCAGCACCATGTAATGACTAATGATCAGCACTCCACAAGACGGTTAGAGGAAGCATGAACATAAAGGTTTTTTTAGCAGAAGGTTATGAAAGAGTCTTTATCGTAAAATGTGCTTGTGAGTTGAGCAAGTAGTCCAGTCATACAAAAGTGAGATTTGTAGTGATTCACTGAGGGACTGATGGCTGGATGGATGGATGAATGGATGGTTTTATTCTGATATCAATATGAATAGTTATTTTTAAAAATTGTAGTGATACACAGTATGTAGTACAGGGCTGCCCAATCCTGTGCCTGATGATCTACCTTCCTAAAGATATTTACTTCAGCTGTAATGGGGCCCATCTGTTAAATCCAGTCATCGCATTAGGAATTAATTTCTAAGTCTTTATTAGATTATTGGATGGTCATGTGTGCATAATTTGGGTTGGAGTCAACGTCTTCAGGAAGGTATATCACCAGGAACAGGATTGGGCACAGGCAAATAAACGTACAGACAAATAAACTTTACAACATTTTCAAATACAGTGAGTCACCTCATGGATACTTGCTTTCCTTCTCTATTCGATATAAATGCCTAGATAGATAGATAAAAGTCATATATGTTGCTTATTTTGATTTATAAACAAAAAAACTAACAAATGTAGACTTAAAAAGATGAAAAAAGGTTAAAAAAAGATATCCAAGCTATGCAAAAATGTACTTTATCTATAATTTTTACTATCATAAAACATTATTGCATATTAACATATTCCTTTGTTTGAAATTTTCATAGCCTGTACATGTTCATCTAGTGTTATTTCTTTCTACCACTAGGTGGCGCACACAATTAATGTTTCCTGTTATAATCATGTATTTGCTATATAAAACTGACAACTAATACACAACATTTAGATGTTTTGTAGAGTTTAGATGTAGTTGTTGTTGACTGAAATTCATTAAGCAGTCAGATATTTGCCTAAAAGTTTATTTGCTTAGTAATATTGGTTATAATTGAAATTGAAAATGCTGTGTTCCTGTATCCTATAAAAATGACTGTTTGAGAACAGCGTCTCCTGAGTAAATGTTTGGGAGTATTTTGTACATTGCACAAGTGTGTCACTGCTATGAGATCAATTTATTAGTAATAATCAAATACACGTCTCAGTGGATAAGGTAAGGCAGCTGTTTAAAAATGCAGCCGAGTTCAGAACTGATCGTTATAATATTAATTAACATTGATTATCGTGTGTGTTTTTCATGCTTTAATGCCTAACAGTGTGAAATTATCCTGCATGTTAAATGAATGCTGTAATTAAACACTAATTATGGAGCTGAGTTGTATTCTCTGTGAATGGATCAGAAGTTTGAAACAGGCCGTAATTTACACCGTAGAGTGATTGGAGAAAACTGGGGGGAAAAAGGCAAAGAGAAAAACATGTTTTCCTTTAGATAATGTAGCAAACATGTTGACTGAAGGTTAGTGGCTGCTGATAGCTGCTTTCTCAAATGATTACTGTGAACACTCTGTGATTAATGATGTGAACTGAGCTTATTTTTTTAAGATGATCCAAGATGGAGGGGAAAAAGAACATAATAGTGAATCACCCCAGTCACATGTCTCTGCAGGTGATGAGGTGTCTTCAATAGACGAGGCCCGCGTATTTTTATATTCTCAGAGAAAATACAGTGGAGAGTACAATCCTTCAGGACACATTATTGTGGGGAAAATAGCGAACCGTAGGGCTGCAAAGGGGATTTAAAAAATACATACCGGTAAATAAATAAATTTAAAAATTCTGTGAACTTAAGGATGGGGAATATTTGGAAATCTGAAATTTTTCATTTGGAAATATGAATCTGGGAATACTTTGTAATTGGGATTTCAACGGGAATATGTTTAAATTAACAGCATTAGCTGAAAATTTTGTATCATATGCAAAAGTAACTATAAATGTTTTGTTTTGACATGCATGTATACATTTTTAATACCTTTTTAATTTAGATCTATTTGATTTAGTATTTGATAGTTTTACAGTATTTACCCCAGTAATATCTTCAAAACTTACTTGACTGGATTTAGTCTTTGGGCTCAACATCCGGCTGTAGTGTGAAGGAATCTAGTAATTATCTTTGCATGTTATGGAGGAACTCATAGTGCAGGTAAGGGGTGAGAAATAATTCAAATGAATTTAAAAGTAATCTGGGATTTTGAACCAAGATTTTATTGCAGGATTTTTTAAAACTATATTTAAATTCCTGCTTATAGGTTAACCTGCAGTTTAGCACATTTACAATTTATTCTCATTAATTCCCATGTAAAGTTTGAAAATATGCAAAATTCTAGTAACTTTAGTTTGAATCAAGGTGCATTCTATCATCTGGTGGTTGATTATTTACCTAAAACAACTCGGGTGTTTTATTTATTAGCTATTACAAACAAATTTTCATACCGTAATACATATTATACGAACTTGTATCCTCTTTCATAAACATATGCCAACTGATTAATGTGCATGTGTTTATATGTAAACTTTATAAGTTTTTATATGATCAAACTGTAAAGAAGTTGTGGTCACCTGCCAATAAGTATGCCTGAAATAGCAAATGATCAAATTCAGCCCTTTACATTGATACCACTGATAGAGGGAGTCCCCTTTGTTGGACGGATCTGGGGACTCAGCCAATAAACGAGACTCACCAAGAGATTGCAAGCTCCATCTAAGTTTATTATGGTCACAAACATTTATATATAGCAGAAGGGGAGGTAAAGTATGAGTGTGTGTGCAGATGAAAAGAAATTATTTGTCAATGACATTCAGCAGACGTCAAAAGAAAATCACACAGGCATGGGAGATGTCTAGTCTTGCCATGTAGGCCAGAAGGATATCGACATAGAGATATAAAATTATGCTAATAATATAGAAAATATGTTTATTATTTAACAAAATATAAATGTAATAATTTAATAAAAATTGTTGGCATTGAACTTCATCATCGGTTAATTGGACTGTTACTGTCATCGGTTAATTAACCAAAATGCTGTAATGCTGTTACATTATTTAGACTAAAATGCATTTGCTGGAATTTGCTACTTTAAGATTCCACAGCTGGTCATATGATATAAAAGTTCTTAATTTGTGGAAATGTGAGAAACAGTGCAATATTTTTTTTATTGCCAAATGCCACATTGTCGACTTTTCATAGCGTGCACGACGTACACATGCTATACATATCACCTTTCTGTCATTCATTCATTTTCTGATCCGCTTAATCCTAATTAAGCTTGCAGGACCTCACCAGGCCACCACAGCACTTTTCTGTCAGCTAGTCTCAACATACTGAAAAGTGTTGATTCACAAATTCCAGGTTTTGGAAACTAAAAGTGAACCCCAAAGGTTTGAAATAGAATCCATCTAAAAACGATTCGCCTTCTGTGCACATTTCCTGATACACGCAGCCGGTCGATATTTATCTTGCCTTGATTGCACCCACCCAAAAACCAAAAGAGTTTTGGTGAAGGTTCTGTAATCACCAGTGTTTGTGAATCAGTTTGTCAGTTGGGCTATGAACAAAACCCTGACCCCACCCATGCACAAATTTTAACCACCCTTGGTGTGGACACTATTACCGGCGTTTCAGAGTGATTGGATTTTGCAAGATCAGAGCGAGGTCACAAAGTTTTGGTGATAATCATATTAAAATTAAATTGCTTATACCTCAGAACCAAAATTACATAGACCCATAGATACAGTAAGGGGCAGATAGGAAAACGTAAACATGATTTCAATCCCCTTTAATCATGAGTGACCTTAAGAGGTCAAAATCAAGGTCACAGGATTTTGAGTGCTCATAACAACTTCTGTTGACCTTGAAAGGACAAAATCATTTTACAGGATTTTCAGTGCAAATAATATCAAAACAACTGCCGATAGAGATGCTGTTACTTTGGAACTCTAATAGGATACCATAAAAGGCCCTGCATATCGTAAGACAAGCACATGGGTAATTAAAACAAGGAAAAACACCTCAATTCCCGTGAGGAAGAAACCGTAAGAGAAACCAAACTCAAAGGGGAAACCCATCCTCATTCGGGTTAAACCAGATACAGAATCTGTTAATAAAAACAAAAAACAACTTTTTAAGTACCGTTACCTTCTGTTAGTTTGAGAGTCTCAGTTGATTGGCATAAACTCCTGCAGCGGGAGATAGTCTGAGACATTGCGTTTGCAATTAATGACGTGTTATTTAATTCATTCGATGTAGCCCTTGATAATTTTGTGACATTTTATTCTCAGTGAGGGTTAAAGTAATGAGTTACGGTGAAAACACTTTGTGCTTCTGCCAGTGATCTGGGATGCTGTGCTTGAAATCTGCAGGAGAGCATTTTTTCTTTCCTAATTTCATAAACATCAGCACGCTGCACACCGCAGTGATTCGTGGAACCCAGAAAAGTGATTGGCTGTTTTGATGCCTAGCAACAGGACAGAACACCATGACATTAAATGTTTAAGTTATATGATACAAGTGATGCTTGATTCTCTCCAGGTTCTAATCTACAGACTGTGAGGAAGAGCTGGTAGTGTTTTTCATTAGCTAATAATAATCTCCTCTGATGCTGAGCAGTCGGAGTTTGAATTGTAGTAAACAGGTTGTTCGTTCAAAAAGTCTCAGCAAACGTCCCTTGAGGAAGAATGGTAGTATAAACAACCCTTTTATTACAGGACACAGCACTGGGGAAACCTCGAGAGGTGTTCCGGATGACCTCTGACCCCAGCTCAAATGAGGGCGAAAGACTTTGTGCTTCTCTGAGTCTGACCTCGGCTACCTGGGCCGCTCTATCAGATGGGGCTGGAACTCTGACCCTGTTGCGCACTGGTAAAAGAGGAGAGTGCTCTCAACTGAAGTGGGAAGTAAGAGAAAAACCTTTGATATTAATAAAGCTGTCCCTCTCGTGCACTCTCTTCTTGGATAGAAAATTTCTCACCGGTCAGAACTAACTCATACTGGAAATATTCCAGAGGCATGTTTTACTATAACTATGGTCCTTCCGTTTACAGACACTTGCTATTAACTAATGTCTAGTTTTGTTATATTCTTGTTTCTGTCTCTACTATAATATTAATAATAATATTATCATTTTTATTATTATTGTTGTTGTTATCATTATTAATATTATTATTATTATTATTATAAGTTGTTGTTGTCGGGGCGAGGGTGGGGTACAACCTGGACAGCTCACCAGGCCATCACATGGCTGTTATTTTTATTTGCTAATTTTACTATTTTATTCTAACCATTATATTAAAACATTTTTTAAATAGTTTTTACTTGACTAGTGTATGGAAGGTGTTACACAAACAAGGTTGATGATGATGAGAATGAGTTAAAATAACAATTCTTCCTGTGAGCAGAGCCCCATTGGCATGAAAAATGTGATATTTGTATCACAGGACCAATTCGAGAAATGCAGGGTACATCCTAAAACAGTTACTAGATAGCTTGGTGGATGTCAGTGAATTAAATAGACTCCTCGATATTCTATCTCAGGGACTATTTATTGACGTCCACCTTGCTTTTGAAAATAATTGTTAAGTAACATCTCTGCTGGGCTTAATTGACTGTTTCTGTTTATTAAAAAATAAATGGCATTTCACAGAACTAAACAATATTTAACGGGCCAAATGTAAGCCAGTGTTAATCTCTATAGAAAGGCTTCTCTCAGTGTATTGACCTTGTTAGATGTTGCTGATTGTAAGATTCGTGACAGGTGGTAAAATGTGATTTCTGATAATCTGATAATTTTACTCTTTCTGAAACAAGCCCATGTTTGACGAGTCACTTGGGGAGCCCTTCACCATCCTGAACAGCATTTCACACGTCCAGGCAGGGGTTCATACAATCGAGCTTCTGCTGCTAAGTGTCCAAAAAGATCTGGATGATACCAGAGGCAGTGGCTTTTCCGTCATGCTGGAATGGGTTACTGTCGACAACTCTGGTGAGCATGATGGTGTTTAAGGGCGGATTATAGACTTAGCCGACTAAACCCTGTTTAGTTTTTATTAGAATTATTAGAAAAAGTGTTCTCCTTTTATGATGGCTCTTAAATTGAGCTTATGTCAAAAGCAGCATGGGGATGATGTCAGTTTTAGTGTTGAAAGCAGCCACTGCTCAGAGGTACAATACAGTAAGATTGAAGGCTGTTTTAATGTAATACAATGTACAGTACTAGGTTATAGGATGGGAGTTCAGTGTTGTACAGCTCACAATAGCTTAATATAATAGCGCAAACTGTTTGCCAACAATGAGACCACAGTTCTCTTTTATGGGGACTGACAGGCACAGAGAAGCATAGGGTGGAGACTATAGACTTCATTATATAACTAAATATGAACAAAATGATTTATGAATTTCACTTTGGGTTATTCTTGAGAATTCAAAAACTTAGATCCCATGGCACAGATATACACACACACACACACACACATGGAAAGGCTGGGGCCTATCTTAATCTACTCTGAGTGAAGGCTGACCTTCACAGGACTCCACACAATTCACTCTCTTACCCAGGGTCAATATGGAGCAGCCAGTTAGCTCAATGTGCATGTTTTTGGATTATTTGAGGAAAATCAAGTACCCTGAAGAAATCCACTATGCCATTG
>JBCNYG010000001.1:50874141-50890437 GCA_039654305.1 Porochilus rendahli | reverse complement strand
ACCCCGAAGAAACCCACTATGCCATTGTGACGCCCTGGGTTCACGTTGTATACCTAGCAGTGCGTCTCACAGGGACTTTGCTGTCAAGATTAATTCACTTGCTAAAACAGAATTTAGAAAATTTTGTGAAACTTACTCTTTGAATGTTAAAGACTTGCAAAAAAAAAAAATCTATAATAATAAATAGACTAAAATGCTCAAATAAAACTAATCATTATATTAAAACAAAAGACAGGAGAAAGAGTTGGTGTGTATATGTTGTAGCGGTTGCATTGTTAGAACATTGAACACACACTACCCGTTCATAGTTTAGTCATTGTTTTGTCTGTTATAAAGTTTTCTGGGCATCATTTAATACAAAAAAAATCAGCTGTGTTTGGTTTAGTTTTGGATCAGTTTGGCAGCTGAAAACATTTATACCCAACTTTACCTAAACAATGTTAAATGAGCCCCAGTAAGATCTAGAAAAAATATTGAACATAACAAAATAAAACAAAAAAATCTGTTTGTCAGACAATCAGTGTATTTCACAGAGCTGGTCATAGAGTCAGAATCCCAATTATTTACTGTTAAACAATTTGTGTAGGTCAAGAAAAGAAGTATGAAGTGAAGAAAAGGAGGTCAATGAAGGGCAAGTCAGTGCCTCACTATGCTGCTGTGGAGCCTCAGGGGAAAGGGGTAATAGTGGCATCAGAGAAACCCTTCTCCTTTACACAGCTGGATGGCGTTTTTCCGGAGAACCCACCAACTGAAGATATGGAGGTGGAGAACGCAGGTCAGAAAAAAATGTATTCAATATTTTTTGGATTAAATTAGGTGTTTGTACGGCGTACTATGATAATGTTGTGAGACAATAAAGTGGATGACTTCAGTGAGGTCTTGCTACACGTTTGATGGTCTGATTAAGGTGTTGGGCAGAATAAGTGTCTGGTTCGCTCCCGTCACAATTTGTTCGCACAAAAAAAAAAAAAATAATAATAATAAATTTGCACAAAAAACACTGGCTCTGTGTCACAGGAGCCAGAGCTTGTTCTGCATTGGTAAGAACAGGTCGGATTTGTTTCCAGTGAGGGCTGTTGTCCGCCAAGGCTGTAATTTGTCACCGGTCCTGTTCATAATTTTTATGGACAGAATTTCAAGGCATAGCCGAGGTGTTGAAGTGTTCTGGATTGGTGGCTATAGGATCTTGTCTCTGCTTATGGATGACGTTGTCCTCTTGGCTTCATCAAACCAAGACCTCCAGCCCATACTGCCAAAGGTACCAAAACCTGGTTCAATGACCGTGGAATCACTGTGCTGAATTGGCCAGCAAACTCGCCTGACTTGAACCCCATAGAAATCTATGGGGCCAAGAGAAAGATGAGAGACATGAGACCGAACCATGCAGAAGAGCTGAAGGCCGCTATTCAAGCATCTTGTCTTCCATAACACCTCAGCAGTGCCACAGGTTGATAGCATCCATGAATATACTTTTCAGAGGGCTGACATTTTTGTATTTAAAATCCTTTTTTTTAATTGATTTTATGTAGTATTCTAATTTTTTAGATTTTAGATTTGGGGTTTTCATAAGCTGTAAGCCATAATCGTCAAAATTATAAATAACGTTTTGAAATATCTCACTTTGCATATAATGAGTCTATATAATATATTAGTTTGAATTACTGAAATAAAGGAACTTTTGCAAGATACTCTTAATTTTTTGAGTTTCACCTGTAGATTGGTGTCTGACCTGAGGAAAATGTTTGAAATATAACGAGCTCTGTAGCAGAGACTGAGAAATCAACGAGGAGCAGAGATCCAGAGTGGGTTAAAATGTCTGATTTCCATGGCCTACTACTGTATAAACCCCCCAACACTTTCATATCCCCTAGTACTTAAGTCCACACTTGTATATGAGCCCACATTTATATACTCATTATAAATAAAATGCTGAGCTGCTCTCAAATCAATATTAACTATTAAGAATCCATTTTTTTATCCGGAAACCATTACTGAAATGGATGGTCAAATTCAGGGAGACGCTGAAATAGCGTTTCCAGTCAATTGTATTGTATTTCCTGTACACTTATTTATTTTGGCACACCAAATGAGGACTTAAGACAAAGCTTTACTATTCTTTTAAAAATTCAGTGCACCATTATGACTAGCTCCCTAATTTAATGAGGCAGAGAGTAAACTTGAGGGAACATAGATGTGCACAGTGTCCTTGAGTTAGTCTCCATAGAAACTAGAGAAGAAATCATAGACATGATTCAAAACAAACCACTACAGAAAGCGGTAAGAAGAAAAAACACAAGATAAAGAGAGAGGGCCATGTGGATTTCTTTTGTTTAGTTTTATTTAACCTTTACTCTTACATGAACCCTTTATATAAATACAGCTCTACATTCACTATAGACCTGCCTATAGGGGGACAGAAGGCATTCCATATTCGAGATGCATTTCATTGTTCATTCCTGGGATTCTGTGTAAAACATCCTTTATATTATCCTTTTATATATATACTTGAGGTAGAGGTGGATGGACAACATAATGTGTAATAATTAAAAATATCAGTCCCAGAGGATCAACAGAGAATTATCAGATTGAGGATTTATCTGTGTACGCCATATAAATCCTCCAGAGTTAAATATACACCAATGTTGAAACACCTACAGTATTTATCTAAGCCAATCTGTGCACAAGTGAAATCGGCAACAGTTCATTACGTTCCAGGGATGTTATTGTAGAGGTATGTGTTAAAAGAAAGTGTGAAGAGAATACATATATTTTCGCTATGCATGAAACGTCAGTGCACTTTTTAACTGAAGGATAACAACATAGCACTGTAAAACTGGGTTTGACTTTACTATATCTTGTCCGGTGGCTCCACTCCGTTAACAGCTTCTCTTAAAAGGTTCTGAGCTGTCGGAATGTGTCAGTGGTTAGAGTAGACATTCAGCCACTGACATTAAGGTTGGTGAAACTTCATAATGAAGTGAATCTTCATACTTATGCATGAACTATATGCACTAATGCATATTGCTACAGGCTTACATGCTTTGGGTTTGCTGTTTGATTTCCGGAGTCCACAAACCAGAGATGCTTTGTCCTTATTAAAAACTGAATACCTGCTGCAAATGTGTTATTTTGCTACCAGTCTATTGCAGTTGAATCATGTAAATGTTAACACATCTAATTTGCAAATTGCAAATGCTATGTTATGGAATCGAGCTAAGTTTATTCTTTTAAATATTGCTGTACTAGTATATATCGAATGTAGTATTTTTAGATAAGCAATACATTATTAAATATAAAACAATTAAAGACTGAAGCAACATAGTGGGCTTTTAATATCTATTCAAATCATGAAGTGTTTGAGGAAAACTTGCAGTGAATGTTTTTCACACGTCAACCTGTCAGTGGTGTTCCATTCAGTTTTATGGCCTCCCACAGACAGGCTGTCAAGAAGGCGTATTAACACGAAGTGGCTTCTTACTTTACATGATCTGCAGCAGTAAGTGACAAGAACCAAGACTAGGATTTCTTTTTGTCTCAGACTATATCTTTATTTCCTTAACCAAGAATCAGTGACTCCGAACTGCTCTACTGTATACTGACATACGTATTTGACACTGTCTGGAGAAAACCTGGCTAAAGTCAAACATTTTATTTAACCCTCCTTCCATTTCCGTTGCTACGTACTTCGTCATGCTGCAGCTCAGTATGCTAACACGTTCTGCCATGTTGCCATCTATCTAATCTGGCTACTGGTTTTCCAGTTATTGCCGTGGTGTTTATTTCTGGTTATCATCAGGTCCTTTCCTGAATTTCACTTGCTTGTGCTATAGTTCAGTTGACATGTCAGTGATGTTTTTCTTACTCTTTACTTTACTACTATCGGTTAGATTCCAAGACGTATTCCTTTAGAAGTATTCGTACAGTGTCCAAAGACAAAGTTGGATCCAGTCTGTAAGATGCACTGTTTTGAGAAGAAAAGCTTTTGTGGAATCGTTCCGTCAGGAGTTTTTATAATTTTAATGGAAATTCAGTGTGTTATACTTTTCTTTAGAGAAAAAAAAAAAAACTTTTAAGGTATTACTCATGACAAATGAAATCATCACTATGAAAGAAAGGGTCATTAATGATGCATGCTTATTCAAGCTTTCCAAGGACCGGAAATGCTGTAATGACGTAAATGCAGATATTCAATAACATTTTCGGTCATCTTGCATTGGTCAGTATGATGATGAATAGAAATCTATCCAATGCCAGACTCTGTTCTGCTGTTGAACATGTAAACATTGTCTTTGATGTGCTGAGGCTAATGGATCATTCAAAATTCACAGCATGAGTTTATTTGTAGCTTTATGAAAAGGCTTGGGAGTCTCTGAGAACGCCTCTGAGATGCATTAAGCAACTTGTGTCAGAGTAACCAGCTGAAGTAACAAAAGACTGCTTTTCATATGCACAAACACACACACAGGAAATGGGATGCTCATTTCCAGCACTTAAGAGAGAACAAGAGATTGGGAGTGAGGCACTGGGTCATTCTGCACATGCATGCACATACACACACACATGCACATTGCCCCCACACACCTAATGTACAGTTACAGCATTAGCCTTTTCTCTTTCCCAGTCACCTTATTCAAGCCGAGACAGAGATCAGGTCTTGGTTAACTAGCTCATCAACAAAAGAGCATATTAAAGCCCCCACTATTTCTGTGGAAAGCCAGATCCTTGTATTCACTGTGGGGGGAAATTGTTCTAATTTCAGTATTAGGGTTTTGTCTGAAATTATGAGGATGTTCACACGCATGTGTGTGATTGTATGAGTCACCTTTCAATGGCTATTTCTCAGAACTCATTATTTCTTGCTCACTTTCCCCCCTGCTGTATTGTAGACTTTCTTGTTTTTGGCAAAAATAAAAGAACCATTATTTATTTGAAAGGCAATAAAGACCAGGGCTCAAAGATGTCCTCTTAATAAATATAGTCCTTTTTAAATAAGAGTTCTCAGAGAGTTCAAAACTCCACCAAGGCCAGTAATCTACCATATTAACGCAGGGCAGATACAAAGCAAGGCAAAATAGCACGTTGGCACAATCCTAAAGTAGGTGTTGCGTGGCTAATTTTGCAGATGAGGATCAAACAATGAGCTGTTTTGAGAACACAGGTGCAGCCAGTTTATCTCAATATAAGATTCCCAATCTGCAAAGAGCTGTGCAATTTATCTTAGAGTTGCAAACAAGTAGATTTTTTCTCTCTCTCTTTCTTTCTCATTCATTTGCCAAACTGCTAAATCCTATCGGGGTCACTGGGAGGCAGGAGCCTATCTCACCCGACACACTCACATCCATTCGCTCTTACACCTAGTCGTAATTTGGAACCGCAAATGGGCCTGTCGTGCATGTTTTTGGACTGTGTATATGTATGTGTATGTATATATGTATTGTGTGGTGGCTCAGTGGTTAGGGCTCTGGGTTACTGATCTGAATGTCTGGTTCAAGTCTCAGTTCCACCAAGTTGTCACTTATTGGGCCTTTGAGCTATGGTCAGGTGGACTACATAAGGGCACCTGCCAAATGCCATAAATGTAAAAGTAAAACCCTTTTTGGGCAGTGGTAGCTCAGTGGATAAGACCCTGGATTACTATAGTTCATGCTATAGTATAGTCCCAGTACCACCAAGCGGCCCCTGCTGGGCCCCTGAGCAAGGCCCTTAACCCTTAAGTGCTCAGTTGTATAACAATGATAAAGAGCGTCTGCCAAATGCCGTAAATGTAAACAATCAAACTCCACACAGAAACACCCAAGCCCAAGATTCGAACCCCAAGACTTTCTGTTAGGCACACATGCTAACCATTACACCATGTGCCGCCCAGATAATATTCAGATGCGTGTAATTTACTAATGGGACAGGTGTAGCTTGTTGATTGTAATCAGAAAATCATAAATGCTAGTTATACACACACTCTCGTTAAACACCATGGCGATGCAAAGATGATGAGACAAAAGAGAAATTCTCTGCAGGAGAACTTTCTGTGAAACCTCGTACAGCAATAATTGCTGCCATGTCAAGAAAGAGACCTGCTTTTTTCGGTGGTAAGTATATCCGCAATCAGCCATAAATTGTACGTCGTAAACCTTAGCTAATCAGACTCCAAGCTCGAGTTAAATGTTCTCCTCCCCATCTTTCAGGTGCAGTCTTGTCACTGCGCCTCCTTAGTCAATATGTGAGTAGTTTTTCCCAAACGCTGGTATAACTTGTTAGTATATCTTGCGCCAAATTTAAAAAAAATCATCTCACAGTGTTAAAAAATCTTTTAAAAACTCCTAGGTTGAGAATTTGATCCGAATCATTTCCAAAATCTAATTGAGATTTTCTTGTCCAAAGCCCCACCTCTGATAGAAATTTCATGAAAATCTGTACGTAACTTTGTATAACAAACAAATGGACAGACCAAAGGTAAAACATACCCTCGTTGGCAAAGATAATAATCTTTTAGACACTTAGACTTCTGTATAGATTTGATGCACTGAAAGATGCTGTTGTATTTTGTACCTGCCATTGAATGCATATTTGTGATTTGTAAATGAATGAAGCAGATGTGAGCTGAAGGATGCACCAGGCTTCTATAGAGCATGAAAATGAAAAGGAAGTATGTACTTGACTGAGTAATGAGGAAAATATATTCATTGTTTTTTAATAGATTCTTTTTAAGGTACTACAATGGGTAATATGCATTACCTCAAAGTAAAGCTTCATCATGAAGAGTCTTTTGTTTATTTGCTGTCTCTGATTTGTTGTCCAGGCGCACTCTGTTAAGACATGACCCTATTAAAAAGGACATTTTATGTGCTGATACTTCCTTTTCTTTACCCATTTTTTGGGGGGTTGGTTGTAGATCCCATCTATCTTTGGCAGCAGACAGAAGACGACGTTACAGTGTGTATCCGTTTACCTGAGGGCACAACGAAAGATGACATCTGCTACAAGCTGTCGGTTGACAGTGTGTGTGTGGGTGTGAGAGACTATGCGCCTCTGTTGCAGGGTCAGCTTTTTGCTCCTGTGGACCCAGAGGGCAGTGTCTGGACCATGAAAGATGATAAAAGGTTGGTGATTCTCTGCTGGAGATAAGAGATCTAATAAAACCAGCTGTTGAGTCTGGATCTTAAGTCTGTTTTTGTCATGTCTGCCATGAAATGTTAATTCAATGTACACTGTTTACACTGTCCAGTGTTTTATTCCTCTTACCACA
This sequence comes from Porochilus rendahli, assembly GCA_039654305.1. Classification (NCBI taxonomy): domain Eukaryota; kingdom Metazoa; phylum Chordata; class Actinopteri; order Siluriformes; family Plotosidae; genus Porochilus; species Porochilus rendahli. Next base: position 50,883,194 of record JBCNYG010000001.1, on the reverse strand, counting down.
GCACATCTGTCGACAGTATTTCTAATTTATTTATTAAACAATGACACATTGCACTTATTGTCCATTTATACATCTCACGTACTCACTCATTCACTCATGTACCCATGAACTGACTCACTGTCTGTCTGTCTGTCCTGCCCCATAATACATTGGACCGTTTTCGGGATTTCTGTTTTTACCACACCCTGGGTTTACACTGGGGCACTATGTTCGAGATCTCGACGATCAAAAAAGGCGTGGAGCTTCACAATTTGAGTGTGCTTGCAGCACGATCGGGGTATAAAAAGAAGACATCAAGATCTTTAAGCATTAAACTCTATTACACTCCGTTAAAGTCTGGTAAACTCTACTGTGCACCTCCACGCTTTCCACGTTCTATCACGATTGTCATCAAATTATAATACGGCAGAATAATCATGGCAAAATTTTTGTCGGTCAAAACTTTTGCCACGATCAGCGTGATTATCGCGATTCCACCAAGATCTCTCAGGATCATCACATTTCAGTCTCATGACCCCCCACGCTCATCACCATTCTCTCAAATTGTAGACATCGTGCCGCAGTGTAAACCCAGGGTAAGAGGGGTCACACCTTCGGGCAATTCTGTGCATGTCTTTGGATTATTGGAGGAAAACAAAGTGTTTAGTGGGAACCCAAACTAGTAGGACTCAACACAGAAATGCCTTCACTGACCATCCATTTATATATGGTTACATTTAATACTGTGGAACATTCTTTCCTGCTATCACTTATGTTATTATAGAATTATATACAATTTATTATATTATTATATAAATTATTACACTGAAGAGCCCCTTAAAAATAATCTATCCATTTCTTCACCACAAAAAAACATAACATATTTATGTGGAGTGTACATTATATCATGTCTTTTAAGTCCCCATACAAGCTGTTACTATAGAAACTACAGCACATTAATCTGTAAACCTGGCAGCCAGAATAGACTACTGTGTAAGCTACTGCTATAGAAAAAAAAAGAAAATCACATGCTTTTTGACCAATTAGAATTAAGCACTCAAGTTTTGTGGTATAAAGATATACAGATTTTCTCTGTATAAATTACTGTCTAAAAACTTTAATAAAAAAAACAGGCGATCAAAGACTGGTTGTGTTTATGCCTCCATGTGGGCTATAGCCTGGGCCAGAGCATTATGATTTTAGGTTGTCCACCTGTCTATATGTACGTCGGTCTGTCTGGGCCATTCTTATTAGCGTGATATCTCAGGAATGCTTTGACGGGTTTTCTCTGAACTTTGCACAAATGCCCATCTTGATTTAAGGATGAACTGATTAGATTTTGGAGATCAAAGCTCAAGCTCATTGCAGCCTCATGTAGGCCACTTTTGTGAATGCGATCTCTTAAGATTAGGTCATAAAAAATACAAATACAGGCTTCTAAGCCTAAAAAAAAAAAGACCCCTTTCTAGCAAACTACCAGTGACACCAAGCACCTGCTGCTTCTTCACCGAATACTGTCCGCTTTGCACACCGTACAGAAGTGTAAAACCTCCGGCTGGCAGTTCTAGTTTTAGGGAAGTTGACAAGGGAAGTCATGTGTCTAAAGAGTTTTTTCTCTTTTTTTTTTCTTTTCTTTTGAGTAATGCTTCCATCATAGCTTAAAACTTTCATCATAGCTAAAAACATTTGGAAGCAGGATAGTGAATAGAGCTCTGGAGGTTCATAAAATCCTTTAAAATGAAGGTAGACAAAGTCATTTTAACAGTGCAGCTAGGACAAGTGAAAAACTTCAGCTTTCAAATACTAAACTCTAGGGTCTTGAATTCTTTTTTTTAGGGTATTACTTCAAATATCTTTAATTAGACATGAAACTGGGTGGCATGGTGACAAAGTGCTTAGCACATCCACCTCACAGCACGATGGTCCTGGGTTTGAGTCCTGGGCCTGGGCGTTTCTGTGTGGAGTTTGCATGTGGCCGTGCTTGTGTGGGTTTCCTCCAGCTACTCCGGTTTCTTCCCACTGTCCAAAGACATGCACATTAGGCAAATTGGCTGTTCCAAACTGCGACTGCGGTGTGAGTGCGAATGGTTCTGTGTGTATGTTGGCTCTGTAATGGTCTGGCAAGCTGTTCAGGGTGTACCCCGCCTTCACCCATTGTTGGCAGAGATAGGCTTGGCCTCCCTGTTACCCTGGTGGGATTCAGCAAATGGGTGAGTCAGAGTGAATTGACATGAAACTTTGGAGGCTTCATTCATAAAAATATGAATGGAACAAAAGTTGAAATGAGAGCAGTCAGAGAAAATTAGAAGATAATAAAAAAGTAGAGCACATTGATGAGACGTTCAATAAATGATCACGACTCATTCTAATTAGTCGCACTTTGTTTTTAGCCCCTCGAAGAAGAAGGGTAGATGTGCAGTAGGAATTACACTGCATGTGCGTGCTTATGATAGATAGGAATGTGATGTGTGTCTGTGTCCAGTCTGGAGGTAAATCTGCGGAAGCGCAGTGAGGGGCCGCTCTGGTCAGAGCTGGTTCTGGGTGATAAGAGAGGACAGTACATCGTGGATGAGGAACAGGCTGCGCAACTTCATCAGAGACTCGCTTACCTCACTTCTGACGAACTGGTCCGTCATATTCTATATCCTTTCTTCTTCTCTTCCATTCTCTCTTTCACTCTCATTGTTCAACCTCAAACTTATAATTTCTCTAAATGAAAACCTGTTCAGCCTAGTATAGGTTAACATATAATTAGATCTCAGTGTTCCTACGTGAATAATTGCTAATGTGATGCCTTATCATGTTCTCTCTTCATTATTTGCTTCTTTATATGTGTTTTTACTTTCGCTGTCTGTCTATTGTTATTTGTATTTATCTCAAAACATTTTTTTTATATTTACAAGCTGCTTTTCTTCTTGATCCATGCCATGCTGTTATTCAGAATGCTAACCCAGAGCAAGAAAAGCCTTCAGGTAATGTCCAGGAACTGGAAGACTGCGATGACTTTCCAGAAGATAGTTCAACACTAATGAGGTTCGACGGTGCCACCTTGAAGCCTACTCATGTGGTATGTCAGTGCATGGATTAAACACAGAGTTGATCAATAAATTGAGTTTTATGTTCATCCAAAGCACTTTTTATGTAAATTTTGAAAGAAAAACAGTCCATGGTTTCAACAGTTTTAGCACAAGAACTATCTGTTGTGTCATGAGTTCAGTTCGGTCCTGGTTACCAAACAATGTTATAAGACTGGCAGAAATACAGTGTCAAGATGAGCTTTGTAATTGCAAATCTCCGGTAATGCTAGGGCAGGTAGTCTCAAGGTTACATCTGACGAGTTGTACTGATGTTATTTTCAATGGATGGCTACCCACAGAGCCACAGAATACAATTCTTTTGTTCAAACAAGTGCAACTGGCAGAAACAGAACTTGATTGTTCATTTGTTTAAAAAAAAAATTAAATTGTAATATGCACCCAGTGTTGGCTGAGATCCCCGTGACCCTAGTAGGATTAAATTGTTCAGCAAATGAATGAGATGATAATTAATGAGAACAGTGCCCATTTCTAAAAAAATTGGGGTTTTGTATTTATTAACACAATATCATGACAATGGATTTTTGCAGAGGACAAAAAAGCCAGAAATATACTGAAGCAAAGTATGATCCTGGTAAATGTACCAGAGTTTTTGTGGTGTGTGTCAGTACAACATGTGGTTACACTTCTTAAGAGGGGCACATTAGTCTACAAAAAAAGTTATACGCTCTAATATTTTGTTTCAGTGCCTTAAGATTTGATTACAGCGCATAATGGCACGGCATTGTTGCTTCAGTTGGTCAGGTCGAGGCTCAGCAACCATATGTGGCAATATAATGAGGCTGATGACTATATGCACTGAATGAGCAGGTTATCACATCAATGGACTTTTTAGCCACAAACATAACCTTGCAGTTCAAATATTGAAAGAGTGGTTCAGGGAGCACAAGGAACTGCCACCACAGAGTCCTGACCTTAACCCTACTGAAAGTCTTTGGGATGTGCTGGAGATGGAAAAATGTACCCAACTCTAGATAAAAATAAATGGTGTATATTACACAGGTATGTCAAAACGGTACCATGGTTAAACAATACAAGGCTAAAGGTGGACGTTTTTGTCTGGGCAGTGTAGTTTATCCGTTAAATGAACACATTTTTGGACAGTATTTGTTTAGGAATCCTAAAAAAAGCCTTAGTCACGAGAATGATCGACATGATCATGTCATGAATGTTAATGCCAAAGCTTTTCATTATTATTACAAATCAACCCACAGCTTTATATCACTGGTGACATCACAGCAATTTGTGCAGCAGTGCCCTTTCCATATATTAGGAGCTCTTGTAAACAAGAGATTGCAGTGACTTTTATGAAGAGATTAGTTTTGATTTTAACTGCTATGACTCATCTGCACTATATACTCAATCATAAGTAAAATTAAACTCGGTGGCCTGCCTGGGTGTGCAAACAATTTGAGACGCCATCGGTAATAGGAATGTTCATTAGAAGAGTAAATAAATCAGCACATAGAGGCTCTGATTTACTAAAATACCAAGTAATTAACTTTATATGCATTTGTGTATGCAGCCAGATAAATTGCGCAATCCATTATCCGGGATGTTGTGGACGATTTAAAGTGAAGAATGGAATTACATCACATAAAAGTGGAAGGAAACACTATGCAAACTAAGCTTTTATGTTTAATTACTGGTGCTGTGGGTGGAATGTGAGTCACTGCAAAACCACCCCGATAGCATTTCCATTTACTCACAAAACTGACACTACGTATGCCATTTTGCTTTTTCAAGTATCCCTTTTTAGAACCTGTTAAATGAGCTGGTATGTTTTCATGTTTTGTCAGCGTTGAGCAAGTTTTTACACTTTTTTGACTCGGGGTCGGAAACGGTCACGGTCTTCTTAGTCATAGAAAGATATCAGTCATGTTTCGTTGGGTCTGGCATATTACTACTACTTTTTCCTAAAACCAGACAATTACCTTTGACATCGAGTAACTTAGAAAGGGGAAAATCAAGATCACAGGATTAAATTAGGAGGAAGCAGTTTTCTGAAACAGGAATGTTTTCAGGAGGGATGACACATTGCAGTCCCATGAGCTTCCAGAGGGTTGTGTTGCAGATGTTCAACTCTATAATTGGTTAAAAGTATGGCGTATAGTTCTTTATTAAATTAACAATGTATTTATTGGCAATTTACTCTTGTGTAAAAGAAATAAAATAGCTTTTCAAAAGGAAAAAATCTATACAGATGGCACCTATCCAGGATTGATTATTTCCCTTTAAAGACAGTAGTGTATTATATAACAACTTTCATATATCTTTACATGTTTTGACATAAATACTTTATATTACTTCATGAAAGATGTATGCATTGTGTATAAATGTATTATGAATGTGCATGTAAAGGTACCATTCATATTAAGGGTTTCTCTTAGCTATGTAATATTAGATTTTTTTCTGTGCTCGATGTGCCTTTTCGCTTTTTCCCCTCCTCACTAATAACATCCTTCCAACCTACTAAATTGCACTTTGATGCATGAGGAAAACATGCTGACCTTTTCATGAGTGCACTCACTCACATATTAAGACTTAACAACATCCTTAGTGCCAAACCAAAAAGCTGCCGCTAGGGCTTTTCCTGGAGCGTTCCGATTGCATATTTGTATCCCTCAGCTGAGTGCAGGAACAGAGCTGAAAGGTTTTCAGGTTCTTCCGTTTGAACCCCTCTTGAGCACTGTGTGTCACCTTTATGACTCACACCTGCTTTCTTGAATGGAGCTGAGACTGTTGGGTAAAAAGCTTGACATTTAGCTTCAGTCTTTGAAATTAGGTATTAAAAGTTTCTTGCCTGATTTCTGATAAAGGTAAAGGATGTTTAATTAAACACTGATTGCAAGTATTCTGGTAAGAGAAACAAGCTTTCCTGGCTCTCCTACTATCTATTGAAGTAGTTAGGTTATTAGCAAGGACAGAACATCCTCAGTTTCTGAAGGAAAATAGTGGCATGTGCGTTATAATAGCACGGTTTCATAAGTACTTAATAAGGGCAATTTTAAAGATGTTAGAATCTCTTCAAATAATCTGAGATTATTTATATAAGGAGATGTTTTAATATTGGCTGTATTGTTCTTTAAAAATTGGAGCTGACACCATGGATACTGGCTTTCACACGAGTCAGTCGCATCTACACCTACATCTGATCTATATAATTAAACCACAGAAAGAAGCTGCCCTTCAACTCTTACTTAAAACTGCAGTGTATTTTTATATTATGTAACATGCAATAATATAATGCATTGATCTTATATACATTTCTACTTTGGTTTTTACTGACATTGAAACCTGATGACAAACATCCCGAACTGTGTGACTTTTGACCGAGAAATCCAGCAGGAAGAGAATGTAATTAATTAAAACTCCTTCTATGCATGGGAACTGTAATGTGGCAGACACTTAAATTTCATCATTTCATCAAAATACTAGTGTAAAAAAAATGAGTAAGAAGATGGCACGAACGCATGATCACATGAACATCTGTAAACTGGTATCCAAGAGCTCCAATATCCTTCCACAGTCTAAAGACATGCACTTTAGGCTAATCAGATATTTTCGTTTGTGCATAGGTGCGAGTGTGAATGTAATTGGTTGTATCTGTGACCCAGCAGTGATCTGGTGAGGTGTTCATGGTGTACCCTGCCTTCACCAAGAGTTGGCTGGATTGGGCTCCAGCTTCCGTGCAACCCTCAACAGGATAAAGAAATGCAGACACTGAATGAGTGCACATTTTTCTAGACTTATCAGAACTGAAATATGTTTTGCTCTTGCCTGCATCAAGTCGAACTCTTGAATAATCATCGAAATTTTAAAAGCTGATGTCTCACCATAAACTGAGTTGATTAAGTGTGTGTGTTCCATGTAACAATGCAACAACCATTTTTAAAAATCAAATTATAAGGAAACTGGCAAAGTCAGAAAGTAGACAAAACTAAAACAGTTAAGTAATGTAGACTAAATAACAACATATCAGATAAAAACAGACTAAACAAAAATATACCCATGTCATCTGAGTGGGTTATTTTTATATTTTCTTAAAGTAGATATGTCAAAGTCCTTGCTGGCACTTTTTTTTTATGTTTCCCAGACTGGGTTTTTGCATACGAACACATTTCTGAGGTTGTATTTGGAGGAGGACGGATGCTAATCTGTAGGATTATTTTTTTCTTTTTGATTTTGCTCCACTGAATAAATCTCGCAAGGGAAATCATTGCCTCTGCATTAATCCCATCCAAAGTGAGCACATTCACACGTAAACAGTGCACACACACACACACACACACACACACACACACACACACACACACACACACACTCAGAGCAGTGGGCTGCTACACACATTGGGGTGCCCGGAGAGCACTTGGGGGTTCAGTGCCTTGCTCAAGGGCACTTTAGCCATGAATGTGGAATAAGGGAAGGTGCAGCTCACTCTCCCACCACCGCACATTTTTCCCGCTGGTCCGGGAATCGAACGAACGACTTTTCAGTCCCAAAGCCGCTTCTCTATCCATTAGGCTATGGCTGCTCTGGGATGAATGAACGCCTGCTGTCAAAATTCTAGGATGACGACTCCAAGTATGACATGTTTGTACGAGTCAGTGTATTTCTCATGTCTGCTTTAGTATACAGGGTGATAGAAAGGATTGAAAAATGTGAAATGCAATTATTGATTACAATTCTAGGGATAATTTTACCATCTACTTTTACATCCTTGGATAAAAAACTAAATCAGTAATGTTGACCAAACATTTGCCAACATGCTAATTTTCAACAGGCGATGTGACCTATATGATTTAACATGTATTTATTTTATCTTAATAACGATTATTGATTCATTTTCATCAAAGGCACACTGTAAAATTGCTCTCAAATTCTTGGTTTTGTTTTATTAGGCGAACCTGGGTAGCCACCAGTACCTTTTCACTGTCGACATAAATCCATCTGAAATGCCAGCTTTCTGTCTGCGACATGATGTTGATGCCTTGCTGTGGCAGCCACGTCCTGAGCAGTCTGATGACTTGTGGGAACACATTGCCACCTTCAACGCCCTAGGTAAGTCCAAACATAAACAGTCCTTCTTTCTCCTTTTCCTACACTGTTATATGCTGCCTGGTCTAAATGTCCAAAACTGTGATTGGAAAATTCCCATTGTTTCCCACTGACTGCATTTACTAATGTGTATATAAAGTAATGATCCTAAAAAAAAGATAATGTGGGTTTAACATCAGAATATGTGTTTAATCAGCCTATTTATGTTTCTGTACGTTTCAGTTAAATAGCTTTACTCATTAATTACATAGAAGCGCTCTTTGTACAAAACAGCCTTTTCAGCAGTCACAGCCTGTTATAAATACACTTTTCCTTTTAATCATAATTAAATTAGATACATTTAACACTTACAACATTCTGTTCCATAGATTATGAAAAATATTATGTACTCTAAATGCTAATTAAAAATTACTATAGACTAAAGGATAAATGTTTAATAAACTCCATAATGACCCTGATGTTTGTTTAGGAGATCTGCTCAACACACACCGCAGTGCTTCACATTATTCTAAGTAGTTGTGGAAGAGTAATGACCCATAAAGGGAAAGGATTGGTTCAATTCTGAATCTGCTCCCTCTTAAGGCTTCTTTCTTGTGATCTATCAAGGAGTATTTCTTTGTCACCATCACCTCTGTGTTTCTCATTAGGGATAAATTTATATTTATATCTATACCAAGATAGATTTGTATTAAAAATAAAAATGTTATTTAATATTTTATTCATTTTATGTTTATATTGTACTACAGTTAAATGATTAAAAAAAATACCAAACTGTTCTCAGCCGACTCTGGGTGAGGGCGGGGTACACCCTGGACAGCTCGCCAGGCCATCGCAGGGCCATCAGTCACACTCACACCTAGGGGTGATTTGGAACAGCCGATTAGCCTACTGTGCATGTTTTTGGACTGTGGGAGGAAACCG
>JBCNYG010000001.1:50793912-50814984 GCA_039654305.1 Porochilus rendahli | reverse complement strand
GAGAGAGAGAGAGAGAGAGAGAAAGAGAGACGGGGGGGGGTGCTCCAGTAAAAAGAACAAAAGAACAGCTTTTAACACAGAACTTTTTGAGTCTAAGACAAACCATTCTTTTTTTTTTTTTTAAGAAAAATGCCTTTTAAATGCAAAATAAATACATAAAAATATTTCTTTAAAAAAACTTTAGAGGCAGGAAAAAAAGATACCTTAAAAAAAAACCTCAGTAGTGCACTTCTGATGTAAACAGAGCAACATTGAATTGTGACTTAATGAGCATCAGCTGTGATTGGGTTCTTATCACCCACACACCCGTGTCCTTTTGTGGCTCTGCTGTCCTGTTCAAGTGCACACAGATCACATATCCATAGAAACCAAATCCCCTTGTTGCTAAGGAGAGAGCTCGACGAAGGTCTTGGTTTATATGATGCATCAAGTAAGATTTTTTTAAGTGCTGTTGTTTAGTAACAGTTCAAATCTCAACTGATTAATTACCAATATTTGAATCAGTCATGTTCATTCATATGGCAGTTACAGTAACACTAATAAAAACTATATTTCATCACAGGAATAAGAAATGAAATCCAGAAATGCTTTTGGGATTAATATATGATCACAGTTTGCTTCGTATTAACTGAACCATAGCATGAGCACAATGTCTCTCATATTCACAATAAACTATTCCCCCATGCAATACTGTCTGTTAAGGTAAGCACTGGTTGCTAGGCAACCACAATAATAACAGGCGAAGATTAAAATACTCTATAGACTGAACAATGTCTTAATTATCAGGATTATTTTTATTATAATAATCCGTTGATTGCATATGGTCTGAAATAGTGCTCTGAATGTTTGTGCTTGAGGTGGGATGAAGGTACTTATTTCTGAGCCAGTATATTCTGATAAGACAGTGTGAGTAGGAATGTTATTCCTGCACCTCCTCTTATCTTACTTTGGGTGCCAGTAGAGACAATTCACTTTATTCAGGTTTGAACCAATAACAGAGAACTCACACTAACACAGGATTCATCCACGAGATTCAGCCAATCAGAAGTTTAGAAAAAGACCAGGTGATGTTCTTGTCTTAAAGTTGTGTGTTCCTGTCTTAAAGGAGTAGAACGTGATGTGGTCTCTAGCTGTTGAAGCCCAAGTATCTCAAGTTTCAAGGTGTTTTTTAAATTTTTGTGAGATGCTTTTCTGCTCACCATATATGTAAAAAGCAATAATTTGAGTTACTGTAGCTTTCCTGCCAGCAGGTACCAGTTTTGCCAATAAATCTGATCCCCAGTACACTGTACCCTGCCTTCTCCCAGTGTCTGCTGAGACAGGCTCCAGCCTCTTCATGACCCTAATTGAATTAAGCAGTTTGGCAAATTAGTGTGTGAATGAGTTTACATATTCTTCCTGTGCTTGGGTGGATTTAATCAAAAAGTACTCCGGTTTCCTCTGACAGTCCAAAGACATGCCTGTTATATGAATTGGCTGTTCTGGATTGCTCCTAGGTGTGAGGGTAAGTGGAGATGGATACTTGTGCTTGGGCATAGGTTGTGTAGAGGGTGTGAACCCACTCAGCTAAAAAACATTGCATCAGAAACCACATACACTAAGTGGCCCAATGCACCCGGGGTACAGGAATTATAGATTACAGATTGAATTTATTTTGGATTTGTTAATCACTGAATCTAAGCAAATCTTTTACATACAGCTTTTTTATAGTCTATAAATTATTATTCATATCAGTCTCATTAATCATATGGGTTTATTAGTCATATGGGTTTATTAGTCTTATGTTACTGATTCAGTGATTTTAAATAAAGTTACCTCAAGCTAGCAGTTTCCAATTTAAAATTCAAACAAATGCAACTCCTCACGTTAAGGCCACACCCACAGTAAGCTAGGGTATAGGGCTCAAATGAAGGGGTTGATGATGGCTATCAGTTCAGCATGTATGCGATGGTGAACTGATAGGCATCATGACTGATAGTTGAGTTGAAGTGACCTCTTTTTCCTGATTGGTTTAATGTTGTTGAAGGTGATGTTTCATGAAGATATGATATAATATGTACAGATCCTCCTGTGCATCACAGCTTCCATGGCAACAAGTGTGTTGTTTTCTCTTGGTTAGTTCATGCACTTAAATCCCTTGCGCTGGCTGGTTGGTTAGAAAGTCTCCTTGTGCATTTTTACCTTCAATTCACAGTTTTATTTCCCCATGTATTACTCTTCATGTTATTTTGAGGCTGCATTGTGGTGTAATGCTTATCACATCCCCCTCACAGCAAGAAGGTCCTGGGTTCAAGTCCTGGGCTTGGGCGTTTCTGTGTGGAATTTTCATATATCTCCCCGTACTTGCATGGGTTTCCAGTTTCCTCCCACAGTCCAAAGAAATGCACATCAGGCTAATTGTCTGCTTCAAATGTGAGTGCAAATGGTTCGGTATGTGTTGCCCGGCAATTGTCCGTCAAGCTGACCTGGGCGTACCATGCCTTTGCCCAGTGTCGGCTGAGATAGGCTTCAGCCTCCCCACATCCATAATAGTAGGATTAAGTGGTTTGTCAATTGAGTGAGAGAGGATGAATGTATTTTATACAATATTTTTGGAATTGTCCAAAATTAGGAACATGGTCTTAAAATGAACTTGCATCCTTTATTTAAAAATCGCAAGCGCAGTGAATGCAGTTTGTTCTCTGAGCATATAATTTTATTCACCGCTGGAGTGAAAGGAGAACTGCCAAGGAGGATTGAATGGAGAGTTGCCAACTAATTCAAAAAAGTGTTCTGAAGGAGAAACAATAAACTGACTATTCATTTTGAATTAATGTGTTAAAGCTGATCATTTGACAGCACAAAAAGTATTCAGTCTTCATAAGGCATTGGCCATAATTCTGTTAGATGCATAATTTAGCAGAGAAGGCAATATAAGATTAATCATGCCGTGAAAAAAGCTTTACTCACCTGCCCTTTGATTCATGCTGCTATTGCAGTGTCTGACACTTCTCTCTGTGGCTCCAACACCAGTCCTTTGGGGTGGTGATAAAATGCTTCCATGGTGAATTGATTTCATATTTTAAGTGTAGCGTGCGTCCCTGGGGCAGTAATAAACTAAATAAATCTGAGTTATTTACACAAAATTGTGTTTCTGCCTCAGCCTGGTTTATGATAAGAAAGCACTTTGAGAAGATCTGGTATTGTGTCAGAGGCCCGGAGAAAGGTTGGTGTTGCACATTCCAAACTGTCCATGAAGCTCTTACAGAAATATAGAAATATTACAGTCAGAGGGTGGCATGGTGGCGAAAGGGTTAGCATGTCTGCCTCACAACAAGAAGGTCCTGGGTTCGAGTCTCAGGTATTTCTATATGGACTTAGCATGTTCTCCTGGTGCTCGCATGGGTTTCCTCCAGGTACTCTGGGTTCCTCTTACAGTCCAAAAACATGCACAGTAGGCTAATCGGCTGTTCCTTTGTGTGGATGTGAGTGTGAATGGTTGTGTGTGTTGCTCTGTGATGGACAGGCAAGGTGTTCAGGGTGTACCTCGCCTTCTCACAGTGTTGGCTGAGATAGGCTTCAGCCTCTCTGTGACCCGATTAGGAGTAAGCAATTCTGCAAATGAATGAGTAAGTGAGTGCACAGCCAGAGGATCAGAAACTGCGAGCCTTCTAGCCTTTTAAAATTGAAGGGCAGAGTGTGACGAATGTCTACTTTGGAGTTGAGAAATGAGCACACAGATGGATAGAGTGATTATTACTTCCCTTCCTTCAGGGTTTTTTTTTCTCCTCTGTGAGCTAGTGATCAGTATCAATAAAGCGAACATGTTCTCATAAAAACAAGTACTGTGAAATTCTGTCTTCCTGGCAGGCAGCACCCACACAGTCTTTTCATTACAATGTCCTTGTACCTACAACCTGCTCGAGCTCCTGCTCGTTTTCAGAATAAACAAGACCATCTGTCAAAAATATTCACTTACAAGGGAGGGAAACAAATGGTAAGAAAATGCTTTAATAAATGCCAGCATGTGTATGGTTAGAGTCATACAGTGCTAGGTAACTTCAGTAAGGCCACATTCCACAACCTAATCCACATAATTTCTTTCCCTCAAATTTGAATTAAGATAAGCTTTCAGAAAATATATGGCAATTTAACCCTTTCATGCCTTGTGTCTACATTAAGAATACTCAATTTAATGCAAGTGTAAATATAAGATGGGCAAGATGTTTGCTTAGTAGTTAGAGCACTGTCAACCTGAGCAACCTCGTGGCCGACTGGGACCTTTCTGTGTGAAGTTTACATGTATAAACTTATATATAAGTATATGTAAACATATACATATGTATGGATGGATAATTTGAGGCTGGAATCTGCCTTTTTTAATGTTACAGGTTACTTACTCACTCATTTGCCAAACTGTTTAATCCAACCTGGGTCATGGGAAGGCTGGTGCCAACACCGGGCGAAGACGGGGTACACACTGAAAATCTCACCAAACCACTGCAGGGCAACACACACAACCATTCACACTCAGACTCACACCTATGGGCAATTTAGAACAGCCAATTTGCCTCCTGTGCAAGTCTTTAGACTGTAGGAGGAAACCTGAGTACATAGAGGAATGCCATGCAAGTGTACGGAGAGCATGCAAACTCCACATAGAAATGCCCTTGCCGAACCTGGGACTTGAGCCCAGGACCTTCTTGCTGTGAATGGACATGCTAACCACTGTGCCCTAGCACAGTTTAGCCAAAACATTTTCATATATGCACCAGTGAACATAGAATATATATTGTTAAGAAATTTTATAAACATTTTAATACGTTCAGTTGCCAGAGAATTTTTTTTATAAATACTAGAAACGCTGAGGGAGCACAAGGAAGGACAGTCTCTCTCCTGTTTTCCCTTGATCAAAGCGACAAAGGTACAGAGGTAAACCAAAAACGAATCATTTGATCCTTGACCCATTCTCCACCTTCGCAGAAATTTTCAGGAAAATCTGTTCATAACGTTTTTCCCACAAAGTTGTTCACAAACAGACAAACAAACAAGCATAACCTCATTTGGGGGAGATAATAAATATATAACACCTCACTTCAGAGTTAAATTAATTCATTAAAAACAATCTTTAATTATACGTTAATGATCCACTGCCTCAATACATTACTGCAAATTGTTTTAAAACACATCTTGAAGTGATGTATACTTTCAAAACATTATTTTTTTATTCCTACAGAGATGTAGGTAGACTTAAAAACAAACCATTTATATAAATAATTATCATAATATCAAAATTACACATTCAATTTAATTGCATGTATATGAATCCTGTAGCAGATGGAAAATTTGGGTACAGTTTAATGCAAATGTGGCTCTTATATAAAATTCCTTTTTTCTCATTCTCTCTTCTGTGCTCTCTCTCTCTCTCTCTCATGCTACAAGTTATGAAATATATGAATTGCCTAATTCTTTGTCAAAATTTAATGAAAAATCACCAGAGCAAGAACAGAGTTATTTCTTTCAAGACATCACTTTTAGTCTGTCAGCTTAAACTACTAGAACAACAATCATTCTAATTCAAAAAGGATCCATTTACTTTAATTAATTAAGCTTAGTGCAATTAAATTTACTCAGATGATAGCAGGAGGTGGTAATGGGTAATCATTTATATAAGGTATTGGAAACAAACATCCTCAGAGACCCTTGAAGTAATCGGCATCTTATCAGAGAATTTAGTGAACCATTAAATGATACAGTGACATGTTCCTGATTAGAATGCCTTTGCAAAGATTTTTTTTAATCTTCTTACATTTTTTTTCTGGAGATGGGCTTTTTATGTATTTGTTAGGTTTTACCTGTTTGATTTTGTGTACACTGAATATTAAGAGAAAAGATATAACTGCATGCAGATTAAGAACTATCCTCTCTCTGGGTTTTAGATACCCCTCATAGGTTACCGTGTGTCAGTAGGCCTAGAAAACAAAAAGGAACACTGCACATATATGCGTGTGGTCAGCAGCTCACTTAGTCACTAATTTGCCAAACCACTGAATCCTATTAGGGCTTGGGGAGGCTGAAACCTTTCTTAGCCGACACTGTGTGAAGGTGGAGTACACTCTGAACAGCTCACCAGACCATCGCAGGGCAACACACACAACCATTCACACTCACATCCACACCTAGGGAAAATTTGGAACAGCCAGTTAGCCTAACGTGCATGTTTTTGGACCGTGGGAGGAAACCAGAGTACCTGAAGGAAACTCATACAAAAACAGGGAGAACATGCGAACTCCAGACAGAAATGCTCAGAGCGTGACTAAAACCCAAGACCTCCTTGCTGCGATGCAGGCTTGCAAACCACTACACCACTGTGCCGCCCCATATATTAGTTTCTTAAGGTTTGTAGTTCTAGAGCCATTCGGGTAAAGCAATGCAGGAGTAGTCAGTTCAAAATAAGAGGTACATGCAATTCACACGGTATAAGCCGGTTACAGTGTGGTCATCAACAGAGGCGAGGCTAGTTAGAGTACATTCATCTGCACAGGTGCAGTGTTTTTGATTTCTACATTTGCTCATTTGTTGACAAAAAGTAAAATAATAGAAATAAAAGAAAACAAGTGGTGTGTGCTTAATTTTACCTAACAATATTTTCACAGGTGGTGGTAACTTTTAAAGTGGACTTTCACTGATCACACCATCAGGGGTTTATTTCATGATAATGGCTCACTTGATGTTTTCACTTATATATTATATAACAGTTACAAATCCACTAATTTGTTTGGACATGCAATGTTCCACAATTGTTACAAATTCCGGTTCTTTTAATACTCTAATCCACTGAAACCATTTCTGCATTTACAATCGTCTGCCAGTCAGTCTGTGCATTCTGCAATAAAAAGCAAAGCTGTGTTCAAATGTGGCTTCTTTAGTAACTATTTTGTTGACTGAGCAAATGCTCATGTGATACTGCTTAAATATGTTAGTATCGTAAAATAACACATCATAACGTATCTTACACAATAAGATTAACAAAGGTTATCCAGTGTAAATTGATTTACATTCATTATGAACTCTTGGACATTAGTAATGTGTATAAAGGTCAAGCATCGTTCAGCGGGGTGAATTTCTGTCTCCAGTTTCCATTCACGTAAACATTTCTGTCAGTTCTTTTGAATCAGGCCCTGCGATGGTTTGACGAGCTGTCTAGGGTGTACTCTGCCCTCGCCCATAGTCGTCTTAATTAGGATTAAGCGGTTCGGAAAATGAATGCATTTGAATCAGATTAATTTCCCACCTGAAAATATAAATCAAAAATCAAATGCAGGCCATGTCTCTCTGGATGGCTGGATGCAAGGAACCGATTCACCGGGAATCGATTCAAAGAGTCGTTCATTAACATCACTGCACTCTACGGGGGTTTCAATAAAGTTTTCCCCCGTTCGGTTTCATCTCAAGATGGCGGAGTACGACTTGACAACTAAAATCGCTAATTTTTTAGACCGACACCTTGTTTTTCCGTTATTGGAATTTCTATCCGTTAAAGAGGTATGAGTTTTTAATTATACTTTTTTTTGGCTTATTTAAAACCGGAATTTATTGTATGAACTGACTCACGTGCTGCTACCTAGTAGCCGGTTTTTCGGTTAGCTGGTTGCTACGTGGCTAGCTAATGAAATTAAGTTCACTCAGGTCCATTAATGGCAAACTGTTTTCCAGATATAACAGTTCAGCTTTAATGTTGTTAAAGTGTATCATGTTTTCAATAATAAAAAAGACTAATTATCTATAAAACCTCCTCATTCCACAAACAGCTTTGTTTTGTTAGCCGATTTCTGCAAGCAGCTCAGGGTATGGATGGACCCGCTGCAGGAATCCGAGTGAAATCTAATTTGTTTTTGTAGATCTACAATGATAAAGAACTCCTTCAAGGGAAGCTGGACCTCCTCAGCGACACCAACATGGTTGACTTCGCCATGGATGTGTATAAGAATCTTTATGCAGACAGAGAGATTCCACATTGTAAGTGTGTGTCCAGCTTTCCAAATGACTAACATCTCATCAAACCATTCAATAACTACAACATGGGTGATTATGGGGTTTCTCAACTGATGATCCCCTTCCTTTCTGTTGGAAACCAGATTTTTAGTGTATGAGGGATGAATTGAAACCCACTAGCTTATAACACCAGCACTCATATTGGCGTAGCCCTGAACATGATGTGCTGTTCCCCTGTTCATTCTCTTGTCCGTGCAGCGCTGAGGGAGAAGAGAGCTGCGGTTGTGGCCCAGTTGAAACAGCTACAGTCAGAAACAGAGCCCATCGTCAAGATGTTCGAAGATCCAGAAACCACCAGGCAAATGCAGTCTACCAGGTGGGCATTCCTGCTTGCAGAAGTCATAATTATGAACCACTTCTTTTCAAGTGCACCACTACTGCTTTCTAGTTAGCTAGCTTGATCAGTGTTTTTTTGTAAATCTCTTGTTTAAGTTCACAAGGTATCGCTCTCATGTATTGAGACTTTTGAGAGTAATAAGACATTACATTAATATTTACAACAATTTACAATGACTTACTATTATTATTTTTATACAACTGAGCAATTGAGGGTTAAGGGCCTTACTCAAGGGCTCTACACTGGTGATAGTGGGGATTGAACCACTGAGCTTTGGATCAGTAACCCATCACCTTAACCACTAAGCCACCACTACCCCTGGAAATGCCTGGAACACTTATGCGATCATGTCGATTGACCCCCCTGAAAGGCAAACAATTGTCTGTCGTTGTCTACCTTGAAGTGATTACACCGGCCTGAGAACAAAGTTTAGTGCAGTTCAGGATGTTCTCCAGGGCCAGGATTAGGAAACTGTGTCATCAACAATCCAATCGACATCAACAGTTACTAGAGGCAATGATTTAATGATGTTACGCATTAAGACATAGCTGTTTGTAACTGATAGTCGGTTATTTTGAATTAGATAAAGAAAGGTGTTATACATTCATAGTTTTTGTGCTTTCTTGCTAAAAAACACCTTGTGAGACTGGCATAATTTGTGTAAAGTGTAGGAGCTGCAGGTAAGACGATGTGTACATTACACTGGATGAAAGTATAATAGGTACTGTAGGTGTCTTAAGAAGTCGTCCTCTCGGTTGTAGTATATCAGGATAAAGCATAAAAAGGAACTTAAACTGGATTTGGTCACTCCAGAGACAAAAGCAATCTGTTATAGTGACATTTTTGTTGTACATAAAGATCATTATGATAGAAAATGTACTGAAACTCATTTTTTTAATCAACAGATATAGAAGTAGCCTCTTATCTTTTTATCTAAAATTCAGCATTTATCTCTTCAAAATAGTTCACCAAAGTTCATTTTGCTACTGTAGAACTCTTGCAATGTAAGTTGTTAGTCACTGTGCATGAAACAATTTTTGAAACACATGCATGTCTTTCCATCAGTCTAGAAACAAGATTATATTTATACTATATATGATTGATATCAGCTTGGAGTATTAATTTTTTTAACATTTAGTTTTTACCCATATCTTCCTTAAAAAATTAAGTCAACATTCATTCATGATAATAAAAAAATGCTCAAATTATGCTGTATATTTCTGTTAAACTGTGTGTCTTTAAATCCTTTCCGGAGAAGGCATTTTTTTACACAAGACATGCAAGCACACACTGGGAAGAATTTCTCAGCATTAAAAATGAAAACATAACAAACACATCATCTAAGCAGGTTTCCTTCAACATTAGTTTAATATAGTTATTAACTGCAGTTACAACAGCATCAGTGACGATCATTGGAGAAGACACTTTTGATGGACATTCTTATCAAGCTGATGTGAAACTCTGTACAAATTTAGCATTTTTCATTCAATCCAAATTGTATTTTCCAGCAAGCTATACAGTACTGTTCAGGGGGGGGGGGGGATAACATTTTAATGTACTGTCAACTTTCCGGAGAAGACATTTTCTATGTCAAGGTTCCTGACCAACTACATTATAAATAGATCTTACACACGGTAGAAAACTCTTTCTAGAGTGAATTAAAATCCACCTCCTAAACTGATACATAGTTTGTAATTAGTAGTAATTATGACTTTAATTAGTTCTTATGAGGATCAATTATGACTTTTATTTCAGTACTCTACTGGCTCAAAATTTTAGCAGTATGTTCCTCTAATAAGATTTTTTTATCAGAATTCAGAAAAGTTATCACTAGTGTAGCTGGGACTAGTGTCCCTGTGTGGAAGAGTGAATAAGACATAACATAAATTATACTAGATGTCTACAATTGTATTCTAGGTGTCTAAAATTCCATATATAATCACGTTCAAGAGAATCAATAAATATTTACCACTTGTTACCAAAACCTCTGATAAAATAAACCAACTCTTTAAACTAGCTCTTATGTGCAGGTTGCTCTGAATATTTTTTACATCAGAAACTTGTACAATCACTCCAGTCATACACGAAATCACTTTCATTCCTAATAGACATACAAAGTCTTTTTTTCTTTTTACTTGTGTACAGAATAATGTAAAGTTTATGAGAATGATATGAGGGGGTTGATGTTATTTCTGACAGAGACGGGAGGATGCTGTTTGATTACTTGGCCGATAAACACAACGTAAGTTAATGTTCTGTCCCTCCACAATGTTTTTTTTGCTCCTCTGCATGTTTATTTAGCGTGTACTCAATGTAAATTCCCTGTGGCAGCAGGTTAAATCTTTTACATAGATACATTACTGTCAAATAAGGTAAAATAAAATCAAGAATAGCTAACATGTCAGTTTGTATTCAGTTTCGGCAGGAGTACTTGGACACACTTTACCGTTATGCTAAGTTCCAGTACGAGTGTGGCAACTACTCTGGTGCTGCGGAATATCTCTACTTTTTCCGCGTGTTGGTGAGTTTCTCTGTCTTTGTGATCAGTTTGATTGTGTAAGTTTTTTTTTTTTTTTATTTTATTTATTTATTTGTTTATTTTTTATTCTAGACATGAGGCGGTAAAGCCCTCTGATAGCTTCTGCATGGTTTGTTAGTATATGATGTATTTCTGACCATTCTTTTGATGAAAATGTTATTTACATTAACATATGTAAAGATCTACAATTTTTAACTTAAAAATATGTGATTCATCACAGCAAGGCAAGTATTAAGTCGGAAATCATTGAAATACTTTGAAGTTTTAACATGATTTTCCCCAAAGCTGTGATTAAAAGGCTAAAAATTCCTGGCAGCTTTTGGTTAGTTAGTCCTAAAATATATGAATATATTAGAAAATGTGGTATCATTTTAAAGCTTAGGATATTGGCTACAAAATGGTACCGATAACTCAAAATTATTAATTTTCAAATTAATACACAATTTGCTGTGATGGATCACATATATACTACATATACTCACTGTATCGGGTACAGCACAGTGCTATTATATTTCACACACTACACATCGTTTAGCGATGTCCTTATCACATGTCTCATTGTGTAACTCACCTTTATTTGGCCTAAAAGAGCTCTGATCAATCATGACTTGGACCCCACAAGACCTCTGAAGGTGTGCTGTGGTGTCCTGCACTAGTATATCAGCAGCAGGTTTTTTAAGTCCTGTAGATTGCGAGTTGGAGCCTGTATGGATAAGATTTGATTGAAGAGCACATCCGTTTGATCAGGTCGAAATTTTGGGGAACTTTGAGGCCATGCCACATTGAAATCTTTGTAATGTTTCTCAAACCGAAACCCATTATTTTTGCACCATGGCAGGTCACATTCTTCTGCAGAAAGAGCCCTCTGGCGTTAGGGAACATTGTGATTTGCACCTGTCCGTGTGACAGTTACATGAATGCAGGTCACATCTATTTCCAGGAGAAGATTGCCCAGAGCAACACACCTCCAGTGGCTTGCCTTCTTCCCATAGTGCATCCTGGTGCCATTATCATTCCAGTCTACTTTCTTCTATTGCTCCATGGTCTAGTTCTGATTCACACATGTCCATTGTAGGTTTTCATCAGCAGTGGACCAGGGGTCAAGCATGTGCTCCCTGATCAGTCTGTGGCTACGCAGCCTCATACACATTGATAAACAGTACACTGTGTTGATTTGAGGTGATTCTATCATAGCCTTTGTTAATTTTTTACCAATTTGTACAGTAGCTCTTCAGGTCAGAGGAGCAAGCCTTCACTCTCTATGCACATCAATATCCTTGGGTGTTCATTGCCCTGTCTCGCTTCACTGGTTCTGACCCAGTCTTCTGGCGATCACAGTGTGGCCTCACATAGGTCCTTACGATTGCTCATTTCTCCTGCTTTCCTGTGTATGTTATGGTTGTGAAATATAAGAGGAATCATTTTCACTTATTAACTGAACAGAACAGAGTGCTGACCTTAACCCTATTGAAAATATTTGGGATGTGATGGGGAACACTTTATGGAGTGGTGAAAAATGAACCCAAGTCTGGATGGAAAAACTGGTGTGATGTTGCTTAAGGTTTGTGAAACAGTGGTGATTGTGTTGTAATTAAGGCTAAATGAGATCCACCAAAATATTATAGTTTTATATATATATTTTGGCCCGCCCATGCTGTGTACTATAGAAAATGTTGGCTCCATTAGATATTATTTAGTTATTTTATCTTTTTTCTTTCGCCATTCACAAAATAAATATTTTGATACACATGACAGGGCAACTAAGACACTGTAAATATGTACTTATAACACCATGGATGTAATTGTATCTACAGTATTTGGCCAGCAATAATACCTGTATACATTTTTATGTAATAAAATAATGGGATAAAACTTGGTAACGTCTTTGAATATATACACACATCAGTGTGGTAGGTCACATGCTATGCTCAGTAATAGAGATCACTGCTCTGATGGGACAAAGGATAAATGTCTGAAATCTGAAGGTACGGTAAATCTGAATGCCAGTGTTGTGGCACAAGAGGTGTGAAGTTTTTTTTAAAAGGGCCAGCCATTATGTAAACTTTAATGGTGTCATTCTCCTGTAGGCTTGGCCTAGGTTACTGATGGTCTGTGTAAATACAATTGAGGACCAAAATGACTAATAATTTTTTGTCTTGTTCTGTTATGTTTAACTGAACCCTCTCTTTTTTTAATATCAGGTTCCTTCCACAGACAGGAATGCTCTGAGCTCTTTGTGGGGAAAACTGGCCTCTGAGATCCTCATGCAGAACTGGGAGGCAGCTATGGAGGACCTGACTCGCCTCCGAGAAACCATTGACAACAATGTGAGTGTGTTATGGTTTAGAAAGATATTGATCAGTGTGTTCGCTTTTTCTAGGCTGGAGTCTTCATGGGCTTGGATTACTATTTCACATACTACAGTAATAGGACACAATTTTTCATGTTTTTGATTGATGGATTTTGATTTATTGATTGATTTTATTAGTTTTTGTGAGGAGTTTGCCCTCCAGCCCTACCTGCGGCTGTAGTAGGGTTAAGCTATTCGACAAATGAGTGATTGATGTTTTTAATGTGAATAAGAGATTTACAGATGAGTGAAATCTCTTTTTGAGCTGAAACTATTTTGTTCCTTCTTTGGATGAATGGAGTTCAGAAAATAATGAACTTTTATATCAGAAACATGCTGTATATTATCACTGGAAATTATTTTCAGTCTGTGCTTGAAAAAGCATTCATTCCTAGTGTCTCTTATATTTAAACATATGCTAATGAATGTTGCTTAGTGATGTGTATGTATTACTTTATTATAATATGTAGTGGGTTTTAATAACGGTAGTTGAAGAGAAATGAATGTAAAACATTACAATATTATTCATCATGATAATCAGGATTGTTTAATGTTTTGTTATTGTGCAGATTTGCTTTAGTGCTTTGCTAACATGCTCTGTCAGCTACTACATAATAACGTCTCAAACATTAATTATACGTGATGTAATGCTCCTTATTCCTGTAAATCTGTTGGTCTCAGCAGGATATTAGCTGAGCTCTGTGCTTTGCTCTTCCCTGTTTCAGTGTGTTTGTTACAACCACAGCTGTATTACAGAGTTTTTCACTTTGTAGTCTGTATGTTCATGTTCTTGTTTCCTCTTGTTGCAGTCAGTAAGTTCTCCTCTTCAGTCCCTGCAGCAGAGGACGTGGCTCATACACTGGTCTCTGTTTGTTTTCTTCAATCACCCCAAAGGCCGGGACAACATCATCGACCTGTTCCTGTACCAACCTCCGTGAGTGCAGCTACAACATGCAGAGAATCCATATCGGAATAAAAGTGTAGTTTGTAATGCAGGAAAGCAGTGCATTTTAGCATGACTAGATAAGCTGAGACCCAATTTCAGCGCTTTGGGACAATTTAAAGAGTAGACTGTCTTTGTGCTCGTCTCCTGAAGGATGAATACGTGTTTTATGGGATTCATTTAAATGACACTGAAATGTTTCGAATGACTGACACATAAATTAACACAGAAAGACCAACATTTATTTGTTTGTTTGTTTGTTTTTTACCATGGGGTAATTTTTTTTTCTAACATTTGATCCCCAAAAAGAAAGCATTCATCCAGTCAGGGCATCGCTTCTTAAATCATTGCACTTGCAGTTGACAGCTGACAGAATATAGCAGAATATAGCAGAGACTGTCTCATGATCCGCCACTATCTGACCAGCGATTAGCGATTAGTTTAGTGGAATGCTGGCGGAAAATTCATGTTGAGTTACAACATTGTGAACTTTTTTTTCATATTTTTGGCATGCTTTATTTGCATCTGATTGAATTTTTCATTAAATATTCATTGCAGTCTGTTGTAGCGTTTAACACATGCAAAAGCACGACCTGCTCATTCCAATGATGCTACTTGCTTGTATGTACAACAAAGTGTTGGATGCTAATAATTTTTAATCCACATTAAATGTAATCATCGGTTACATATCTATATGCAGCTCTGTGTCCAGCTTAATGATGATAATAATAATATAATAATTATCATAAAAAAAACGGATCTGTCCACAGTTATTTGAGAAAGTTAGAACCAGCTTGCCTAAGAATATTGTTTATCATGAATGAAGTCCATTCCCTTAAAGATTTCAGGGATGCGAAGGAGCAACACAGTGCTAATTGTGGTTTGGGGTTTTTTTTTGTAGATGATGCCATAATTATTTTCTTTATGCTGTTCATTAAAATAAGAATTTTCATTAGGTTTCTTTTATGTGTGTTTTATGAAGACAAAATATTCAGCTATTAAACAAAATTCGGTTTGTGTAATTTTTTTATTTAGTTATTCGATAATGTATATATTTAGCCACTGCCTAAAAACAGAGCTCTGATAATGTTTGCATTTATTTTCCTTAAAGAAACAGCTGCAAGTGCATTTAGCGACAGCAGTGGCTGCGTGCTTGTTGGGTTGCCTGTGTGGGCATGTGAGTACTGACAGGACAACAAAATTGAGCTCATGGATTATGACATTTGCATATGTATAGAGGTCCTCCGAGTTCCCATGTAAAGCCAAAAAGTCGAAGATGAAGATCCAAGTGTGGCAATTCCATTTTTTTTTTTTTTTGGTCAGTTCTGGTACTTCATTTAGGATCAGATGATATGTTCAGTGTTTTAATTGGTACTGAATTTGCTTTATTATTATTATTATTAGTAGTAGTAGTAGTAGTGTATTCATTATTCATAGTTGTTTAGTAGTAATTTATCATTAGTGGTAATAGTAGTAGTTTATTATAAATTTTATTATTATTATTAGCAGTAGATTATTATTAATAGTATAATAGTAGATTATTATTCAATTTATTATAAATAATATTATTAGTAGTATAGTTTATTAGTAGAAGTATAGTAGTAGTTTATTATTATTATTATTATTATTATTATTATAGTAGTAGTTTATTTTTAGTAGTAGTAGATCTCAGTTACTGGATACCTGTGTGTTAGGCATCAGTTCAGAAAACTTCTGCAGATTGATAAATGAAACACATTGAATTTTTCCAGTCTGTCTCTGTACTACAGTGGAGCTGAAGGTGCTTACTGGATGTTTTCATTGCAGGTATCTGAATGCCATACAGACTATGTGCCCACACATCCTGCGCTACCTAACCACAGCTGTCATCACTAATAAGGATGTGAGGAAGCGCAGGCAAGTCCTCAAAGACCTGGTCAAAGTTATTCAGCAGGTGAAAAATGGTTTTATGCACGCCCTCCTGCAAAATTTATTATTTTAAAGAGTTTTTGGGGTGTGTGTGTCAAATATTCAAGTGTGTATTTTGGTTGTGCATCCTTAGAGTTTATTTTTCCTCCTATTCATTTTGTTATGCTTGCTCCTTGTTTAAAACGTAGCCGTGAGTAAAAGTCACATGAGCAGCCTGCTTCCATTCCTGAGTATTTGATGCTAGCTGTCACATTCATGGAGGGATAATGTCCTTTTCTCTCTTTTGCCTCAGGAGTCTTACACGTACAAGGATCCCATCACGGAGTTTGTAGAATGCCTGTATGTTAACTTTGACTTTGACAGTGCTCAGAAGAAGCTCAGGGAGTGCGAGTCGGTAAGGCTCAATAACTACTTTGTGTGTGTGTGTGTGTGTAGAAGCTAGACTTGTCACCTCTGGAAGAGCAAAATGTTGGCTTAAGCTTATAATACGTTTTGCACCATTAAGCTGAAGGTCCACACACCCACTATATGTGAATATATGGAATTTACTGCTTTTACTCAAAAGTACCAGTGCTGTCTGGAGAAAAGCCTCCAAGTTCTTCCTCTAAACTATAGAGCTGGCATTACAAGGAAAAGTCCACCCTGCACCATTTGCATATTAATCGTTAGTCAATGCAACACTGGAATGATGTGATCTGTTCTGACGCATAATGCTTGAAACAAAACGACAGACACTCACAGTTTGCCCTGATTATATTCTTCTGTACAGAATATCACAGTCCCCACTAAAGGTTTTGTAACAGCAAGGCCAATTAATTGATTTATAGGATTTTTTTAACTGCCATTTATTTGAAAACATGCTGTTTCATTACATGGAGCGGCATGGTGGCGTCATAGTTTGCATATCCGCCACACAGCAAGAAGGTCCTGGGTTTGAGTCCTGTGCTGAGTGAGGGTGTCTCTGTGTGGGGGTTTGCATGTTCTCCCTGTGCTTGGAGGGTTAATTCTGTGTACATGAGGGTATTAGCTGTTCTAATTTTACCCATAAGTGTGAGTGTGAATGACTGTGTTTTGGTCCTGCGATGGATTGGCGTGCTGTTCAAGATGTATCTCGCCTTTACCCGGAGTGGGCTGAGATAGGTGCAAGTCTCCCTGCAACTTGATTAGGACTTAGAGGTTCAGCAAATGAATGATTAATCTTCTGCTCAGTTCAAAAAGGTGGCACAGAAGGCATGTTACTAGGTGTGGTGATTGGGACAATAAAAATTAGACATTTTGCATTTTTCTTTGTCATGCATATCTGATTTTTCTGTTTCTTGCTGTAGTTCTGTGATTGTAGCCGTTTTGCTGTCATTGAAAATGTTTAATATTTTTTGGGGCTTTGTTTTTTAGGTACTAGTGAACGATTTCTTCCTGGTGGCTTGTCTGGAGGATTTCATCGAGAATGCTCGCCTGTTCATCTTCGAGACGTTTTGTCGGATCCATCAGTGCATCAGCATCGGGTACGAACTGAAAAGGGTAGCACACTAATCCTCTTAGCCCTGTAAATCAAGGTTAGCTTGGTGTGAATGTGCACACTGCTGCCAAGATCATTGGGATTTCAGCCCAACCCTTCAGAGAGCGGATATAAATCACAGCGGGGTGTGATAAAGATTCAGGCAAAACAAAAAGAAGGGTACAGTTTCTGTTTGTGTGTACAGGTGTGGATGACACTTTTGCTAGTTTGCTTTACTCATGTTGCTGTTTTTGTTCTTTCATGTCAACCTTATCTCAGAAGCCTTTTTTTCCCCACTTATTTATAATAATGTAATGTAGGCAGCTTGAAAGAGAATTTCTCAGGGTCATGGCTTAATGAATATATTGATCCGAGTGGACATGAACAGTAATGTTTTGATTTGAAATGGTTTGTTGTTTTTACATTTCCTCTGCTTTTCTTTCCTCTCATCTATTATCCTTTCCTCTCATGCTCTGCACTTCCACCCCATCTGCAGCATGTTGGCAGATAAGCTGAACATGACCCCCGAGGAAGCCGAGCGATGGATAGTAAACCTAATTCGCAACGCCAGGCTGGACGCTAAAATCGACTCCAAACTGGTGAGAAGCCCAGAGGCCTGCTGCTTCCTTTTCCATTAGTTCAGTCTGCCAGTGCTGTGCAGTCCACTGACTCCAATAAAGCAGCTGATTAGCCGTTAGATTTTATCAGCAGCTTTTATTCTCTTCTGGGAAGCATCATGTGTGATTAGAAATTGTTAGTGATGGGATGAGACAGTTTAGGCTCCATGGGAACCGAAAAGTCAAGGAAAAAATGTTTCAAGCAACAGTTAGTTAAATATAAATAAATAAATGCATTAATAACATAATCACTTGCATTTGAATTGCTTAATAGTGAGAGGGTCATGGACCGACATTGGGCGAAGATGGGGTGTACCCTGAACAGCTCACCAGACCATTGCAGGGCCAACACACACAACCGTGCACACTCACATTCACATCTAGTGGCAATTTGGAACGGCCAGTTAGCCTAATGAGCATATTTTTGGACTGTGGGAAGAAACCGCAGTACCCGGAGAAAACCCGCCCAAGCCCGGAAAAAACTTGCAAACTCCACACACGCCTGAGCCTGGAAATCAAACCCAGGACCCTCTTGCTGTAAGACAGACATGCTGGACACTTCAGTGTACACTATGCTGCCCCAAACAACACCGCTATTAATGATTAGCTAAGGGAAAGATGGATGTCAATGAATGGACTATTATCTATATTTATAAGCACAGGGAGAAGATACAAACTCCACACAGAAATGACTTAGTCGAGCATGGGACTCAAATCATGGACCTTCCTGTTGTGGGGTGAAAGTGCTAACCACTACGTCATCATGCCACCCACTTCATATTATCAGCAGTTTCTAATTATTATCTGTGTGGGAATATCAACCTGTAACATTTAAAAAGTCTGGATCAAGGATTTTTTGTATAAACATAAATCTATCATGTGTGGGGGTCCCCCCCTGTCAGTTTTTTAAATTTTATACCTTCAGTTATTCAATATTCTCAGCATTTATGTATTTATTTTCTGAATGGTGCCCTTTAATGTTTTCGCCTGTCTACCATAATCTGATAAGTGATCTAATAACAATAATACAATTTGAGCCACTTCTCTAAATGTAAACATGGAAACATGTTTAAAGACCAGTTTTACTCCATGTTGGTCTCTGCAGGGTCATGTGGTGATGGGAAACAACGCCGTCTCTCCATACCAGCAGGTCATCGAGAAAACTAAGAGCCTCTCGTTCCGCAGCCAGATGCTCTCCATGAACATCGAGAAGAAGCTCAGCCACAGCAACCGAAACGAGGTGAAGAACAGAGCTGAGTGTAGTAAATTAATAAAGAGCAGAACATCTCTTGATTTTCCTTTTTTGAAGACTAATGGACATTATGGAGAAGACAAAGTATAGACTGAAAACATTATTTGCATTTTTCTAACTTCCAGAACCAATTCCAACTTCCAGTTTCATTTTCTTTACAGACGCCGAACTGGGCTGCTCAGGATACCGGCTTTTATTAGACCCGTGGGACATCATCTCCCCATCCCAATAACACTTATCCAAATAACACCTAATGATTTTCATTTATTTATTTGGGTTTTTTCCTCTTTTCATTCTGTTTTGTACTGTAACAGCAACACTGTTGCCTCAGTTCACTGCCAGTCAGTATGATAACATGAAATAAACAAATCTCAACAGTATATCAGCTTATTCTACATGGATCAGGGTTTTCAGGCAGTTACTCATAAACAAAAGCTAACTAGCTTATTTATTGATTAATTGATTGATTTATATTTCTTGAAAACAAATAAATTATTTGATCCAGTTATGGAAAGAAATGCAGCAAATATCATTTGGTGACTGGGTTTATTTAGCTTGCAAGTGAAATTTTGGTAAACAATGGTTAGAAAAATAAACAATATCATGTATAATTTTCTTCAAATCTAAACACCTACCCATGCGGTCCTCTACCAAACCACTTAATCCTACAATTAGGATTGCGGAGAAGCTGGAGCCTATCTCAGCCGACACATTAACGAAGACAAGGTACACCCTAAACTGCTTGCCAGGACATCGTAGGGCAACACACACAAGATTCACCATTCACACTCAAGAGTCAGTGGTATAACAAAGTGGAAGCGATTGGGAAGGACAGCAGCTCGGCCATGAGGTGGTAGGCCATGTAAAATGACAGCAGAGTCAGCGGATGCTTCAGCGCATAGTGAACAGAGGTCACCAACTTTCAGCAGAGACAATCGCTACAACCCTCCAAACTTCATGTGGCTTTCAGATTAGCTTAAGAACAGTGCGTAGAGAGCTTCATGGAATGGGTTTCCATGGCCAAGCAGCTGTGTCTAAGCCATACATCACCAAGTGCGATGCAAAGCGTCGGATGCAGTGGTACGAAACCCGCCGCCACTGGACTCTAGAGCAGTTGATGCGTTCTCTGGAGTGACGAATCACGCTTCTCCATCTGGCAATCTGATGGATGAGTCTGGGTTTGGCAGTTGCCAGGACAACTGTACTTATCTGACCTCATTTTTAAACCCTATGGATTAAGAATGGGATGTCACTTAAGTTTGTAAGTGAACATTCAAAGTGAATACTTTTGGCAGTGTGTGTGTGTCTCTCTCTCTCATATATATATATATGAGTCATTGTATATTGTGTGTGCGTGTGTGTGTATACACACAAACACATACATACACCTATATCCTAAAGTAAAAACAAATATAAGTGCTGTCCAAAATCCAATTTACATTGTTTTCCTTGTTATGGTGCAGCTAATTAATTAGGCAAATCATACTTTCACCAGAAGATATCTTCTGTCTCAGTAAGGAGTTGGAGCATAAACAATTTTAGAAAGCATAATGCATAAAAAAGTATATATATATAAAATATATTTTAATATAATATA
>JBCNYG010000001.1:50755966-50779704 GCA_039654305.1 Porochilus rendahli | reverse complement strand
AATAATTACCAGGATATGTAAAATGGGAACCAAAAAGTGAAATGCCTACTTGCAACATTGGTCCTAGATGTGACGGTGCCATGAAATGAATCCATTTCCCATCCAGGGTGTTCTCAACACACACCCAGTAATTTCACAACAATCAGGACAAGCCTCCAAACCAAAGCAAGCTTGACTTATGTGTGTGTGTGTGTGTGTGTGTGTGTGTGTGTATGTATGTATATATGTATATATGTATATATATGTCCTAATATTATTATTTTAATTAAGTTGAATGAATGATTTTCACTCCCTGCATGTGGAATTTTTTTTAATCTTATGTAGCAATGAAAAGGGCCAAACTTTATTTGTTCACCTGACATCCCCAATTATGGTCACTGGCTGTCTAACAACAAGCTCTTTGTGTCAACTTGGAAGTAGGCAGCAGAAAAGCACCCACATAATTCATTGCAAAAACCTCTTTGTGGTTAACTCAGTGTTGCCCTTGTGCTGTATACTTGCTCGCGTTCAGCTCAAATAGTTTAGCAGAGTGATTTTGCAGGGAGAAAACTATTGTTTCCTTGCACGTGGAATGAATACCTTGTTTTCATTTTTCTTCCAGCGGAAGAAAAAACAGAAGGAGAGAAATGTCACCTCAGCTTTGGCTAATGATGGGATTGTTGGAATGATTGCATTGGCAACTCCTTCGACTCAGGAGAAACAGATGGCATTGAAAGAAGAGAATAAGGAGGAGAGGAAAAGGGTAGAGAAGAAGGAAAAGCAGAAGGCAGGGAAGGAAGAGAAGCAGAAGACAGGGAAGGAGAAGAAGGTGGTAAAGGAAGAGAAGCAGAAGGCGGTGAAGGAGGAGCAGGTGGGGAATGAGAAGAAGCTGAAGGTGGTGAAGGAGGAGAAGGCGGTGAAGGAGGAGAAGCAGAAGGCGGTGAAGGAGGAGAAGCAGAAGGCGGTCAAGGAGGAGAAGCAGAAGGCAGTGAAGGAGGAGAAACAGAGGGTGACAAAGCAAGAGAATGTGGAAGAACAGGGCCAGACAGAAAATCCTACCACAGTGAGGAAGAGGAACAAACGCCGCCTCAAGGTCACCATTGCATCGGAGGCCGTAACCTTTGATTCTCCAGAGAAGGTGAGTTTGCTCTCACCCAGACTTAGCAAGCTAAACGTACCTTACCTAATTACGTCATCCTTTTTTATGTTGCATGGATCCATTTCAGTATGCTGCTAGCAGACTATAAATTACTGAACCTGTCCTGCTGCTGGTACACGACATTTTATAAAAATGGTTGAAACTAGAGGTTTCAAGGAAAAATAAGAACATAATTTACCGCAAGGTGGCACAGTGTCATAGTAGTTAGCACGTCCGCCTTACAACAAAAAGGTCCTGCGTTCGAGTCCTGGACTTGTTGAGGGTGTGTCTGTGTGGAGTTTGCATGTTCTCCCTGGGCATGCGAAGGCTTCTTCCAGGTACTCCAGGTGTCTCCCCCAGTGCAAAGACATTCACAGAAGGCTTATTGGCTGTTGCAAATTCTCCCTAGGTGTGAGTGTGAGAGTAAATGGCTGTGTGTGTGTTCGCCCTTCTATGACGAGCTGTTCACGGTGTACCCTGCTTTTGCCTGGTGTCAGCTGAGAGAGTTTCCAGCCTCCCCGCGAAACCTCGAGTTTTACCACTTGGAACATCAAGAAAATGGGAGTCATACTGATTTCAGGAACCTCATTCTAATTTTAGCATTTCAAAATATCAGAAGCAATACTAAGTGTACTTGGCTCTGATGTTGATTGGGCCCACGATTCTCAGCTGATTCCATTTCAATATTGTGCCATTTGTGTCCTTTCTACATCACTGCCTATCTATTGACTGACCATCCAAAGGATATTGCTCATCACAGACTTTCGACCAAAAGACCACACCTAATTATTTGTTGTGCGCACGTATGGGGTAAGATGCTAATCTCGCTGAGTCTCAGTTTCAACATTCAATTCATGCCATGATTTTTTTCCTGAGTGCCCCCATCACATTTGGTGCGCGTTTGATAAAACCGGGCTATGCTAAGCAAAGAAGCTTGCAAGCAAGAAGTCCTCGCATCAGCCAATCAAAAAAAAAATACACACACCTTGCCACATGTGGTTGCTGGGGAAGAGGGGGGAAGCTAATAAAAAGCGTGACACACCCCTTCCTAGCTTCAACCAAACAAAAAAATACATGTGACTCACTGCATGTGGCTGCTGGGGAAGAGGGGCAAGCTAAGAAAAATGTAAAAAGAAGGGGAGCAGCATATGTATTAGAGTGTGACACGTGAGTGGATTTTCACTCCAGTCCCATCTCACTCCCACAGAAGGAAATCAGTCATTTCCCAATCCTGGTAAAGTGACTCCTGCTCCCATCCTGCTTCCATTCAGAATGACTCTTGCATTATACCACTTTCCACTTTTCCCACTTTATTTCAATGATTTTCAAGTACTTCAAGGCATTTCAATAAGCTTTCAGCACTGTAAAGGGCCTGGAATTGTACTTTTTCAATTCAAGTACTTTCCACGACCTCAATCACCTTGTATGGACCCTGAGTGAGGTGGACGTGCTAACAACTATGCCAGTGACCAAACCAAAAACATCGCTTTGCAGATGGGGTGAGGTGAGACCGGGGTTAGGAAAGTATTAACTGTGTTTTTATTGAAGTTATATTTACCATATATATACCACAGGCAGCAGGCGGCTCTAAAAATTACCAACTGCCTCTTTAAGACTTGAAATGAAAGTTCTGATTGCTTGTGGTTAAAAAACAAAAACAAAACTAAGTATACTTAATGTGCTCTATTTCTTCTTCAGCCTAATCCTTTTTTTTTGCCATCAATTCATATTGTTACATTGCGTGACCTTGTAATTCAGCTCAGATTGCCATCGAGGTCCTTAATAATTCATCTAAATGTAATCTGGAATGTATTTTTAATTACGTGACAACGCATCAGATTCGTCAGTGACAAAGTCAATTCTACACAGTAATCTATCTAAATTTGCTACACAATAATTTGTTATATAATATATATAATATATAACTTTAATAATGGTAAAGTGTATACCATAGTAATTTAGTAGCTAGATGTATATCACAAGGTTCTTGTCCAATTCTGAAGCCGAAAGTGTTTAAAATCCCAAAGGCACCTTTAATCAATCAGCCAAAAGAATGAAAACAAACCTAACCCACTAGATTAATTCCTTTTATCTCTTTAGATATCCTAGGATAGAACAAGTGCAAGAGCTCAAGCTTGCTGTGGTGTATATTCAGCTGTATCTTTCTTAGAATGAAGCCTTAACATAATTCCTTCAGTTTGTTTAACTTGGTGAAGTTGGCACTCAAATTGGCACTAAAGCTGGATAACATGCACAGTCAGCTCATAGCCCTCCTCTGTTAATCTCATGCCTCCTTGTACCAAGTCATTTGTTTTCAAAGAAGAGTTTGCTAACCTATTATTCAAGATTTTCCCAGGCATTAACAGTTTCATCATTCGAAATAAATTGACATTGGACAGTTGCAATCTTTTATCGTATACCTTTTAAATATGATAGTAAAAAATATATTTTCTATAGTTGCCATAAATTTGGATGGATAAAAAAAAGTCTTGTTAGTATAGGGTTACAGGAACCCAAACATTTGTTCAACACTATTTTGGAAGTTGGTACCTTCAATATATTAGCCATGGTAATGCTGTTAGTGTGGCATGATGGCATAGTGGTCAGCCTCACAACAAGAAGGTCCTGGGCTTTGGCAAGGGTGTTTCCGTGTGGAGTTTCCTCCTTGTGCTTGCATGGATTTCCTCTCGGTATTACAGTTTCTTCCCACAGGCCAAAGACATGCACATTTATGTTAATTAGCTGTAACAAATTGCCCCAATGTGTGAGTGTTAATGGTTGGGTGTGTTGCCCTGTGATAGTCTGGCTAGCTGTTCAGGGTGTATCCAGCCTTTGCCCAGAGTGGGCTGAGATAGGCTCTAGTCACCCTGGAAGACTGGATTTGCAGACAGCAGATTATCGAACATATTAATGAATACAGTTTTTGGTTTAGAGAGCTTTTACCCCAGCTGTTTCAGGTGGCATAGTGGTTAGCATGTCTGCCTCACAGCAAGAAGTTTTTGGGTTTGAGCCCTGGGCTCAGCAAGGTGTGTTTCTTGTGAAGTTTGCGTGTTCTCCCTGTGCTTGCGTGGGTTTTCTCCAGATTCTTCGGTGTTACCCGACAGCACAGAGAAATGCACATTAGACTAATTGGCTGTTCAAGATGTGCCGTGGAAAATATTCACCTTGAAGGTGGTAACACTAGCTCTGTTTAGCACAACACTGTCATTAATTGCTTCCCTTAAAAAATATATTTCTGACAGGTTTTATATTGATTTCTTAGTTCATGGTTACTGGGGTGGCACAGTGGCATTGTGTTCAGCTGGTCCACCTCACTGCAAGAAGGTCCTGGGTTTGAGTCCGGGTTCATCAAGGGCGCTTCTATGTGGCGTTTGTTCCTAGGGGTGTACCCCGCATTTGCCCAGAGTTAGCTGAGATAGGCTCCAGCCTCCCTGTGACACTAGTCGAATTAAGCAGTTGAACGTTTCAGGATCACCAACTTCTGACAAATCTGATTTTGAGGATTAAACAGCACCATAGTATAGCAGCGTATGTGCCTAGGCTTAGTGGTAGCTTGGTGATTAATCCTTTGGGTTGCTAATCTGAAGGTTGGGTGGTCCAAGCCCCAGTACCACCAAGGCACTGAACCCATAGTTGCTCAATTTTATGTAAGTCACTCTGGGTAAGGGTGTCTGCCAAATGACAAAAATGTAAATGTATGTCTAGAAGAAGATTTAGAAATGACAAATTGTACCTGTAATGCAGTCCAAATTGTGCAGGAAGAAGTGCAGTTACAGGGCAGGGAACTTGGATTGGGTTTTTTTTTTCTACGCAATGCGCAGGACTCCACTGAGAAAGGGTCATGAGTGTGTAGTTTATGACAAGACAAGAGTCTCTATTGCTTCAGTAGTGTTTCACTGACTGCCTCATTGTTCTTTAATCATAGTTGAAGTATTCAGCTCCTCTCGAGCAATTGTGTCCTGCTGAATAGAGCCAGAGCCTGGTGTAAATGATGCGTCCTGCTGTAGGAGGTGATATCACTATTGAGCGCGTCTGCATCATCAGGAGCGTGTAATCCTCTCCCTGCTGCATTTACTGTCGCGATTCTCTGCTGATTCCTCCAAAACCAGACGCAGCGGATTCTCACCAGTCCTACTACTTCCGGTAAATCTTTTGATTACTATTTGATTAGGCGGCGCCCAGTGATGGAGAGCTTATTGCTCGAGTAGGA
The DNA here is from genome assembly GCA_039654305.1 of Porochilus rendahli. Lineage (NCBI taxonomy): Eukaryota > Metazoa > Chordata > Actinopteri > Siluriformes > Plotosidae > Porochilus > Porochilus rendahli. The sequence goes on along the minus strand of JBCNYG010000001.1, from coordinate 50,774,377 downwards.
AACGGTTTGCATGCGACTGACAGACCGCATATTAATCCATGAATGTAGGAAATGTACCAGGAGCCTGTGCGTTTCAGAGCACTGGGACAGGACGCGCCTCTGAGTGGATCATTATTAAGTTTGCGGTGTTTGAGGCTTTAACGTGTCGTTGTGGCAGATTTAAAGGTAATGGTTAAAGATAAATCGCTCAAGGTGAACACAACGTGCACAGGGTTTATTCTCCCGGTGTTTTGCTGCATCATTGCATCTGCTCGGTTATGATCTGGCCATATTTTTGCGCAGTGTACTCGAAGTGCCCTGGATGATGACTCAGAGTTAATGACGGCTCATGTATGACGCGTCAATTAATCCATAATTTACATTTTTTAGCGTTTAGAAACAAATTATTCTCCAATTCGTTTCATTCGCCGTTTATCATAATTTTACCGTGTATAAACAGTGCATATCTTACTTTATGAGTGTGTCCATGACCTTGACTATGTATTTCTGTTACTTAAATAGACTTAAATAGTGATACGGTTTTAATTGCCTTCATTAGACCATGATGTGTTAGACCACGTGACTGTCTTGAATAGAGGAAGCCCTCACCTGAAACAAAATAGTAAGAATAATGTCTGCAATAGTAAGAATAATGTCTGTGAACTAATCAGTATAGATTTGTCAACAAATTTTTTGCACGCCAGAAATGAATTGAACTGCAAGGTGTGCCCCACCTCTTGCCTGAAAACCTTTATGTCCCGGTGATTATGATAGTATTTTCTTTCCTCCTTCATTCATTTGCTGAGCTGCTTAGTCTTGCCAGGGTCGTGGGGAGGCTGAAGCCTATCTCAGCCATCTCTGGGCGAAGGTGGGGTACACCCCGAGGAACAAATGCCACATTGAAGCGCCCTCGATGAGCCCGGACTCAACCCAGGACCATCTTGCTGTGAGGTGGACCATACAAGTAGTTGCTTAGTTGTTACTATGCAAAAAGTTATAAAACAAAACAAGTAGATTATTATAAACCATGATATCAAATCTATTTTGTTAGCTGTAGGTGCTAAAAATGTAATAAACACTGTTTGAACAGAATTCAGTATTGTTGTAGTATAAAAGCTGATTAATTGACCGAATATACTCACTCTCACTTAATCATTTGCAGAACCTTTATTTTACTAGGGTCGTGTGGAGGCTGAAGCCTATCTATGCCGTCAATGAATGAAGGTGGGATACACCCTGAGCAGCTCCTCAGCCCATTACAGGGCCAAAGCACACACAACCATTCATATTCAAATGCAGTTTTGCAGTTTGGAACAGCCAGTTAGCCTAATGTGTATATCTTCTGACTGTGGGAGGAAAACGCAGTACCTGGAGGAAATGGGTGCAAGCACAGGGAGAATACGCAAACACCACACAAACACTCTTGCTAACGTTTCACACTCAGTGGCTGAGGAGAGGGCTGTCTGGACCTCACTGCTTAGGCTGCTGCCCCGCGACCCAATCCTGAAACAAGCGGAAGATGATGAAGATTTTGCTGAATTGTATAATTATCATTTATACATGGTGCAAACCACAGTTTGAAAATCACACTGTCTGAAGGAATAAATGAATATATTTTATTAAAAAGTGCCAACATGTATGTAGTTAAATATAAATTGTGCAAAACGTACATGTATACACTTTAATAAAAAGGATAACTAAAAAGAAAGTCATAATAAATATCACTTATTTCCATAGTTGACCTTAGTGAAGTGTATACAAAGCAACTACCATACAACTAGCACTCGCGATTTAAGTATAACATCATCACATCAGCTTAATTATCATTGATATTATCAAAAGTATTGCACATATCACGTTTGTTGAAACAAAATTGTTTACATTTTACTTTAAAAGCATCTTTACTCTGAGAATTTTTGATACTGAAAGCTAATGAATTCCACAATTATATCCGGTAATATTTAAATGAGCTTAGTTCCTGAGATTTGACTTTAGGTAAACAAAATAAAAGCTGATTGTACCTTGTAGAATAGCAGTGACTAATTGGTTGAATATCACAGAGACAGCTCGGTGCAGTTTGTTTTGTAACAGAGTACATGCAGTTTAAACTAAGGTAATCTACCTAGCTAAGGTTAGCCAACCTAGTTTGTTAAAACCCGTAAAAAAGGTTTCTATGTGAGGCCTTTTACCCTTTCCTAATATGAACCCAATGACTTTATTTTGACAGGTTTGCAGCTAACACTTAAACTTTTTACTAAGTCCTCTGTACCAAGAATTAGAGGCAAAATCAAAAAATGTTCCCTAAATAAAAGTTTATTATTAACGTTTTTAATAATAGAGGTACCAACACTGTTACCAGACATATCTTTGTCTCGTAGGATTGTGCCTAAATATTTGACTTTGTCTTTGGCCAAAATAGAGACGTTATTGCAAAAGATCTAGAATTTACTGCATTTATTGAATCTTGTTTTAGAACCAAACAGAATAATTTCGGTGGTAATCAAGGTGTAATGATAATTTGTTTTTTTCGAGCCAAATACTAAGAAAATGTAGACTGGTCTCTCAGTCTTAGAGAAGTACACACAAGCCACAAGAGCCTACAGCACCACTTTCAGCCCTTTCCATCTTTAATTTATTGTAGGAGTTGCATAAGAGGAAACAAGACTTCCTCTCCGGCCTCCATTTTTCCTGCTAATGGAAATATGCGCTCAACTCCAGATTTATTGGTCTCTTACATTAAAATAATATTGCATGCAATGAATGATTGTTTGAATCTGTATGGTTAGTTATATTTTGAAATTAATTTCTTAAATAATGCAATGTTCTGCATAACAAGGGCTTCTCAAAATTATTGGCACCCCACCATCAATGTTTGGAGGCACGACCCCTGAAGAGCTGCTCAAGTTCATTTTCATTGGCAGTTTTTAAGCTGTTAGAGACTGATACTTGTATTTATTGTTGGTTGTTTAAATGTATTAAATATATTTAAACCTTAAAATAGTACTATATTGTTTTGTATGAGGAACTTTTGCAATATTGAGTGCAAAAGTAATAGTTTTCCATTGGCTAATGACAAATTAGACTTTAGAATGATGGAATCAAGCAACAAATGATACAGAAGTATAACATTCTGTAAATTATCCTTTTATTTGGCTTTCAAAAAATAGTGTTTAAAATGTTTCCTGAGAACTTTCTGCATGGTTTCTGAGTCAGTTCATTTTAGCCAACAGCAAAGTGCCAGAACAGCTACACTGTACCTTGGCATTCACACTGCAGTCCTCTGGAAATGTCCTGGAATGGTGAACAATTTTTTTCTAAAACCTATTCCCCATGCTTTGCTGGTAATGGTGGAGAGAGCTCTCTTGAACCATGGGAGCAAATATATACAACACATGTATACCAATAAGGCTTAGTGCTCTAAATTTGTTGCAGGCAATGTCTGTGACTTCTCGTCCACGTCTCCGAGAAAGGTCTGCGTCGGAGGAGAGTAGGAGTGAACTGTGCTCATTGACCTTTCCTGGAGACACCCTGCCATGGAATCTGGCCAAGCACCAACGTGTCAAACGTTCTAAATCGGCATCTGGAGACGTTCTGGACCCAGCTGAGAGAGCCGTCATCCGTATCGCAGGTAAGAGGCCGAGCCAGAGTGCTTCCTTTGCTTCCATATAGTAAAACACACGAAATCACTAAACATCTCGCACAATTAGAAGAGTGAATCAGTTGCAGTTTTATTGGTCTTGGATGTGAAAAATAGTGGAATTGTTCTGTGTTTGTTGGCATTCCTCAATGTTGTATCCACATTCTGAAGTCTACTGAAAATACTTTTATCCTAATTGTATTAAGAATGAATTTGAATTTTTTTTTCCAAATTGTACTCCACTATAAAAAAACAACCTTGTGCAAAAGTTTTGCATACTAAAATGTGGGCCTCAGTGCAGGCCAGTCATATTCTTCCATACTAGCCATGGTAGCTATGTCTTCATGGACCTCGCTTTGTGCACAGGTCACTGTCATGCTGAAACAGGTTTGTACCCTTTATTTCCAGTGAAGGGAAAGTGTAATACTACAGCATACAAAGTCGTCTTAAAGAATTAAGTATTGATAAATTTGTGGCAGCAATTTAGAAAATAGGGTTTCTGTGTGGAGTTTACATGTTCTCCCTCGCTTGCGTGTGTTTCCTCCGGGTACTTCGGTTTCTTCCCGCAGTAGAAAACATGCACAGTGTGCTGATTGGCTATTCCAAATCGCCCCTAGGTGTGAGTGTGAATGGTTGTGTGAGTGTTGGCCCTGCGATGACTTGTCGAGCAGTCCAGGGTGTACCCCACCCTCTCTCAGAGTCGGCTGAGATGGGCGACAGCCTTCCCATGACCCTAATTAGGATTAATCGGCTCAGAAAATGAATGAATGAATAATGTGTAAGCATACCTAAGCATTCATGGATGAAAGGTAAATATTTCATGTTCAATAACTAAGAGATGAAAAGATCAGACCTAGGGTTAATTACTGGATGGTCTAGCTATTCATTCATTCATTTGCTGAGCTACTTAAACCCACTATGGTTGGGGGAGGCTGGAGCCTATCTTATCTGACTCTGAGTGAAGGTGGGGTACATTTTGAGCGGCAACCCAATAGATGACAGGGCCAAACGCATGCTACGGTTCTTATTTACACCTAAGGGCATTTTGGAACAGTCAGTTAGCCTAATGTGTATATCTTCTGACTGTGGGAGGAAACCGGAGAACCTGGAGGAAACCCATGCAGGCACAGGGAGAACATGCAAACACCACACAGAAATGCCCACTCCGAGCTTGGTTTGCGAACTCGCGTACTAACCTCTATGCCCCGTGCAAAGTTTATCTAGAATTTGAATTGCTGGTTCTCTAAGAGTGTCCTCGATGTAAGCGATATAGCCACGAAGAAGGGCGAAATAGTGCGACTTTTTTTGGGCTGGCCAAAAAAATGCACAGTCTCACAGAAAACCTTCAGTATAGATTATCACTGAGGATCCGTGAACCTGCACCAGATGTGTGTCATGTATTGTATTGAATCTGCCCCTTAAAATGTAAATAAAACAAATCCAAGTGCATTGTTTTTTAATGACTTTTTACACGTTTTTTTTCTCTGTATATTTTCATTTAAGCTCCATTTGATTGCATCGAGTCCAGTGGGTGCGTTTGAATTAGTTGTATATTCCAGCATGAGCTGCTGAGCTTTAGCTTATGGTACAGTGGCTATTTTTGCCTGCACAAGTGTGGAGCTACGTGGAAAAACCTTCACCTTTCCAGCAAGATGTGGTTATTCCATGTCACTTCGGAGCATAATTACCTGTTAGAGGTTTTTATTAATTAATCCCGGGATTTATTATTTATTTTGGATACACATAACAGATTAGATCAGGCTTCCGACTCACGCTGATAAGAGAAAATCCTGCATTTATATCAGAAGAGATTATGTGGGAAATCCAAGTTGAACTAGTGATTCCAGGAAAAGTAAATAAAAAAATACAGCAATAGATTACTGCATAGCCTATATATGTTTTCTATATGTTCCCATATTTCCTGTAATACATCCCAAAGAATCAGATCCTGGTGCAAATGGAACAGATTTGAGATGCGCGTTCCTCTGTCTATTGTGAAACGGAGCTTGAGACCAGAACAACCGTTTATATTTAGAAATAAGATTATATTTTTATAATACGTGTGTGAGATGGAAAGTGGCATGTTGCATGTAGGAAATATGCAGATTTTTTTTTTTTTGAAAACGAAAGTATAAATAGAGGTGCACATATAAACACACACAGAATCATTTAAGTAAGGTAAAGGTATTAGCTAGCTATGTATTTTCCACCTCTGGAATCAGCCCTAGTAATTCCTTAAAATGGTGTCTAAACTAACAGAACCAGAACTAAGATCACTTGGAGAATGCAACCCCACACCAAGCCTAGCATCCCCCCTATTACCCAAAATGGCTAAAATCGTCCTATCTCATAATGTTTACTAATCCTGGACCTAGAATTTAATACGGCTCATCTCCAGAATCTAATGGAGTCCTCCTTGTCCAAAGTCCCACCTCTGATAGAACCTTTTTTTAAAAAAACCCACACATTACACAAAATTCTAACACGCAACCTGGAGGTACTGAATAACCTGCTTGGCAGAGGTAACAACAACATGGGAGATCACAAAGAGGTTAGTGTGATGTTCCATAACACAGTGCATGGTCTTCACCCTTTCAACCTTAACCTACAGTATGCAAAGCCACCCCACCATCCAACCCCTTTATAATGGCTCCCCATTTATTTTTATAAAAAAAACACACACACACAAAAAAAACTTAAACAGATTAATGTCTATTCATTTCCAGCTGGTGAAACTTGCTTCTGTGTCCATGTCCACTTCCCCTGCTACACCTATCTTCTTCAGCATTCCAAGTTCCAATATCTGATTCCTTGTTTATTAGTATCAGTTTTGTCAGTGTTATTTGATTCACTCGACACATTACTGTCTTTGTCATTCACAGTGTGCTTCTCACTTTTAAAGTCCCTTTTATTGGCACAATTCCTGTTATTTACGTCACTCTCTGAATCAAATAGGTAATGTGCAGGCGAGTCATAATTGCATAAAATACAAATATACATAGCAGATATTAACCAGAAGCAGCACCTGAATGATTCAAATGCCATGAGTGGGTGTACAGTGTGCTCTGATTGGCTGAAAATGACTCTAAACTTGTGTCTATTTGTAGCATGACCAGAATGATGGGTTATATGCCTACAGGGTGTATTCACAATACAGAGGGGCCGGATACAACCAGCCAGGCGGGTTCTAAGGATTAAACACTGTCAGTGAAATCTTGAATTTTTCATATTTTAAAAGGATTTCAATGTAAACATTAAATTTAAACCCTTTCTCTACCTGATAAGGGTGATTAGCATGTATGTAAAGTTAAACATTTCATAGTTAGCCTGATGAGTGGCACGGTGGTGTAGGGTTAGGTACTGGGTTCAACTCTCAGGCTCGGGCCTTTTTGTGTATAGTTTGCATCTTCCCATGCTTGCATGGGTTTCCTCTGGGTACTCCGGTTTTCTCCCACAGTCCAAAGACATGCACATTAGGCTAACTGGCTGATCCAAACTGCCCATAGGTGTGAGTGTGAGTCTGGATGGTTGTTTGTGTGGATGGTTAGCCATGCAATGGTCTGGTTAGCTATTCAGGGTGTACTGTGCCTTTGCCCAGTGTCAGCTGAGATAGGCTTTAAGCCCCCCCCATGACCCTTATAGGATTAAGCGGTTGAGCAAGTAAGTGAGGGAGTGAATAAGGTAACCTGAATACTACGTTTCTTAATATTAAAACAGTATAATTAAATGTTTACATTATCAGAACACCTGCCAAGCTTGACATTTCTACCAGCGAGCATGAAAAAAAAAGGGTTCCATGGATGTGGGGTGATGTTACGTGCTTGAAGCACACTACACGATTCAGCGTTTAACTTGTCCTGTGAAAGCAAACTTAGAATTTTGTATGCAAAGCGCACTCTATGGTGTTAAACCAAGTAGGCACTAGGTGTGTTTGAGGGTGTGCATGTGTTTACTGAGAATATTTTCTTTGGTGTAGTGCCGAATCTCTTGTTTGTTTACAGAGTTGCCGTTCCCTGAGAGGTACTGACTGTCTTTATTTATCTTTTAAATTTCTTGAGGAGCAATTCCAAACTGTCTTTCGTTATCTCTGTATTCGCTGCAAGAGTAAAACGTTTTATGTAGCAGCTAAACTGGCAAGAGAGTTTGAAATCCCTGTTGTGCCAATAAAGAATCATGATCAATGTTTATAAGCAAAATTATTATAGTAAGTTTAGGAACAAGGAACAGGACACTGGTAACAGTTTATCCTGAGAGTTTTTACCCGCCATAGCAGGGTAAAAACTGTTTGGCGAATGAATTAAGTCATATTTACTGGTGGTTTTGCTTAATGAAGGTTGAGAAATGACTGTGATTACTCAATTCTTAGTCCACACTCTTCTTTCCTTGGATTAAAGTAATGCAGCTCATATACACCTCAAAGATCAGTCACCACATTTTAATCATCTGTATTAAACTCAGTATTAGTTTCAATACTAGATCTGATATTTGAAGCATTTTATAATCCTATATTATAATCCTATAATATATTATTGCAAGTGATCCTATATTTAATAACACAAAATATCAGGTCTGTACATAAAACACAGAAGGTTCTAAAGCCGACTGCAGTCATACCTGTGACGTTTCAGATAATTTAGAAACACAAGCTCAGTAAGATGGCTATGTGGTTCATCAGAGGGATATTAGGTTCAGATGAGTGTCAGATATCAGACAGTACATCAAACTGTTTTGTATCAGAAATATAAAACTGGTGTCCGCACTTCCATCACTCTCATCATCTTGCTCATTATGTCACACATCCCTTCTTAATAGGCTATCCTCCATTGGTATCACTCACACGCCATTAGACTGGTTCAAATCTTACCTCTAAGACTGCACTTAGTTCATCAGACTTAAATCTTCCACGTCCAATCCTTCCTCTGTCACTACAAGTGTGCCCCAGGGCTCTGTCCTGGGGCCCCTTCTCTTCATCATTTACTTCCTTCCCCTTGGCAATATTTTCCATCAACACAAAATCCATTTCTACTGTTGTGCTGATTACACCCTGCTGTACCTCACCAGTAAACCCACTTCCACAAACGCAAATATTTAGTAGAAAGTGCAATTGTATATAAGTATATAAAACACTACTGTATAGCTAATATAATTAAAGCAGCCCAGACCCATAGGCGTTAGGGTAAATGGTTGTGTGTTTGTTGGTGCTGTGATGGTCTGGCAAGCTGTTCAGGGTGTATCCTGCCTTCGTCCAGTGTCGGTTGAGAAAGTCTCCATCCTTCCTAATAGGATTAAGTGACTCAGCGAGTGAGTGAGTGAGTGAAAGAAATCTGGGCAACATGGCAGTGAAACTAATGTTTATTATCGCCATCATGCTATAACTTTCATCATGCATATCTGCGATGAGATATTAGTACCTTTATCAATTCAGATGTCTTTCTGTGCTGTCTCTGACACACACAGTATGTGATCTCTTATCACCTGTGCAGTGAAATTTTGAATGGTTTGTTCTTCCTGAATTTTTTTCTGGTGCAGACAAGCACGGAGCAGTTTCACCAGCACCTCCTCTTACCAAGTCGTCCTGTGGGAGACTTGTACAAGCTGAATCTTGCAGGGAAATGTTTCCTGTAGTTTTATCATGTTTGGTTTACTTTTTATGAGTTTTCCTGTATTTATTTATTCATTTATGCAATCTTGGTGTGTACTCCGGGAAATGTTTATTATTCTTGAAAAAACAAGGTGTGGTAAAATTCACTCAATCGTTCACTTACTTGAGACTTGATCCTACTATTAGTGTCATGTGTACACTGGGAAAATGTGGGGTACACCCTGTACTATAATCAAGGGGCAGTTTGCAACAGCCAATTAGCCTCATTTGAATGCCTTTGGACTGTGGAGGGAAACCCATGCATGGACAGGAAGAACATGCAAACCCCAAACAGAAACGCCCGACGTGCTAACCACTAAGCACCGTGCCACCGTGCAATAGAATTCATAAATTAAAATTCAGGACCCATGTTTCTAAGTCTCAGTAAATACCCTAATGCAATCACAGTCAGACTTCACCGATTTCCTTGTCAGATGCCATAGCTTCTTTTTTAATAGCAACTGATTTTATTAGTAATTTTAATGTAGGAAAAATATAAACTTATAAGGGGAACTATATTTGGGGTAAACTGATTTAGACTAATATTTTATTGATCCTTATTCATACAGTCATCTGGAAATTAATTTATTGTCCGTGTATAGTAATATAGTAATTGATAAGCAATAAAAATTTTAATGCTCATAAAATGAATTATTTATAATTTTTTTTACTCTCCACCTGTTCTGTTCTAAGTGTTTATAGATGTTTGTATGTCTTCAATCTTTTGTGAGTCTGTGGTTAACACGGCTGCAGTGTAGTATGTAAACAATAGAAATATTTTCAAATATAGCAACAAGATAGAGCTGTTTTGTTCTAGTTTCTCAGTAGCTAAGGCCTTTTTCATGTTAGTTGAGAAATTCGTTACGTGCAATCACCACATGGGGTCAGTAGTTTGAAGAAGTGTTTGTAAAGGACATAAATGTGGTTTAGATTAAACATTAAAAGGTTCTCGGCTTTTGTAGTAGTCGTTTCACAGAGGTGCTCCCACCTGGGCATATAAATCACTTTACTTTTTAAGTCAGTTTAACAAAAATAAAAAGCTGAATGAAGCTAATTACTGAAACTTATTAATTTAGATTTATTGCTGAAATGTGCGTGCTTCTCGTGGAAGAAAAAAAACCCAAACCTTTGCTTTTGAAGGGTTTGTGGGCCTTTTTATTAGACCATAATTTATTTGCTGGTAACACATCGCTACCAGACCCTGAAATGTGTCACTATGTTGCACTTTCCAACCTTTCTGTTATTGAAAAAGCTTCAAGTTGGTTTTATAGTTTTAGCTAGTACACCTTTCTCAGACTTAATGAATGGATAAATGTATAAACAAATCCATGTGATATATACATAGTTAAACAAAAGATAAAAATTTATTAGGTAGAATGATATATAAAAAAATATATAACTTTTTTTCTACACCTGCATTTCAATAGTTAATCTGTGCTGGAGATTAGAATTCCAACATGAAACTCTGCAATGTACAAACATAGAAAATCACCCCTTAGGTAAATATTTATTTCTTGACCTTTAAAACTATTTTTTTTTGGCTAAATAGCATCAATACAGCTTAATAATTGTAATAATTTTACAAAACCAGTTATTATATTTAACTTGGCATGCCAAATCAGTTTTCCATACTCAAGTTTTCCAAAGCTACTGGTGAAACATTTCTCAGTAATAAGGAATAGCAAGCTGCTGCTTAATAACCGAATTGTTGACTAGCTTTGGCTCCAGCTTTTTCTCAAGAGCTCTGGGTGGCTGAATGTTGGCATGTAGAATTAAGTCAATTTTAGATTCATCCAAAAGTAATTTGAAGTAAATCTTTGGCTGATTTATAGCTCACACATGCCTCTTTTTACTCCACACTTGGCGAGAACTGTATGAAATGCTGAAACAAACAAGTATATGAGGTGTAATTACGCTGTTTGGGGCATTTAATTTATATCACAGAAGGCTGCCACATGGACAGGCTGAACTGCTTCATTTTTTCCAGAAGACTAAAAACCACGGTAAGAGCGATTTGCTAAGTCAACAGTATGTATGAACCCTAAAAGGAAACTGTTCCACTGGGTAACTAAATAATCTACAAAGAATATTTTGTTCATAAGAAGAATCCAAGGTTTCTTGTAATGTGCACTGTTTTACACATATTGCTATCTCCTCCTTTTTTCTTTCTTCATTCACACAAGATGAGACTTTTATTTAAAGGCCTTAAAGGTGATCACGCATACCAGATTGGAGTTAATTGGAAAAATCAGTAGGTGATGTCACGTGAGTCATGTGACACTCTGGTGGGACATCATGAAAGTCATAGGGACACAGATTCCAGTACTGCTAAGTGGCCTTCCCATTACATGGTACATCCTGCAAAGAGTATTATTCCGTAAAGGTGTTAACAGGACTATTATATTTTTGTACTCCTGTGTGCCAATTTTTACAGCTTCCCCAGACACCGTTGACCAATCCTGCAGGAGCTTTTGCCCACCCCACAATATATTTTTCCAATCCTATATATTCCCATAGAAATTTTTACCAGCCTCTACACTACACTACAGATGGATACTGGACCACTCAGTCATCATCCTCCCACAGAGTCAATTCAAAAACTTTCCAATTCCACCCAGTCTGACCAAACTTGCCAAATCCTTCTGAAAGTTTGACCATCACTGTTTATTTTGTTTTGGGTTTATGATGGTATGAGCCTTAAATAACTATAGTTTATAGTTAAATAAAGTAGGTTTTCACTCATTTCATTTTCAGTAACTGCTTTATCCTGGCCAGTGTTTCGGTGGGAATTTTGAGCTCGTGGCAGAAATAAACCCTGGATGGATTGCTGATTTATCAAGGGCCACCATATACACATATGAATACACTCATGCACACTAAGAAGCAAACTATTGTAGCCAAAATGCGAACAGATTTAGCACATAAACCTGTATTACAGCTGTATAAAAGCTTAGTTTTTATAGTTCTACTTTAATGTTTATTGTGGTTTTGTTTGCTCTATTGCTCATGTTTGCACAGTCGTTGGTGTCTGAGTTGTAGCCATTCATTTCACTGCTGCTTTACTTGCACAGCCAAGCATGTGATGAACAAATTCTTCAATCTTAAACCTCAGTGACTGTAAATAGGATAAAACAGTTGCTAATGATAGGGGGCATGGTGGCATAGTGGTCAGCACATCCGCCTAACAGCAAGAATGTCCTGGGTTTGAGTCATGGGTGGAGTTTTTGAAGTTTTCATGTTGCGTGTATGGGTTTTCTTTGGGTGCTTTGGCTTCCTTCCACAGTCCAAAAACATGCTCATTAGGCTAATTAGCTGTTCCAGATTGCCCCTAGGTGTGAGTGAGAGTGTGAATAGTGGTGTGTGTGTGTTGGCCCTGTGATGGTCTGTTGAGCTGTTCAGGGTGTACCTGAGTGTTTGCCCAGTGTTGACTGAGATAGGCTCCAGCCAATGCACGACCCAATAGGATTAAGCGGTTTGGCAAATGAGTGAGTGAGTTGCCGAAGGTAAGTTCCCAGCAACCATTACAAACTCCCTTATACTCAAGTTCACCCTAATAGTAATCACACACCTGCCTCACATTATACCATAAACTGTACTGTATAAGGACTCTCATTACACACATTGTGAAGTCTTTGCTACTGAATTCTTTAATCTTGGTTTTGACACACTTGTATTTATTTTTATTCGCTTGCTATCTTTGTCGCCCAATACAAGCTGTTTGTTAAAATCTTGATCTGTGTCTTGATTCTTTGATCAAGTCTCGGCCTAATGATTTGTACTTGTATTTACTCCAACTCCAAATTTTGAATGTGTTTGATTGCTTTTCCTTGAAAACAGTTTCTTTTGCACCAGTGGTGTGGTCATCTAAAAGGTTTGATTTTGAGCTCACCTGTCCACGATACATTCTGCTTCTTCTTCTTCTTCTTCTTCTTCTTCTTCTTCTTCTTCTGCTTCTTCTTCTTCTTCTGCTTCTTCTTCTTCTTCTGCTTCTTTTTCTTCTTCTGCTTCTGCTTCTTCTGCTTCTTCTTCTTCTTCTTCTTCTGCTAATGTTTACTTATCATATTTTTGAGATCAGGAATGGTAACACTGATTTTTTTTAAACAGTATTTTTTACATTTATTGTAATAAATTGTGCTTCTATTCATGGAGGGTGCCTGGATTTAGTTGAAGACTAAATGTGAGTCATTTGTGTGCAATAATTGCTAGCATATCTTTATATAAGGAGTAATCTGTTGTCATTGTGCAAATCACATGGTGAGTTTTTTGCGTTCTTTGGGTTGGCTGCTGAGTCTTCTGATTGGCCTTGTTAGAACTGCTCTTAGAAATCAGCTCTGTGCTCTGGTCTAGTGTGTGGGCCTTTAAAAGGAGGGTCTCTCTGTGTGTGTGTGCATGAGTATGGGTTGGTATTTCTCAAGCTTAGAAGGGGAGTGGTACTGGTGGTCTGGACTGGAGGCCAATGCTGTGAACGGCAACACAAGCATACACTCAGTGTTGAGTGAGTGCAGGGAGACACCATACACGCATAGAGGCACACACACACACAATCACATCTGCACACAACCCGGCCGACGGGGTGGGACATCTGACTGAAGTAGGACACAGAGAACGAGAGAAAAGTAAAAGGAAGACATTTGCTCTGACCTAACCTTAAGGCCATGTATACTGCAGCCAGCCTGTCTGGACATGTGGAGGAGCAGTGCTTTGTGCAAGCTTATGAGAACGTCAGAGAGAAATATAAAGGTACTGCAGGCTCTAACTTTGTTATGGACCCCATGTGAGAGTACTGTGTGTATGTGTGTGTGTGTGTGTGTGTGTGTGTGTGCATACTTGTGTAAATGATATGACCCATTGCAGTCTGGTGATAAGTCGTTCCATATTGACTAGCACAGATGTGAAGAACAGCAAAGCTGCATGAAACACTTGAGTCTTATGAGTACATTTTTTTCAAACCTCCTAGTTGCATTATACTATCTATCCTGGATGACCTATAATAACTGCAAGGAGGTATGATTACCATCACTTTTCTTGTCTTAGTACTTTGTGTGATTGCTTTTTATTTTGATAGGTGTGATTGTGTAATATGCACATGAAATTATTAGCTTTGAGTCTTTGAGAACTTCACATAAGATCCTTTTTAAATTTTTTTTTTATTAAAAATCAGTTTCAAACATCAGAATATATACTTAAAATCATATTCAAATCATGTTTGAGTGTGTTTAGACAATAAGAAAACTAAAATCAGTCACTGACTGAGTAAGAAAAAGACATTAATTCACACTAATTCAATCATCTATCATCTCGAATACCATTAGAATCCGTATGGTTAAGGGTCGAGCCACCCTGTCCCATAATCATGTTCCTGTATGGAGCTTGGGAGCTGAAGAAGGATGACTATAAATATCACCCTGATTTTTGATCACAGACGGGAATTCTACTCATTCCACCACTGTAATCCAATACACAGGAATTATTTTAGCCACATCATTTAACATAATTTTTTGTCATACATAAATAGTGTTATAGAAGGTCCTGGGATTGAGTCCCAGGCTTGGTAAGGGCATTTCTGTGTGGAGTTTGCATGTTCTCCTTGGTTTCCTCTGGGTACGCCAGTTTCCTCCGGGTACGCCAGTTTCCTCCCACAGCCCAAAGACATGTACATTAGGCTAATTGGCTGTTCAAAAGTGTCCCTAGTTGAGAGTGTGAAGGTTTGTGTGTGTTGGACCTGCGATGGACTAGTGTACCCTGCTTTCACCAGAGTCAGCTGAGATAGGCTCCAGCAACCCCAGTAGGATTAACAGCTTTGGAAAATAAATGAATGAATCTTATTAATAAGTGTAGTTCTGATATACCTCTTTTATATTCTCACCAAGAACTGCTGTTTTCAAATCTTAAGTGCAGTTAGTTCAAAGTTACATTTCTGCTACCAAAAGAATGACCTGCTGGATTTAGTGACTTTATTTAAAATAAAAAGCAACAAAGCCTGCCAAAAATATTATATAACTGGTCACTGAGTACTGTTGTTTCCAGTGATCAGTCACTGATTGCCATTGTTCTCAATAACCAATCACTGATTACCATTTCCCCCAGTGACCAACCACTCATCAGTTGTTTCCAATGACCAATCACTGTTCTCTATTTACCCCAATCACCAATCACTGATCACAGCTGTTTCCAACATCCAATCACTGATTATCATTGATCTCAGTGACCAATCACTGATTACCATTTCCCCCAACGACCAATCATTGATCACAGTTGTTCAGAATCACCACCAATCACCACTTTTTTCAATCACTGCTCAACCTTGTTCCTTACAAACAATCACACATAATTTCTATTGTTCCTCATAACCAATCACTGCTCACCTTTCTTGTTGGCAAAAATCACACAACCACTGATTACTGTCCCTCATGACCAATCACTGATCACTATTATTTGTCAACCCATGCACTCTTTCATTTCAAATCTCCTTTTTGGTGTATTTGCAATTTATATATATAAAAAGATAGTTAATCCTTCCAAAATCGTTTTGCATTATGCCTTTTTATTTAAAAGCTATAATTTTATGTCTCTGTACCTCAGAAAACCACAGAGTATTTTGTAAAAGAAAAAAAATGGTTTGGCATTATTTTCCAACTATGTAAACAGCTAGTTTGTGGTACCATGACCAAGAACTTTGTCTTTCTGTAAGGAATAAGGTATAATCTGGTGCTTTACACAAAAGGGTTCAAGTAATATACAAAATAGTCTATCACATAATATTTTTGAACATTCATTCGTTCATTCTCTGAGCCGCTTAATCCTAATTATGGAGGCGGCGAGGCTCGCGCCCATCTCAGCCAACTCTGGCCATCGCAGGGCCTGTTGAATATTTAGATGCAAAATAAACAAAGCACTGATAAGCTCTCCCTTACTGACTCCACCCCATGTGATTAAACCTCACATACCTTGTGTTTCAAGATAACTGAGCAGCTCCGTTCTGGCAGGGGAAAGTGGTTAATTTCAGGGTCAAAAATGCAAAAAGAAGCCTGAAATAAAGAAAGTTTTGAGCAGATGCAGTTCAAAATTCTCAATCCTTGTTCTCTTTCTGGAATTGAAATAATATGATTAGGAAAAAGTATTTTTAAATAGTACAGTGGATGCACATGCTGTTGTTTAATGGAATTGTTTTGTTGCTTGTGTGGCAGCACGGACACATAGGGATGTCACACTTTGAGTCGTGTGTCTGTCATCATCCAGTGTCGTCCATTGGCGTCACACTTTTCTTCTATACACACCTCCTCCTGAACAGTTTATTAAAGTTTATTTTGTTGAATTTGTTCATGACTCCATATGAGGTTCATTAAGAGAGAACTCATACCAGAATAAACCAGAAAAGAAAAGCGTGGGCATAAAAGGAAGAAAAAAAATTCTACTTTTGTTACAGTGGATCAGCTCTCAGATTCCTGAAGTGTCCAGAACAGAGAATTTATTCATTCACAGATTGGATAGGTCTGCACATAATCTAAACCTAATAATAAACAGATAATCTTTAAAATATGCATTTAATTGACAAAGAAATAATTCAGTCATTACTCTGCTGAAGCTTTCTGGAAGTAGTAAAGACATTTGTTTAACATTTATGGAAGTGGTGTCAGCTCTTAGTGCTTTATTTAGATGCTTTTCCTCCACAGTTAAGCATTCAGTAGAGAGATTTTTGCAGCATTGGGTTCTCGGTACCTTCACAAGCTGCATTTTTTTGTTTTGTTGCTGAAGGAATGGCTGTTTATAGTTGCTATAATGATAACACCGTTGTCTTGTTTTACAGAGCCTTCATGACATAAGATGTAACAATAAATGAATAAAAAGTATTGTGTGCTTTTTTTCTGTGACACAATAAAAAAAGTTTATTTGTGGCAAATTGCTGTGGTATAAGAGTATAAGAGAATAAAAAATATTTGGGTATGCCATTATTGGAAAATAATCAACATTAAGTTTCGCATTAGGTTGCATTATTATTACCTTTTGGCGTGAGCTATATATTGTTCATGTTATTATTGCTAGAAAGTTGAGTGCTAGCAGAAGTTGGACTAAAGTAAAATAACATTACGATAGTCATTACATTTATATAGACAGGAACTTTTCCGATAGGTCTTATGGCGGGATCTAAACTTCGTCTTCAAGTTAGACAGAGCATGCGTGCGTCCGAGGACTTGGAAGAGAAAAAAATTTGAATTTCTCCACTAATGAACAGAGTAACTAATGTCATGCCAGTAGTAATGTTATTAGTAGTACTAACACGTCATTCAGGTAACGTAACCTAACATTATATATGTCAGCTAGTCCCATGCGAAAGGTCAGTGAATGCGTATGAAAACTCCACCAGTCATTTTAAAACAGCACATTGCATGGCAGTTTATATATTACTTAACACTCTTATGGATATTAACTATGAGTACCGTAGTGTACTATTTAACACGTGTAGGTTTATCTTAGAGAATTAGCGGGGTTTTTTTTTCCATGTAATATTTTCTTACTGAGATCTCCAGATGGGCCATGCCGATTTTCATGACCTGCTTTTGAAGCTTCATGACCCCCACTCTCAATGCCTCTCAGTCAAACCACATCTGTTGTACTGAAAACAGGAGATGACCTCTGACCTCGACTTGCTCAGACCTGCCTATCTGAAAAACCGGAGGCATGGTATGTGCTCACAGAAATCCGTATTTATTTACTAGTGTGAAACAGTTCAAATCAGCCAGAATGATGAGGTCACATCCAGTGCTAACAGTGCAGGCTAAATTAAAGAGCATATTACTTCAGTTTCTCTGTGTTTGTATTCATCCTTGCAGTGGTGTTAGCTTTGGAAGACAGCTGGACTCTAAACACTTGATTTTGATCCTTTGTTGAGGGATTTAAATGTTTAAATGTTGTCTTTTTCCACAAACACTTAATAATACAAGGAACCATCAGTTCCAGATGCCGCACGTTCAATGCCTCACTTCCATATTTCATAAAATTCACACACATCAAATATTTTTTATTCAAATACCATTCCACGAATTTTCCCATATTTTAAGATGGCTAAACAAGACTTCGGCGGCACGGTGGCTTAGTGGTTAGCACGTCCGCCTCACAGCAAGAAGGTCCTGGGTTCGATTCCCAGCTCGGGCGT
>JBCNYG010000001.1:50731498-50743302 GCA_039654305.1 Porochilus rendahli | reverse complement strand
GTGTGTGTGTGTGTGTGTGTGTGTGTGTGTGTGTGTGTGTGTATGTGTATATGTGCGTGTGTAATGTAATGTACTAAACTCTGAATGAATAGGCTATGAACAGACACCGTTATGCTACACAATGCTTCGATGGCTTATGGAGTTCACCATGCAGACGCACTGACCTGCCGCTGTCATTATTAAAATATGTAAAAATAAACTATAAAAATCTCTTATTCGTTTTTCATCACGTTTCCATGTAGCATATACTACAAGTCAGTTTAAATCAGCTTTAAAACATGACTTTACCTATTGTTCCTATGCTCGCAGACCAGAACTCACCTGCCCAGGTTTGTCATGGTTACAATATGTACACATTCATTCACTCGTTTGCCTTTGCCACTTCTTAATCCTACCACGAGACTGGAGCTTAAAGGGGTGGTAGACCCTGAGCAGCTTGTCAGACTATTGCAGGAAAATGACAAACACAACCATTCACACTCCTATTAGGGGGCAATTTGGAACACTAAATTAGCCTAATGTACATGTCGTTGGACTGTGGGAGTAAATCAGAGGACTTGGAGGAAACCCACGCAAGCACAGGGAGACCATGCAAACTCCACACACGGAGCCAGGGGCTTAAATCCAGGACCTTCTTGCTGTAAGGCAGACAACTACACCACCGTACCGTACAAATAAACTATAAAATACATAGAAATAACCCATATTAGTTTGCTTTAATGTGTGTTTCTGAAGCTTAGGTTCTATTCAGACGACAATTCCGTAGCATCCAAATAACATTTGATGCATGAGTGTTAGTTATCCACTGAAGGTGAATCTTTGGCATACACTTGGGTTTTCTGAACAAAAATATGGTTTATGGCAAAAAAAAGTAAATCTTTAGGGCAGGGGTGTCAAACTCATTTTCAGTGAGGGGAGACTTCACTAAATTTAAAGGCTATCGAGCGACAAATAATCACCGAACATCTAATCTAAAAAGGCAAACAATAAAATCTGCATGGAAAAATTCAGGTATTTGTTTGCCTTTCTTGAGTAATTAATGATTAGCTTTTTGCTTTATATAGGTTGCTGCCGTCTAGTTTAAGGATGAGGAATTAGATTTCATGGTAATGGTTGCTTCAAAGAATGCGATACTCATATTCTATGAAAGCTCTTGTGGGCCACATAAAATGAGTTGGCGGGTCAGATTTGGTGGGCCTTGAGTTTGACACCTGTGCTTTAGGGTATTCATGTGATACCATCCACAACAGCGGAAGGCTGTTGATCATCTCATCTCATGAAAGCTGACCCCATTTGTTTTACTGAGATTTTAGCCATATTTATTATTTTGGATACCACCCATTTCAAAATATGGAAATGATTACCTGGAATGACTCTTTAGTAATAGCAAGTCGCCCCACTATTTTACTCTAAATTACTTGTTTTCTTTTTCCAATAAAGTTTCTTTTAGTACCATACCCTTGTTTGGGATTTACAGCTGTATAATTATAACAATTAAGTTAGCTCCAAAAAATGTTTTGTTCTCTTACCTCTTAAGGTTTTGAGAGCATGCGAGGAAAGCATTGATGCGCAGGTCTCTCTCTTGTTCTTGTTCTCTGCTGTATGCTGTGTTTAAAATGCTGTGTCATCGCTCCTGCATGGGGAGCGCCTCTGTGTGATGGTCTTTAAGCAGGAGAAGGCTGATGCAGCTCAGAACTGCAGCCATTTATTATATAAACTGCCTTTGTGGTTTAGATACAGTATGAGGGATAATTCTTTACCTGACCACAAAGTATATGTGTAATGATTTTTGTCTGGCAAGCAGGCTTCATTCATGACACAAAGACTGTGTTCTTCTAAATGGTGGTGAAGCTGCCTGTATGTTTGAAACATGGTGCTGATGGTTATAAGGTCAGCGAGCTGTAGTGTGAATTAGTTGACTTCAAGAAAACACACCACACACACATGCAAGACACATAGCAGACTTTTATCAGGATAGAGGCATGCATCACTGCTTTAAATTGGTGCTTTGTGATGGGAATTGTTTCAGAGTGGTTCCTGATGTTTTCTTTATTTTTAGTAGACACATTCCATGGCTAGGTGAAATAAATAGGCTGGCAGGCTAGTTACCAGCAGGAATTAACAGGCTAGCAGGGCTTAAAACATTGGTAAGAAAAGTTGATTCTTTTTTATTTTATTTTATTTTTAAATAAAGTAAATAATATTTTAATAAAAAAAAAGGGGCTGATTCCTTTCTAGCTCAGACTGTAGACGCACCTAGCCTATGGTGAGTGGAATATGGGGCTACTCTTTTAACATAACATGTTATCAGCAGAGACTAAGAAATATTATTAAATAGAAAAAAATAAAATAGGTTTTATGCAGACCATTTCATGTTTTTGGTTATAACTGTGAAAGGATTTGTAATATTGATTCTCAGATGTTAGCACTGTTGCTTCACTTTAAAAAGGTTTGTAGTTCAAATATTTGCAGTGCAATAGAGTTTGCATTTTCTCCCTATACTTGGGTGGGTTTCCTCTAGGTGCTCGGGTTTCCTTTTAAAGTCTAAAGATGTGTAGATTAGGTCAATTGGCTACTCTGAATTATGCACAGATGTGAATAATTGTTTGTCTGTATTTTAGCTGTATTTTAGCTGTATTTTAGCTTCCTCCGTAGACCTGAAGGATAATTGGTTTAGAGAATTAATGAATTATTATGTTGCAATATTGATGTATTGTCATACGGCCCTATTTTTTACCTGCTCAGCTAGTACTTGACACTGTAGGGTTTGATTTCAGTCTAAATTGCTTTAGACATGTGCCACTTTTATACATGAGAAGAGTTCTGTACCAGCCTTTGTGCTTGAGCGCTGGACTAAAATAAACAGCGGTTAAATAAATTACAGAGAAAAGGAGAATACTGGGATATGGGAGACAGTTTCTCTCCCCCCCCCCTTCCCCCTTCCTCCCTCCCTCCTTCCCTCCCTCCATCATAGTATCTGCAGCCACATCCTGGTGCCAAGTGTCCCATCAATTGTATATGATGAATGTCCAGGATTCTGATAGGCTGTAACGTCTCACAGGCAGGGGATAGGACGTTTTCGGTGGAAGGAAGAAAGCATGAGTGGAAGAGGAGGGTGATAGGGAGGGGTGCACTTTTTTCCTTTTATACTTCCCCTGCAGGAGGGAGAGAGAGAGAGAGAGAATGTCTGAAAAACAGAAGTCAGCAACTACAGCTAGAGGCTGAGTGAAAGAGAGCGAGCGCACAGCTTAATAGTAGAGACTGCAGAACTGACTCACTTTGCGCAGTGCACTCACACATATTCACAGACTCACACACACACATCCTCGAAGAAGCTGTGGGAACTGCGGGAGCATGGACACATCCAGGTCAATCCAGCATGAGATCATCTCTCTTAAAGGTATTGCCTGTATCTCTCTCTTGCTCAAACTCTCTTTCTGTCTTTCATTTTACACAAACAAACACACACTCACACAAATACACACGCACACAAACACACACACACACACCAGCTTGAGGTTGAATGTGCTGTGCATTAAGTCATCAAAGTGACTTCACCGCAAACGTCAGCAGAGATTTTGAGACTATTTCTCCCTCCCTCCCTGTTTAGTCTGTCATTTTAAAAATCCAAAGCTGCTTTTGTCCAAAAGCATTCATGGATTAACTTGTCTGCTTTCCGGGCGATAGGGGGAGGGAAGCTGGTGTTTATAGGCCATGCTGCCTCTGCTGCTGAGGTCAGCATCAGGCTCAAGTCTGTATTTCAGATCAGACTTTTAAAAATTCTTTTGTTGCAAGGATGCAGCATGCATGTGGCACACTCTAGACTACATCGCCAGAGCAATAGTGAGATAAAACCTCACCTCACTTCCTCTCGGAGTGAAGTGTGGAGCATGCGATTCATACACTGTAATGTAGCTTCTAGTCTTCCTCTATTTCACGAGCTGTCATCATTGAATTTTAACTCACAGCAGCAGAGATGTGAAGGAGAGAGAACATATCAGTTTACAGACATAGCCAATTAATTTTCTATTCTTAGGGAAAAGGAAGTATGGACTGTTATATTATACAACACACTATATTATACTTTTTGCTATCCTATACTAAATGGTTGTGTGTGCTGGCCCTGTGATGGACTGGCAAGCTGTTCAAAGAATAGCCCGCCTTTGCCCAGAGTTAGCTAATACATTTGAGTGCAGATGGATGGACTATACTATACTATAGTATACTCTACTACACTGCACTGAACTATACTGTTCTATACAATACTATTATATACTCTACTATACTGTACTCATTGTAAAAGTATATCCTCATGAGACCCAAAACTTAATGTTGTGTGTCTTCTCATTTTTTCACACCCCTTCTGTCCCTCACCATCCGATCACTAATGAACTTGATCAGTGTCTGTAAACATGAAGTTTAGCAAGTCTTACAAGTACAAACAATATTTTTGGGAATAAACATGATGTCCTCATATGAGAACAGTAGTGTCACAAGAGAGAATACTCTACTCTACCTTACTGTACTATACTATTATATACTTTACTGTATTATGAGGCAAATTATTAACGGAATTCCCAGGTCAGAACTAGATGCTAATTAGGACAAGCAAATATGCAAATATTTTTTACTTATATACCAGTAAATATCACAAAAATCCATTCTTTCTCCAAAAAAAAAAAACCCAAAAAAACAAAACCCGTCAAGCAGCAGGGAATAGTATTCAGAAACCATATAACAGTCCTATCATAAGATCACGATCAAGCAGAATAGTTTTCAGTAATGCTGGTAAAAATGTGATGAGATATATACAATATTGCACGTTTTATGACCTTCTTAGTTGGTTCCTACTGGCGTCTCACTTTCTATTTGGCTCCCAGCTTCACCTTGTGTGATTCATCAGTTACCCAGTAGGAGATCGATCTGTTATTCAGAAACCCTGCAGGGAGTAATGGCTTTGTCGAATATGATGCATATTTGCTGAGTCGTTGTATGAGAGGCATTTAAATCTAGACAAGCTACTTCAGTCCTGCACTTTATAAATACAGCTTCAGGATTTTCACAACATTGAAGAATGTACTTTCCCTGTGGTGAGGATCAGTAGGAGTAAATGAGCTCTCAGAGGTCACACCCTGTTTGTCTCAGGGTTCTTTTTCTTCTTTCAAGGCATAAATAACTAATGATAAGGCATAGACACTGCAGCTTCTCAAACCTCCTCCAAAAGTATTTTTGGTGAAACTGAACATTTTTATAAGGCATTGTGGTGAAATGTGATAAAGCTGTTAAAACACTGTCTGTAGAGAAACTGGCTGAGGATCTAAAATAAACCCTTCGTCTGTGGTCTGAATGAGTATTTCCTCAATTGTTTAGACAGACAAAGGCTTCACACCCTACAATTCCACTGGACTTAGTTAAAATGCCTCGCAGGCTTCAGGCTGTTACCTAACTTTGTTTACAGACTTCAGTGTGTGCGTGTGTGCGTGTGTGTGTGTGTGTATGTGTGTGTGTACACCATTGCTTACATTTAAACTTTGGATGTAAACGTAATACATTTTTATAAAATATGCATGCAAACCATTAATAGTCCAGAAAGGACCAAATACCTTTATTTGTTTTTAGCAAGGTATTCATTACACTCATAAATGTTGTATTCTGCTCAGTGGCAGGCCAGCCGCCAGTACCTTTCTGGGCTTTTGTTCTGTAAAGCTGAAGTTGTCCTTGGCGTAAATTTACTGAGTCTCATTAATGAGGTTTTGGCTCTTCGTCTTTGTCCACTGTTCTAAAGACTAGATTTCACACCAAACAGTGTTCATCTATTATTTCTAAAGGCTCTTGATTGGTGTGAAGGAATGTTTTTTTTAATAGTAAAAGAAAGCAGGGTCTAAAGATTGTGTGGGATTAATATTAAAACTGAAAGAAAAAGTCCATGGTCTGATTTTGGAGCAGGTTGTTTATTTGTAGGAATCAGAGCAAGCAAAGGTACTGTACATCCAGTCTGTTTTGGGGATTGCAAAGACAAAATCATAAGATAAGGAATAAAAGATAACATGCTGTTATAAGAAAATATTCTGTGTGGGTCTGATGCAAAACAGTAACTGTTATATTCCAAAGTTTTGCGGCATGTACTGCTGTATTCCTCTTATAGCACAACAAAGTGTCAATGCTTACAATTTGATTCATTAACGAACAAAAATAATTTCAAAATAAATATATGCAAATTTTTATTTATAGGTGCAGTTAATGTGGGGTGACATGGTAGCATAGTGGTTAGAATGTCTGCCTCACAGCAAGAAGGTCTTAGCTTCAATTTCCAAGCCCAGGTGTTCCTTTGAGGAGTTTGCAAGCTCCATCCCGTGGTTGCATGTGTTTCCTCCAGGTACTCCGGTTTCTACCCACAGTGTAACTACACACACATTAGGCTAATTAGCTGCTCCATATTTGCCCAGAGATGAGAGTGTGAATGGTTGTGTGTGTGTTGCCCTGCGATGGACTGGCAAGCTGTTCAGGGTGTACTCTGCCTTCGCTCAGTGTCAGCTGAGATCGGATCCAGGCTGTCCGTGATCCTATCAGGTTTAAGTGGTTTGGCACACGAGTGAGTGAAAGGGTTAATGTGCAAAATAAGTACATTGCTGTTTACTTACATTATTGCTGCTATAAAGAGTTATTCTCTCTGTAGCTCTTGATGTTATGGTTATCATGTTACTGAGAAGCTGCAAAGACCTGCGATTTTTCATCTGAGTGTTACCAAGCTTTGACATTGAAGACTCTTTCCAGACATGTTAAATATACTGTATATCTTCACCCAGAAAACCATTGCACAGCATCCACCATCCAAATCCCTATATCAACTGGGCATTAGAAATGATGTATAACAAACAGGTTGATCTAAGACTCACAGAATAGGCTAAAACTACTAAGTTTAAACACTTCTGGTGAACACTTTCACATTAAAACCACTTACATGGTAAACATATTAAATAATAACGTGTAAAGATTCTCCGTCCTATAGCACACCATTCCTTTTGGTACAGGACCTGATAGCCCATATGTTTTCTCAAGTATCCCATCCACCATTGTTTCTAGTCTAGTATCAACCTGATTCTGATATTGGATCAGTTTCCACATCTAGGCCCTGTGAGCAAAAACTATTCTATATCATTTCCAGGTGAACGATGTAGCAGCTGTGTTATACTCTTTAAGTCAACATATGAACTTTCAGAAATCATTTTATGAGACACACACACACACGTACACACGTTGCGTCTTTATTTTGCCATAAAGTTACACAGTTGTTCGACAATCATGAAAACATAGAGAGGCATGGTGGTGTAGTGGTTAGCGTGTCTGCCTCCCAGCATGAAGGTCTTAGGTTGAAGGCTCGGTAAAGATGTATCTGTGTGGAGTTTTCGTTCAGGTTTCCTCCCCCAGTCCAAAGACGTACACATTAGGCTAATTGGCTGTTCCAAATTGCCACTAGGTGTGTGTGCGTGTGTGTGAGTGTGTGAGAGTGAACAGTTTTTTGTGTGTGTGTGTGCGTATTGGCCCTGTGATGAAATAGCAAGCTGTTCAGGGTGTACCCCACCGTCGCCCAGACTCGGCTGAGCCTTTTAGGAAGAAGCAGTTCGGCCAATCGATAAATGAATAAAAAACTAAATCCAGCATATTGTGGCTCTTCTAAAATATTTTATTAAACCTCTTATCAGAAGGTTAAACTTTACATATCCGACACTGAGATTTGAGAAAACAGCCCAGATGAACCCAAAGACAGAGTGGTATTGAATAGGTTACATGATGAATCACCTAGTATAACATGGGAATGACTGGCTTGTGCTTTGATTTGAGGCATGCTGCTTGCATAGTGACACACCTGGGGAACTGTAACTGCAGGACACGTGCTGTAAAACGGAGAGGTAGCAGATCCTGTTCCTGCAGCATCAGGAAAAAGTGTGGAACTATTAACAGGGTATGTGTAGAAAAGATACGTCTGACTTTCAGTTAAAATGTAGTAGCCTATTTACTTTTTTCTGAAAGTTGGGGAGTGTATGTGTGTGAGAGAGAGAGAGTGTGAGTGCATACCCAGACTGAGGAATGTTCTGCAGGGGTTTTCTCTCTGTTTTCACTCTTTTGATCACAAAGAGACCGCATCTATTCTAATTATGACCGTCCTGGCAGACTTGCTTCAATTCTCTGCCTTAGACAATCAGGGTTTTTTTCTCGAACGTAGAGCAGCCTGACAAATTTGTACCAGACTGAGAAGATTACACTGAAAATAAACACTTTTGAAAGCAAGTTAGCACGCGTGAGCTTTGCAGATGGACTATTTTAAACTGCTGTTACTGTGCATAAACTATTATTGCACTGACTTCAGCAGAACCAGTCTGATATTATTGTCCTACAGTATTTACATTCACCAGCTTCGATATATTAACTGTTGTCATGTGACTACTTGCTGATAGTGATACCTGTTGATTTATTTACAGCCTTAAAAAAAGGAAAGTCAAAACTATTTATTGGCAAGTGAGTGGTATGAAAGATTCCTCCTTTAACCAGACTATAATATAGTAGTACGATCAGTAGTTTGACCATAAAATTAAATAATTAGTTATTACTCTGATCTGCTCTGCTCTTCTTTTGTATACGAATTTAAAGGTGATCCGGATCAAATTCTTACTTGTTCATTCACTCATCTGATGAACTGCTTAATCCTTCTAGGGCCGCGTGGGGGCTGGTGTCTATCTCATCCGAAACTGGGCAAAGGCAGGGTGCACCCTGAACATCTCACTAGACCATATCCGGGCAATACACACAACCATTCACTCACACTTGGGGTCAATTTAGAACAGCCAGTTTGCCTAATGTGCATGTCTTTGGACTGTGGGAGGAAACCGGTGTGCCCGGAGGAAACCCATGCAAGCACTGGGATAACATGCCAACTCCACACAAAAACACCTGAGCCTGGGAATTAAACCCTGGACCTTCTTGCTGTGAGGCAGACGTGCTAACCACTATGCCACCGTACCACTCAGGATCAAACTGGGAAACTTTGGAAATGTGGTTTTACAGCAGGCCCAGTGGGGGTGGGTGGGGTTGGGGGTTGCTGTGTACTCGTAATCTTTTTTGTAGGTGGTTTATTCCTAATTAGGGATACAGGGAAGCTGGCGCCCATCTCAGCCGACTCTAGGTGATGGCGGGGTACACCCAGACTGAACAGCTTGCCAGGCCATTGCAGGGCCAACACACATACATCCATTCACACTCACACAAACACCTAGAGGCAATTTGGTACCACCAATCAGCCGACTGTGTATGTTTTTGGATTGTGGGAGATAACCGAAGTACCTGGAGGAAAGTACCTGGAGGAAAAACCACTCAAGCACAGGAAGATCATGCGAACGGTCCGAGCCCCAGAATCGAACCCAGGACATTTTTGCTATGAGCCATGGAACCCCAATTATTTATTTATGAACTATAAATATTCAGAAATACTGTATATGATTGTATGAATAACTCCACCATATCATATTGTCCATGTAAATATTATATCACATACTTTATAACACACACAGATAATATGAAAGAAATGAATGCTGAATGAAACTCAATAATGTGAAGCTAAACAGCAGATCCATCATGTCATATCTGCAAAGACAGCAGTAAAATGATGAGTCATGCTTTAAATGGCCATGCAGATACTATCAATATGATAACCTTAAATAAAATTTTCTTGATATTTCAGCCAGTTTAACTTCTTACAGACCGATTTGGAGGACATCAAGCTACGAACAGAATACAGGATGTTTGTGTTAAAATAAAAATATCAAGTACAAAAAAAATATGGGTTTCTATGCCTGTACATATTTTAAATCTAGTATTAATTTACAAAGGTTAATCGCAAGTTTAACAGCAAAAAAGGAAACAACAATAATTTTAGCTATGATTTTGATATCAATACTCAAATAAAATCTTAAATACATTTATTTATTTGTTTGTTTATCATTTTTTTATTTATTTGTTTTGGTTGTTTGCTTTTTTTTTGTTTTCCTATGGAGAATGTTCACCACACAGGAAGAAATTCACGTGTTCAAGTCCTCGGCTCTGCGTTGGCCTTGCGAGCTGTCCAGGGTGTACTCTGCCCTTGCCCAGAGTTGGCTGAGTTGGGCGCCAGCCTCCCTGTGACCCTAATTAGGAATAAGCGGTTCAGAAAATGAATGAATGAATGAATGAGTCTGAGGCTCTGGAGTTTGCATGTTCTCCCTCTGCTTTTGGGGGTTCCCTCTGGGCACTCCGGTGTCCTCCTACAATCCTAAGACATACACAGTAGGCTATCTAATTAGGCTATGCCCCATGGTGTGAGTTGTTGTGTGTGTGTTGCGCTGTGATGGTCTGATGAGATTTTTAGGGTTTCCCTCGGCTTCACCCAGCGTTGGATAAGATCCCCCCCACCCTCGCCATAACCCTAAGCCTAACCCTTGTGACATTAGTAGGATTAAGCGATTTCACGAATGAGTGAGTTGGAAAGTGAGTGAGTGTTTTCTTGAGTACCTCTATGTACTCATGTTTAAACATTTCATACTGGTTTTCCTGTCTGTGCACTTCTATGGAATCAAAACGTTTAATTTATGTTTGTGAATTTACTTTTTTCAGCCAAAAGTTAGAGATATTTGTCTATAAAATGAGGGAGCTGCAGTATTCCTGCTTTTTGCATTTGCTCATTGCCTATATTCTCCGCTCAATATGTAAAGGATAGTCCATCTAGCCCTGTTGCTTTATCCAAAAATAAATGCATGTCTCAGTGAGTGCCCGGGCTATTTTTTTCTGTGATTCATTTTGCATCTCACATGACTCCAACATACTGTGAAATAGTATGAGTGTTTTATGGGTTTCTCTTCACCACAGCAGCTGGGAGAAGAGCTTATATAAGAGTGTCCTCACGGCAGTCTAAAGATCCTGAAGTTGCGTATTGATGTCATGCACTTAAACTGATTAAAAAAAGTGTAACGTTTATAACAGTTCCTGCACAGTTGCTTCTTTTTTCACTTATATAATAGATTTCTGTATGAAAACAGCACGAATAGCTGAAACACTTTGTGCACTTCTAAAAAAAACCCAAATAAAATAAATCCAATGCAGTTCATTTTACTTATAACAAATCTAATAATAATAATAACAAAAAAATTGAGGGGAAAATCAAATTTAGTCTCATTTTAGTGCTGGAGTAAAAACTACATTTTCCATCATCCTATTACTAAAATGAGCTGGTTTTAAACTTGAACTCGAGCCAGATGATTTAAGTATTATTCAAGAACGTATTTATTTGCCATCTTCAACAAGCTTTAAGAGAAGATTTGATCAAAATGCTTCAGTTTCTATTATTATCTTGAACACAAACAGCAATAATCTTCATTTGAGTTTACGTAAAGAAAACCTTATTCTGATGCAACCTGCAGGCAGAAACAAACACACAAACACACACGTATCATGACAAAAATAAACATGGCACATGACCCAGAACAAACTTCAAGTCGATCAGGATGCATTACAGTGGACTAAAAATGGGCTTTTTACTTTCATACACTTCTGACACACTAAACTTTCATACACTAAACTGACTGTTTTACAAATTATTAAATTAGTAGTGCAGTACTAAAGTCTTAATCCCACCTTGTTTTGGATTTTTAGGGTAAAATTTACATTTACAGCATTTGGCAGATGCTCTTATCCAGAGCGACTTACAATTCTCATTTTTTATACAACTGAGCAATTGAGGGTTAAGGGCCTTGCTCAAGGGCCCAACAGTGGTGATA
>JBCNYG010000001.1:50704212-50729353 GCA_039654305.1 Porochilus rendahli | reverse complement strand
AGTTTGCTTTTTGATGTGTTTCTGCATTGTATTACCAAAACTCTGAAAAGACAAATTCAGCTCAAAATCTCTGCACTTGCCTGGTCTGGTAAACCAAAACTGTAAAAAATCTCAGTTTAGCATGAATTTTTTCGTATATGTTTCCATATAGTACAAAAGTTAATAAAAGCTAAAAGTTATTCACCTCAGGCTCATAGGATGCTGCTAAACTATTCATACTAATACTAATTTCAGCTATTCAGAGTCATCCACCTCATTGGGGGTGGTTGTAGCCTAATGGTCAGAGAAGTAGGTTTGGGACAGGAAGATCGCTGGTTCAATTCCCGAACCAGCAGGAAAAAAGATATGGCGGTTAGGGAGGAAGCTGCACCTTCCCTTCCTCCACCTTCATTGCTGAAGCGCCCTTGAGCAAGGCACCTAACCCCAACTGCTCTCCAGGCGTCCCAATGTGTGTGGAAGCCCACTGCTCCGATTGTGTGCTCACTGTTTACATGTGTGTGCTCACTTTGGATGGGTTACATGCAGAGGCAATAATTTCCCTTGTGGGATTGAGACAGTATAGCAAAATCAATAAAAATACAATTCTGAAAATCTGAGGCAATTAACTGTAAAAGATTATATATTTATTACAGAATGTCATGTGTGCATTAACACTGGTGTAGTGATTAGCATGTCTGACCAACAGAATGAAAGTCCAAGGTTCGAATTCAGGGCTTGGGCATTTCTGTGTAGAGTTTGCATGTTCTTCCCATGCTCGTGTGGGTTTCCTCCACATTCCCAGTTTCCTCCCACACTCCAAAGACATGCACAATAGGCTAATTGGATGTTCCAAATAGCCCCTAGGTGTGTGTGTTTGTTTGAATGGCTGTGTGTATTTATGTGTTGTCCTGCAATGGTCTAGCGAGCTGTTCAGGGTGTACCCCACCTTTGATCAGAGACAGCTGAGCTCCCCGCCACCCTTAGAAGGGTTAAGCGATTTGGCAAATGAGTGAGTTTGTGATGTATGCATTTTCCCCATTAATAGTTACAGTTTTATAATGTTTGGAGTCAGTCAAAAAGCAAGTTTGCAGCTGTTAATGCTTACATTATTGCAGTTACAGAGGTTCCATCGAAAGCCATCATGTTACAGAGAAATTACTTCATTCTGAAGTCTTTCCCATGTTGCAGAACGTTATGTTAATGTTAATATATCTCTCAAAAAGAGCTGGCGCTGGAAGGGTGACTCCTTTCCAAAAAAAAACGCTCAGATCAGCTTTGTTTAGACTGTTGGGGTCACCAGAAGTAAAAATGTCATGTTTGAAGAAGGTCGTTGAAGAAGTGACCACATTCTTGTAGCAGATGACAGGATGTAGGTGGCAAACCCAAAGAATTCAGAAAACAAAGTGCTTCTTCCAGCTGAATTGTCCCAGCACTGACAGAAAACATGAAACACAGAAGAGACAAAGGATTCCTTATGTGTTTTAATGAATGAATTGCTATGTATATGACTTGCTTGATATTTTCCGTGGTTTTGCCCAGTTGGATGTATTGTGACGGTGTCCATTTGTAAATGGATTCATTCACATGCACTGTACTTTCATTTCATTTTTTTTTTCATGAGCAATCTCTTTTTATTTTTTTAACTGGATAGAGAGAAATAAAAACATTTTTATTATCTGATTTTAATTCTTTCTATTTTAAAATATATTAATAAAAAAAAAAACTTTATAATTAAGCAGCAGCAGTTCAGCTAACTGGGTTATCAAAGGCCAGCCATGCTGTCATTCGAAGATATTGCCCTCAATGTGTTTCTGTCTTGTGACGGCCTAGCAAGCTGCTGAGGGTGTACTCTGCCTTCGCCAAGGCACCAGCCACCCCACCCTAAGTAGGATTAAGCAGTTTAGAGAATGAATGAATGAAGGAATTAATATATAATTTTTTTACCATTAATGTGCTTAATGAAAGAGCCACTTAGCCTATCAAGAAGTCTAGGTGCAGTTCCAATCTCTACACACTTGTTACGATAGGCTCTCCTCTGGTCACCAGCATCAGATGACGCCAGGCTTGTTAGTCGCAGCGAGTTTTGGATTTGGTGGAATAAAATTCATATTCTTGAAAATTCTTTTTGAAACTAGACTTGTAAGAGGTGACACCCTGGTAGAATAGCCAATCAGAGAACATGTCTATACATTACGTATAAATAAAATAAGGTTATACTTAGTATAATTGTAATTATTACTATACAGTAGTTCAGATCTATCTAAAAGGCCTGTGCAGTATTTTGGTGCTTCACTTTATGAATTTTTATTCTTATTACCCCTTGTTTTAACCACTATACTGCGAATCAAAGGTTTGATTATGATCCCTGCAGTGTCTCGCGCTAATAGCCAGACATGGATATTAGTGACCACACCCACCCGGGAGCTGAAGAGCTGAGTCACTCTGGGTGTATTTTTATGTTGGCCAGCTTATAAGGCTGTAGTGTCTGTGAGTCATCCCTCACCTTATTGCTCACTAAATGTATTTCCTCCATCCTGTGCATTTTCTTTGGTTTGTGCTGCCATGGTGCTGTTCCTGTCCCCGGCTTTTGTATTCATGAGATTATTCCATGTGCATCATTACAGCACTCTAATTTGGTTAATCACCACTTTTGACTCATTGCACCTGAGCAGTTGTGTCTGTGTTATTAAAAATATGATCTAATGGAAATCTATAGTTGAAGAAAAAAAAAAAAAGATCTGTGACTGTTTAAGTGCTCATAATTTATTTATACCCAGTGCATGTAGTTAAATAAATATATGATAAAGCTGGTGTTAAAGCAGGGTAATTCTGATGTCTGTAATCAGAGGTGTTGTGTCTGGGTCTATTAAGGCCACTGGATGCTGCTGAAGCAAAAAACAACAAACAAACATATGGTAATTTGTAATTATGTAATTGTTCTTTGGAGAAAAAAAATCTTATAATTTATGTAATTCTGTCTCTGTATGTTTGAAAGATCATATAGCTTACACTACTTCTACTAGTACTGATAATAATAATATATTAATTTTTTAGGAAATTGTTCCGTTATATTTCATATGTTCAGTAACCTACTGTTTAATAGACAATAGAGGCATTGTTAATAAGAAAAAGAGCTCCACTTTGTCTTTGTGTGAGAGTCTCTTGAGTGTGTCTGAATTTCCTTTTCCTACATACCAGAATCAGAGCTGTGGTTATTGGTCTACAGACAACCATAACTGCACATCAATTCTGCTCCATGAACATTACAGAAGAATGTTTGAAAAGGCCCAGTATGGGCTTGATATAGAGTTTATAAACCTAGCATCTGCCAAAAGATTAAAAGGGGCATTTTTTAAATTTAAGAGTCCCTTTTAGGGACCTTTGCTGCCTGCAAGGTGAATTAGCCCTTAAAAATGTTATAATACTATGTGAAGAATTTTTAAAAGCATACCTATGATACCAAACCATAAACAAATACAGTATGGAACAACTCGTGCTTAGTATACATAGTACTTAGTATGTAAGTTACATATATTTTCCTGTATGCCACAGATACCTAGATGATGTGTTACAACCCCTTGTTTGTCTTTAAAAACAAGTTAACCTTGTTAAGCCGGTGGGATGCAAGGGCCAAAGTATAAATCCAAGTATAAAACCCCAGATTTGTTGACTTTATGCAAATTGATAAATGTCTGTAGATGGAAACTTAGCAGCAGGGTAAGTAACACATAAACGGTAAATAATATACATAAACAGTTTGGGAGTAAAGTGAAAAGAGAACAAAGTTGTTAGAATGTTTACATGTGTGAAGTACGGCCAAGGATGTATCTCATATACATAATTTATCGAGCTAGCATAACTCTACACTTTACAATATCAACAGAACCGAAAGATAGCAATGCTATATACAGAAGTTAAAGAATGGTTCAGAGAAAATCAACAGAGTATTAATTCAGCATGATGTCGGAATATACAAAAGGGTGTTAGCTGTATACTGGGCATTTTATTATATTCCTCTAATGTGATGGTATCACTCCTGATCTACCTACTCTGACTGTGCATCACAAATTGTCCTCTGGAATACATTGTTCCTCCTAAGTACATTAAGAAGTAGAGAAATGGAGAGGCACACCTAAAAAAAACTGAAAATGAAACATGCAGGGATGTAAGGAATACTTCTCTGAACAAATAACCAAGGATGCAGGAGCACTTCGGTGTAGTTGAAGCTACCCAGGGTGTTTAATAACTGTAACAAAACAATGTTCTCTACATGTTAAGTTCATCTTTTTTACCTGAATGTTGCAAATAATGCTGTGCTTTATTCACCTATATAATTATAAATGATTACTATTTGTCATTTATTTATTTTTTAATCCTTCATTTAAAGTTCTTTGTGTATATGTCAGATACCTTGGTGGAAATGTACCATAAAATTCTCAAGTGTACTGTCAATTCTACATGTATTAAATCTGTCGTTACTAACGGTGCCTCTGGAATGCAGTCAGATACCCTGAGGCCCTACAAAATCCTTTAACCCAGTAATTTTATAGGTTAAATGTAGTGATACTTTGTACTGACTATTCCAGTTTACAAATTAAGGGTCATATTTTGATTCAGCAACAAACTTTATTCAAAGTTCATAATTTTCATTAATTTTTACATAGAGATAGTTATTAGATAATATATCTATATCTATATCTTATTTAGAGTTAGGCTATGCAAGTGGATTTTCTGGACAAATGATTCAGATTACATGCATGACTTTCATGTGCTTCATGAAAGAATGAATTTGAAAAGCAAGAAGGAAAGAAAAGAAAGAATAAGCAATTTTCTTTGTTGTTAAATATATGAGGATAAAACATAGAAGGAAGTAGAAATTTAAAAATTAAATAAGGTATATTTGTCATTAATGAACAAATGATCATTTTTGTTGCTAGTGAAAATTGACATGGAGAAAAAATAGGTCTCAGGTTAAAAAAAATCCGAAAAAATTACAAAATGTTGCTTTTAGGTCATGAAATTAAATAGAGAACACATTGTGTATGATAATTTATCATACTTTTATTTGTTTATTTTCATTCTCACTCTCTCAATCATTTGCTGAACCACTTAATACTGTTAGAGTCGCAGGGAGCCTATCTTAGCCGACTCTACTTGAAGGCAAGGTACACCCTGAAAACATTGTCAGTCTATTGTTTACACACAAACTCACACCTTGGGTCAATTCGGAACAGCCATTTCTAAAGTGCTTGTCTGTACGAATGTAAACTACAGTAATGTATAAAGCATGGGGAGAACATGCAGACTCCACAGAGAAACGCGCTCGTTGCGGCCGGGTCTTTATTCTGCTCATTTTATGGAAGTAAATATATATTGATGTTTTGTTGATGTGCACTTTGTTGTAAATAATGTGTGCCCACATTTTAAAGGATAAGCTTACTAAACATTTATCTGCCAAAAGCAATATTCATGATTGTGTATAGGAACACTCATACTTCCATTAGTCTTTGCCAGTGTTCTGTGCTTATTTGTGAGAAACTGTTGTAGTTTTTCCACTGTGACCTTTAGAACAGCACACACTCAGGTTTATACAGTGTGGAATAAAGCTAAAAACAGAGGTGTAATTGTCTGTGTTCCATTATGGAGATGGAAGTGCTGATTTCTATTAACAAAAGGGCATTTCTGTCTGTGGTACTGCCTTTATGGGTATTATGGTTCTTGGAAAAGCTTGTGGTCTCTCAGTGTCCATAAACATCTATAATGTTGAACATCGGTTATTTAAAAAATTAGCATATGGCACATTGTTTGTTTGAAACCGCCAACTGGCCTAATGTGCATGTTTTGGAGAGGATGGTCATGTGAGCTCTGTATGTTCTGTCTGTTCTGACCGTTTATCCCATGAGATATATATACATATCCATTTTCTTTCTGTTTTCTGTTGTTATTTAAAGATGATGAAGCCTTTCTGGTGCCGTGCCTTTAGCAATCTTGGACTATTTATTTGTTTTGTGTCAGTATCATGGAGAGCACAAAGTACTGATCACAAGGCGCATGACTCTGTTGATGTATTGTAAAATGTAAAACATGCTGTTATTTGGAGATACCTTCAGAGACATCAAGAAATCAAGTGATGTTTCAATTAAGAGTCTGCATATAATGATTCCTTTATTTACCTTTTTTGATGTATTTTTTTATATATTTTACATATTTCATAACCTACTGTGTCAACCTTTATAAAAACCTAGGGGGAAAGGGAAGGTTTGTGGACATGTTCTCATGTAAAGTATCCACTAAAACAAGGCTGGGATTTTGGCATGAACTGTTTTTTTAAAAGGTTCTAGAAAGGATTCCAGTTTGAACCATCAAAAAAAAAATGTGTTACTAGAACCCGTTACTTTGTCTTTGGAAGACACTGAAGAAGCTTTCACCTTTTTTATTATATATTTAAGCATTGGCCTTAACAATAGCACACTGTCTGATGTCAATGCTTCTGTTTCCTGGAAACATTCTGTTCTGTTTGATGGGATGTTATTCAGCTTGTCATTTGATGTGTTGCTATTCAGATATACACACACACACTTCCATCTTTTTCTTTTAAGTGCAGATGCCTAGTGCAAGCCTGATCTGATTAAATCTACCAACATCTAAACTTTGTGCCATTTTAATTGTACAACGTTGTTGTATTTTCGAACTTAATGAAACTATTAAAGAAAAAGGGATTACTTTTATGACAAAGTAAGGCTCATTGTGCCCCGCCCCTTTTTCCAACTCCTGAGTTACACATTACGTCTAATGTGGATGTCTTTGGACCGGTTACCCGGTTGCATGTTGTTTCTGATGCTATGCCCTCAAGCTTTGTTTGGACTCGGTTGGTCTAGTGGGATGTGCCGGCTCAGTGGTTTTAGGATACTGATCCAAAGGTCATGAATTCAATCTCTACAAAGCCAAGCTCCTGAAAATGGGTACCTAAACAAGGTCCTTGACTTCTAACTGCTTATAGATTGAGGTTCTTTTTCAAGTGTTGTGTTGCTTAAAATAGACCAGTCACCAAGAGTGCATGGGGTCTTCTGTTTTAACGATGTTCTGCTTTACCACGTGGTTTCCAATAAATAAATATTGCTTTTATTTGAGCATATTTGCCTCACAGCAAGAAGATCCTGGGTTTGAGTCATTGGCTTGGTGAGGGTGTTTCTTGGTGGAGTTGGCATGTTATCCATGTGCTTGTGTGGGCTTCCTCCGGGTACTTCGCTTTCATCCCACAGTCCAAAGACATGTACATTTGGCTGATTGGCTTTTCCAAATTGCTTCTAGGTGTGAGTGTGAATGGTTGTGTGTGTTGACCCTGCTATGGCAAGCTGTTAGGGTGTATCCACTTTCGCCCAGCAACGACTGAGATAGGCTCCAGTGTCCATGCGACGCAAGTAGGAAAAAATTAACTTGAAAAATAATTGAATGGATCAGTGGATTTCTTTTTGCAGTCTTCTGCACAGAGAACATACAAGCCTGCATTCACCAAAAAAAAATCCATATATACTACATTTCTAATATTCATGTATAGTTTCCACAGATATGCATTCATAGAGTATTCACAGACTATATAAGGTCATTGTTTTTTTTTCCCACATAACATCTTTCCTCCTTCCAGTTTCCCCCCTTTTTTATTGCTTATTTCCAAGAAAAGTACAAAGGTACCCAAGAGAGTAGGACTTAGTAAAGGAAATTGACATGGTTGAATTTAATCCATTGTTGAATTTAAGCTCTAGTGCCAAAACACAAAACAGAAAAGGAAAGAAAAGGGAAATAAACACAATGACAAGAAGATGACTGTACGGATGCAATTTTTTAAAAATAATTCTTTAAAAAGTTGCGATCTAAGTCAGTTTTTCCACCCGTACATTAGTAAGGAACATTAACTGCATTCTTGACGTTTTCCTCCTGACTACAAAACAGTGATAATGGCGATGATTATGTGACTCTCAGATGTGCAGGTGGTATTTGTTGTGATCTTTCAAAATGGAGTTTTTGTGGCTG
Organism: Porochilus rendahli; assembly: GCA_039654305.1. NCBI lineage: Eukaryota > Metazoa > Chordata > Actinopteri > Siluriformes > Plotosidae > Porochilus > Porochilus rendahli. Next base: position 50,721,343 of record JBCNYG010000001.1, on the reverse strand, counting down.
AAATAACTAAAAGCGTCATTACTATATGTATTATGATAACATTCAGTCATCTCCAGTAACCACTTCTGATTTGTACCATCTTGACTGCAGTAAATATGAAGAGTCTGAATATAACTGAAGGTTGCAGTGCTAGCAAGAATCTTTTCAGCTGGGTAGGTCAAAATGGCTGTCAAAGGATCTCTGTGGAATTCTGAAATTAGCCTTCTTGGGGAAGGTAACTACAGGTTTACAATTCTTATATGGTGTTGTAGTTTTAAAGAGCATATAATGATTTAACAATAATTAATTCATTCATTCATTATTTATCCATATAATTTATTCTGTAAGGGTTGTGGGGGAAGCTGAAGCCAACCACAGCTGACTTCGGGTGAGAGGCGGGGTACAGCCTGAACACCAGTCCACTGCAGGGCTAACTACTTTTACCAGAACACTGTTAATCTCTTATGTTTTTATAATGTGTTTGTAGTCTATTTGCTTTTCTCTGAGTAAGTACTAGTCTGCACATACATCACTATTAGAGCATCCTTTTGGCTGCATGCAATTATTTTCCTCCAGTTAAAAAATATCTGATGGTTAAAAAAAAAAAATCATCTTTCATGTCAGTATAAAAGGTTTATACGTCCTGTCCTAAAATGCCCAGATCTGTATGTTGCCAAATATCACTCCCTAAAAGGGTTTTTCCTAGAACCTTAGTAACATAAAGTAGAAACCCTGTTATAAGGTAAACCAGTGTACCTTTAAAAGTTGCCCAGAAAGACGATCCATTTTGGAAAGTTCCATTTAAATTCTGGATAGAACTTTCAAGTATATGAAGGTACACTTTTGGGACATTCCTAACAAACTCCCAGCTGTATTAGCTACAGAGAATGAAACATGGATCTGAATTTTAATGAAGTGGATGCTTATCCAATCAGAACTCACTGTCCCATAAAACCAAGGACAGAGCCATGTACAATTCTGGTACAGTAGCCAAAAAAAAGAAAAAAACAAGATAACCCGATTAAGACAGTGAAAGTGTGCTAATTTTTTTATTAGTTTTTTTTTGAAAGATTGCGTAATGGTTAGAATCACAGCAAGAAGGTCATGGCTTCGATTTCCAGGCTCAGGTGTTTCGGTGTAGGGTTTGCATATTCTCTTCGTCCTTTCGTAGGTTGTGTGGTTCGTAGGTTGTGTGGTTCGTAGGTTAGGTGTGGATGTGAGAGTGAATGGTTTTGTGTGTGTGTGTGTGTGTGTGTGTGTGTGTGTGTGTGTGCATATGTTGGACCTGCAATGGTTTAGTAAGCAGTTCAGGGTGTACCCCACCTTTGCCCAGTATCGGCGGAGACAGGCTCCAGCCTCCTAGTGACCCTGATAGGATTAAGTGGTTAGACGAGTGAGTGAGTGAGACTGGATATTGACCTTCTTCTGAACAAAAGTTACCAGGACATCAAACTAAATAAATTAACTTAAGCCAGTGTGGTCCTTCCAAAGAAACGTAATATTGAAAAAAAAAACCTGGCCCTTCTCTGCAATGTAGTGTAACATGGTGAATAATACATTGTAGTCAAACATTGGGTTCCCTCATTAGCTTTCTGAACCATCTGGTTTATACAGGCATACGTATGCAGCAAATATTTATTAAAGGGAGCTGCCGGTACTCCTTGCAGCTACTGTGGTCTCTCTTAATTTATCCTCATTCATTCACACACAGAGCATCCAGAATTACAGAGAGGTATAGAACCTGCTTCAATAATGACAGGAAGTGAAAGAGAAATTCCTCCATTGTTGGATTGGTCAGAATTTGATATCATGGTACAAATGCGTCATCAGGTCTATTTGAAACTGTATAAAATTTAATTGCTTCTCGTCAAGGTTTTAACCTCAGGAACGTTGGCACTGACGTTATGAGCACCAAGAACCCAGTGGCTATAGCGGTAATGCTAATTTTATAGCTAGGGGAAAACTGCTGGACAGAACATGGCTCATCAGCAGAATGTTTACAGAATCTGGCAATGACAAATTCTCCCGTGTGTGGTTTTATGATCTATATGTTCTTATGTTGCCACCTGCTGGTGGTCGGTTTCACTAGAATCTGAAGGAGTCTGTCGACCGGGTATAAAATGGAAAGCAAAAAAACTGAGGTGATGCTTTTGACGGCTCTGGAGACTGATTCATCGTGTGGCCATAGTGACTCAGTGATGTGGGAACATTGCTTAAAACGCCCCATCACACGCCGCGTCAGAAGTTTCCATTTCCAGGCCGATAAATGACGAAGTAGGAGCGGGAGATCTGAGTCCAATTAGCTTCCATTTAGTTTTTCCTTTCCTTGTTTCTTCTCTCTCTCCCTCTCTCTTTCAGACAGGCAGAAATTGACTCATTCTGGTAGCCCTGAAGAGCACATTTAGATGTTACCACCCTTGATTCTGCCAATAATGACTATTCCCAACTATAGCAGTTCTGCTTGCTGGAAATAAAGGCTACAGTCAGAAAGACGAAAGACAGGACAAGTTCTCGGTTCTTTTCTCTGTGTGTTTGAGGGTTTTTTTGTGGTTGAAACATCACATAGCTGTGATGGAGTTTGATGATGGTAGATTCTTCATGGAGGATTTGATCCAACAGGGCCAAGGTAGGCACAATTTGAGATTTACATACAAGCTATTTAAGTGATTTGGACTCAGGACATTTATAGAGATGCCTCATTCATGAAGAAGTTTAGTAACTTAAAGTATTGTTTATTTAGCATGGAGGAATACAATTTGATTAGTACGGAATGATGTGCACGGCATCTGATTCACTGTAGTATTAGAGTGCATTACTAGAGGGTTTCTTTTAGGAAGAAATTAAAACTACAGGCAATGTAGATTTCTTCTGCAGAAAACATTCACTGACTATAAATAATCGATGGTATAATTGTGCAGTGGTTGGCACCTCCACCTCACAGCAAGCAGGTCCTTGGTTTGAGCCCCGTCCCCAGTGAGGGCATTTCTATGTGAGTTTGCATGTTCTTCCTGTGTTTGTGTAGGTTTTCTCTGTGTGCTCTGGTTTCCTCCCAGTGTCCGTGACATGCACATTTAGCTAACTGGATATTCTCAATAGTTCTTAGGTGTGAGTGTATGAGTGGTCATGTGTCTCCCAAGCTCTTCAGGATGTATCCAGCCTTCTTTTTGATAAAACGTTTCATGAAATGAAAGAAAAAATGAATGTAAATTCAATTTTATAAATTCATCCATCTGTCTAGTATAAAAATGTCTAGCCTAAAATGAACACAGTGCATGCTGTCATTTAGTTTTTGTAATTAAATCCATGTTGTATACAAGATGTTCTCCAAAAATGTTTTTGGTGATGACTCAGTCGCTCACATATGACTATCCTTGGGAAACGTTTGGCCTTGAGTAGAATTCCCAGGCCCAAACTAAACATTAAAATAAGTCTTAAAGTATTTGTCATCTCCCCACTGACTCAGGGTACTATAAGGAAGACTTGAAGGATCAGTGGCTGCTGGGACATGTGTCTCAATGCGGAGATTGGTGGAGGGGGTTGAAGCAGCTTGGTGTGGGATTTGGTGGGTTGAAAAGATGCTGCCCAGTCCATCCCAGTTTATCGCCTTCAATGGACCATATAATGGAGCTCCTGGCATGCTTAGCACTGCCCACTGCTGCTATACACACAGTCAAATCTTTGTCAGATGGTTTGAGTCATCCAGTTTCACACACACACACACACACACACACACACACCCTTAAAACTGCAAAGGAATTAAATGCACTTACAAAAAAATTTTTGTTTTTTTTTACAATCACGGTAAGTGTTGGAATGTTGGAATCCCCCTGTCACAACCAACAACCACAAGGGAAGTACTTTTCCACAGTGGAAAGCCATGTGGAGCCGTTTGGATGAATAAAACTTCAGCCCCCATTTTCCTTCTCCCTCCCAATTTCCTTCCAGCTTTTTTTTCTTTTTTTTTTTTTCTTTTTTTACTTTTTTGCCTACTGTACACTCCTCTGGTCTGATCATCACACATGTCTTGAGGTCAGATGTGTTAAGTTGTCAGTGAGTGCCTGTGTTTCGGCTTAAAGGGATCACGAGGCTACTGGGTACAGCTATGAACCTCTGCTGTTGCTGTTGCCGTCCACGTCTTCATGGTAGGTGGGCAGTGATGCTTTCGCAGGCCATATACTTAAGGCAGGAAAAAACTGATTCTAAACCTCATTCATATGTCATATTTAGTGTTTATGTATTTATATATATATGTTCAGGCCTCAATGAAGGAAGCAGAGGCATTTTTGTCAGATTTGTTTTTTAGATTATTAATTTTGGTGTATATTCAAATAATATTTTTAAGATCATGGACTTTATGCATCACTTGAACGTGATGTCAAGGACACAATAATCCACTAAGGGATGATGATGAAGATGGTGATAATTTATGAGCAGTCCTTGTGTATTTTGTTTCTGACACCAGCATTACAGTTAGTCTCTTACAAATTGAGGAAGACGAAACCGACCCCACCCATCACCCGAGAGAAAGCGAGCTGACCGAACACCCTCTAGAGGACGCCACTGTAGTTTTATCCATTACCGCCTTCCAATTCAGGCCTCAAGTATGGCTCAAGAATGGCTTTAAAGTGCCTTGTCATACTGCCAGTGCAGATCAGATCATATAAGGTCACCCTGCTGTCTTTCTCCTTACTTTTAAATCCGTAGTTTGATCCTGTCTTCCTTTGCTTTAATTCTCACACTTGTGTAACCTTGCAATAAACTACAGTGACCTTCAAATAATAATAATAATAGCTGACAGGTCGTTGGGTGTGTATGTGCGTTTATGCCTGTGTTTTTATGACAGTGTCACAGGTTGGCTGCATATCAACATACCTGACTTGGATTCCTTTCTGCTTTTGAACTCTTCTGTAATCTCTTTGACGGCAAACATAATATCTATTTGTAGCTCTGTGTGAAAGTGACGCCGCAGACTTGCCTCCCCAAAGGCTACACTGATGACTGGCTGAGACACGTCAGGATTGGGTTTCTTCCCACTGTCTGCGGCAGTGTCGCTTTCAGGCTCGTAACAAGCATTGAAGCAAAACAGAACATTATGTGTGTGCCAGATGCATGGCATACAGAAGAAATTGTGTGCACTGCTTATTAGGTTAAGTTGGAGAGCAGTGCTGTTTATGATATTTGTACTGCAGGGGTGTGTTTGTGTGTGATTGCAGTCGTGTTTGTGACACGGTGCCAAGTGAGTGATGATAATGTCAAGGACTTGCTGTCCACTCAGTAAATAAAGAGTGATCTGAATAAGCAGCGCTGCAATTCACTGTATATTTCCATTATAAAGGGGTGGTGTTGTGGTGGTTTGAAGAAAATAGCCTTTAAAGCATGAATGGTGTTATCAAACAAGGCAATCCTCCATATAGATGGAAATTTGTTTTACAAAAGATATTAGACATGGATTGCATTTGAAACTTGCATTCGTCAATGCATTACGTTTGCTAGGGGTTTGCAATGCGATCTCTATACATTTTAAAAACTGATTTAAAAAAAATCCATATTGCAGTCCATTCCCATCCGCTCCGATTTGACAGCTGAAAAGACATTTTAAAAATATAGACTGATATTCTGGACATTCCTGGCATATATTGATTCATTTTCGGCAGCTAAACTTAAAACTCCTTTAAGTTTAGCGGTTGCATGCGGCTCGGGTCATTTTTTATTCTGAAGGACTGTAAGATGATATCCTCAAAGAGCAGCTGTAAACTCTATCCCCTGGATGGATAGAATGAATGCCCAGCTCTTTGGGCTTCTGGGATGTAAGGGCACATGTGTTTTTAGGGTAAGGGCATAAGGAAGAAATTGACCGAGGGGAACAAATACAGTCATCATATAATGAATGAAAATGAAAGAGAAGTAAAAAAAGCTCAGAAAAAAAAGCTGAGGGTAATTTATAGGATATAGTAAAGGGTGTTGGGGATCTGCCGTGTGGAAACACTCGCCTTCTTTGAAGGGCAAATAGCCTGAAGTTAAACTAAGTGTATTATTCTGCCCTTTCAGATTCTTTATCAGACTGAAAGTCAAGCAAACCTTTGTTTATTTGCTTGCTGGCACATGATGACGAGAGCGAAACCCCTCAGGCTTATTAACATAAACTTATGAGAGTCTATAAGTGAAAGGACAACGATTGTTGCATAGGTAAAATAAAGCTGGCTCAGGGATTAGTTAAGATCTGCTTTGTAACAGTAAGCGGAACCTTCAGAAAAGCCAAGTATGAAGAGACAAAAGGCAGATATGGTGTAAGGAGAGAGCTGCTGGATGAACTGAATAAGGAGAAAGCGAGGGAGGGAAAGAGGGAGGGGAGGAAGTTAAGCCACTTTTGCCAGCGAACTGAGTCACGGAGCTAGACAGAGAGAGAGAGAGAGAGAAAGGAGGGGGCAACACGGGACATCTCGGCTTGTGTATATCCAGAACAGATGCATCATACTTGCGGCGTTTAAAGTCCAGCGAGAGCACCACACCCCTCTCTGCCCACCCCCCTTCCCTCTAGCCTCCCTCACCTTTCACCTCGAGCCTCGTTCTGCTGCGTGTGAGCGCTCACCGGCAGACATTCAGTCCCAGGCCCAATGCCGGTGAGCCCCCCTGGAAACGTGTTCCCAACCCTCGTGGTTTTGGGTCACATAGTCACCTTGATAGTCGTGTGGAATTGGAGGCAGCGAAAGAAGCAACTCGAAGAAGGTAAGACTGCAATTTTTAAAAAATCTGGATTTGAAAAGTGCGATAAATGATCTGCTGCAAGAAGTTAGTCTTCTGACGTCTTTGGTGAGGTTCTCGTCTTGTATACTTCTTCTCCCCATGAGTGACCACCCCTCTCACTCTCTCTCTCTCTCTCTCTTTCTGTCTCTCTCTCGCTCTCTCACCCCTTTCTTCCTGACATGCCGTACTGCACCACTTAACCCTGTAAACGCCGAGTACAACCAGATGACGTTTTAGAGGCGTATCCTTACTGTTGTATTCAGCTGCTGTTCAAAGCCAACATTACTCATAATATAATGTCTCTGAAGGGGAAAAAAACACAGAATGAAGCTAATGATTTTAAATCCTATGTGAACAGTTTCACTTGAACTTTTGTGCTATTTTATGAGCATGCTAGAAAGAAACCAGGAAGCACGTAAGGAATGTTAATTGTCAAAGGCGTGCAGACGTTCCACTTGTTTTTTTCTTTCTTCTTTTTAGCTGACATTAACGGCTGTAGCATGGTTAACCTGACCTTTTAAAAGTAAGCAAGAGAGGCTCCGATTTCTGCTGTCACATTTCTCTAGTAATATCTTAAGGCTACAAGGAGCTTTTTTCTTTTTTCAAGTCTGCGGTTAGAAGCCACACCCTATACACAGGTGTTAGATGACAGATTGCACAGGTGTCTTGTCTTTTTTGGTATGGATGGCCTACAGTAAATGAAAAATGCTTTACTGTGTAAGCTGTTCTCCTCCAACACGAGTGTTGATGCATCACTAAAACGTGGTTTCTGCAAACTTTCATGCCATCGAAGTATTTACATTTTTCAACGTTGTTCCGTGTTGTGTGGACGTATGTTATATGTGTTGCTATGGATACGTTGGGTATTTGGGTGTGTCCATTCCAGCTAGTTTGCCTGGTAAATCATTTGAAGTCATAACCCTTTGTGTATGCTACCTTTATTTGCATATTCTCCAGAGCCCACTCACCGAAATAAACCTGAAAATCTTGTTTAACAGGCGAACTGATGATATTTTTTTTGTGGTCAGTGGCTCATCAAGTAGTTATAATAGTATTGCTGTTTGTGACATGTCATTCTTAAATCTTTCTGTTTTTCTTAAAAGAAATATGGCCCATTGTGCCCAATGTGTCAAGCTAAAGTTAAATAAATGTTATAACTGTTTTAAATACAGTAAAATTGTATACAATTTACTCTAGATATACATTATTTCTGTACCTTCTGAATTCATTTAACAGTGAAATCATTAAAAAAAATCTAATAAAATGTGTTTATTAATAATGCAAACAGGATGCTTTCCAAGTAGCTAGCTGAGTAACTTTGCTAGTTAAGGATTCGCATTTTTTTGGGGAGAAGCTAGCTGTTACATAGCTAAGCTAATGGTCATTCATTTTCTGAACCGCTTAACCCTAATTAGGGTTGCGGGAGGTCATCTCAGCCGACTCTGGGCGAGGGCAGAGTACACCCTGGACAGCTCACCAGGCCACCGCAGGGCAGAAACACGCTGACGGCAATGCAGCCTATTCTTTACAAAAATCAGCAATGGTTCTTTTACATGTCTCTCACCACAGACAGTGAGAGACATGGCTGGCATTTGATAACCCAGTTAGCTGCAATGGGGGGACAGCAGTAACAACCCATTGATAGTGGGTCATCCATCTCTGGGCGAGGGCAGAGTACACCCTGGACACCAGGCCATCGCAGGGCAGAAACATGCTGACGGCATTGCAGACAAAAGTCAGCAATGGTTCTTTACAATTACATACACACCATACCATACACACCCGTATATATTTAATAATATTATTATATTTATATATAATATTTATATATATATATATGTTATTATTTATATATAATGATATGTATTGTTATATGTTATTGTTGATTGGAGGACGGAATGACAGTCTCGTTTATACACTTATGATAAGGAGTAAATGTAGCTTACCGGCTAACAGTTAGCTACACCTAGATTTCCTTCTGGTATAATATATATATATTTACACTATGGGTTGTGTTGCTAAAGAGAGCAGGTGATGATGCTAAATTTAACTTTGTTTCGAGGCTTGTATACTGGTCCTGGGGCCATGCGTCCCATTCCAACATTATGGCTGTAAGATTTTGGTTTATTGATTACCGTGTGCATTTTCCTAAGCCTCCATTTGACACTCATTCATTGTTGTACATAAGGTAGGTGTTAAGATACTTATTCACAAGCGATTTAATTAAGGTACACATTCGTACATAGACACCAGAGCTCAGCCGTGGTTTATTTAAGTCTCTGAACGGACCGTTCATGTATCCTGGTTACCACCATAACACCAATGACTTCTTTACACTGGAAGGCACATCATGCTATTTGATATGTGCTCTAATGATTGCTGGGCAAACATCTATAGATATCCTGAAAGGTACTGTTAAACAAGAGAACATCAAAATGGACAACACTCCTTGAGCATGGCCTACGTACAGGCAGGATTTTATGCATCCATTGTATTAGTATGTAAGTATGTATGTAATAGTATGTGAATGGGCGGACTGGCAACATGGACCTGGGCGGAGTCTATTATCTGTGATTTTTTTCTTATGTAATTTTACTGTTCCGGTGTAGCCTTAAGAGATAGGTAAACTTTTTATGATACCCGCTCCGTTAGTGTTTTGTCACATGTGTTTTTTTATCCTTTATTCAACGCTTGCCTCAAAAGCTATTATACATTTCAGGACCAATCTCCCAAGTTTCCTGTGATGTGATAACACATTTAAGAGCATGAAGACCACATTTAAGTACATGCTGTGCACGTTTTCCAGGTTTGTCCCAAAGCTGGTCTTTACAGTGACTCAGTATTAATCATTTCCAATGACTAGGAAAATATCTTTCATGTTCAGATTTCAAAATATTTGTCGTTTTTTTGGGGGGTTTTTTTTATCGTTGTCCAGTACTAAGCATGTCAAAAGTAAATAAAACATTCATCTTATTTGCTAAATTCTCCCATATTGTTCAGCAGCTTTAGCTAGATCTTAATGACTCAGCTCTCAAAAACTGTTTACATTTCCATACACTGGGCAACAGAAGCTCTTAATCAAATTCAGTGTTCCACATTTACTGCGGTCTGAAGTGACTCAGAGTTCCTGAATGCGTAGATTTTGTTGCTGCCCTCTGTTTTAAATTTTCATCTGGTTTGTATGACTCACATTTGCCAAAGAACATTCCGAAAACATTTAGTAAAAAGCTCAACTCCCTGTCATTTACGACTTTTTCTACTTTGGTAGTCTACATTTTCAGATGAGTACTTTGAAATATTTTTCTTCAGCCTGAACACAAATTTCTGTAAGATATCGGACGGCCAAAGGGTAGCATATAAGTTTTGATCCCAAACTTGAGTTACAGCCTTGCCTGTACTCTTTGGGTCTTTGTATACTTCCTCACGGTTCTCCAGTTTGCCTTCTCACACTGCGTCTCATGTCAGACATTTCTGTTTTAAGCTTAATCCATAACAACAGTGTGGAGAAAAAAATCTTCCTTTTTAAATTTAGGTATTAGTAATTTTTTTTTTAATGCTGCATGACCGATGTTTTACATAAAGTAATTATTGCTTAAGTAGTTTCATATTTTAGGATAACATCAGCCAAACTATCTTTTTTATCCTAACTTTGTCACCAAACTCCATTCTGCTCATGAACATCTGATTGGCTGATACATAGGTTACTGTTGTTAGTAGGCATACATAACAATGTAAGGCAAGACATTTTGCTCATAAGTACAGACTGTATGTCATGAACAGAGTCTATAATTGTAGACTATATGGTGATAATGATGTGCTTTCTACGGAACATTTCTGCCATGGGCCTTTTCATTTTGTTTAGATATTGTAGCTTCACAGCATATCCCAGGATCCTTACATGCTTCTTTTAACAATAGTTCACATACACTAACGTTGACTTTATTTGTGTTTCTAAACAAATATTGACTCAACCACCTCATCTTTAAGAAAAGCAAACATTTTATCAATGTGACTGCACATTTGCAAATTTGTACCAAATTGTAAGATCCGGTGCAAAAGGTTAAGACCGTAGTCATGGGTGGAGTTGGTTCCAACTGCAATTCAAATCACAGGTTTATATTAGCGCTCTCATTCTAATGCATTATCATTTTTAATATATAATCCAGTAAAAGCTGGTTAACAGAGAGCTCTATGACAATCACTCCACAGTAATCTAACGCTAATAATAATAAACCGTTTTAAAGATTTTATTTAGAAAGGCTTTCTGTAATGAGACATACTGTACTGTGTATTTAATATTTATGGATGGAGTCTCCACTTTCTGCATAGTATGATTAACTGTGTTTTTAAAAATAGTACCTTCAAGAGAAATGAAAAAGAATGTTTATAGCTCTTACAGCACATGTGATAACAGGAACTAACCTGTCTCACTGACATTTGTTGTAACTATGAACAAATAAAAGCCTGTAAATGATTAGTGAATTCCACACGGCAGGTTCTGCTTATTTCTGGACCAAAATTATGAAGCATTTGGGGACTTCTGATCAAAAGTGAATCGGTTCGGGACCTTACAATTTGTTTTTAACCAAAAGATAGCTGGAGAAAAGAGAACTGGAATGACATCAGTGGGCATGTCATTAGTTTGGTGCGAAAGCAGAACGACGTAATAGAGATATGAAGTAATGCATAAATCAGAAATCAGAAAAAAACGAACAAACATTAAAAAAATTTAACGGATATTCAGAGTGATCCGCCGTCTTGCGACTGTTCATTCCCATTAATGCTTGTACAACGCCATCTGTTGATAACCCATTCTTAATTACAATGGTTCTGCAGGAAATGTGGGCTGATTTGCTAACTGGTACTATGGTACAAATAATCCGGCACAGAACTAGTTCAAGAACCTGTTCCCTGCTGAATGAAAGTGGTAGTTATGTAGTTATGGCATGCTGTTCACACCACCCAATGGTTGAATATTTTGAATAACATCACACCGTTTTCTAAATGCTTTACAATTATTATGGCACTTGTTGCATGTTGAACAGGTAGATAAAGTCTGTTGGGTTTTACACCAACGCCTAATGGCTCATCAGATCCGGAGCTTATCCCTGGATTCCGTAGCGTGAAGCGACTAAGTTCTAGTTCAGACTGGTTCAGCTCCTTCTAGACGGAACGCTGTATTTATACTGGAACCCATTTACACTGCTCAGTGGACCGAGGGACACTTGTAGCTAAGACCCAGCCCCAGATCTTGGCACAGTTGGGGATCTGAACCCACAACCTCTTGATCATGAGCCCAGCACCCCAACCACTACACCACTACGTAAAGGACGCCATTAATCCTTTTATAGATCTCTCCAGGCTCGAAATAAGTAGACATGATCATATCTGTATTAATAATCATAAACATAAGTAAATATTATGATCATAATTAGTAGACCACCATCAGATCTGACTGTAACTGTGCCGGATTTAACTGGGGTGTCTCGGGGAGTCACATTTCAATCTGCCCAACTCTGGAGCGCGCGCAGCTCGCCTTAACTCTTGAGCTCTGAGCTCCACAGCGCACACCTCGATGGGCCGGGCTTTCCTTCTGCCGCCTGATGGGTCCTCGGAGACGAAAGCAAAGCGCAAAGCGAGCGATCTGAAGTGAAGCGGAGGAGGCGCGTACAGCGCACACGGGGAGAGATAGTAATACAGGCAGAGTCGGAGAGAGTTTTTAGTGTGGATATGGCCGCTGCTGAGGACATGGCGGCGGTTGCGGCGCTCGCACCCTGCCTCGCGACATTCCGCCTGGACGTGATTTACGGACGCGCCGCGTACATTCACGAGCTGAGCTGCGGAGAAGTCGGACCGCATCTGTACAGCCGCATGTGTTGCGCAGGTGAGAGAAGAGCGAGCGGAGAGCCGTCGGCGCGTAAAGACCGACTGGCTACGTCCCAAACCCACAGTGGTGCCATTGTGTGCTTTTTAGTGTAGTATTCTGTTTGGGACGGACCCCGGTGATTTAGTGTGACGGATAGGAGGGGCTCGGTTACTTTAACCCTTTGAGTGACTCCCCCCTTGATTCCTGCCTTGTTGTTGGGATACGGAGCGCATTTATGCGCATCGTGTTGCGCGCTTTTGCGCTTGTTTTTTTGTAAATAGTTTCTTTGCACTTAAATCACCCCACTGACAAAAGATTTAGGGTTGTGTATTTTATTTCTAGAGCAGTACAGTGGTGAAGCGGTAAGCATGTCCGCCTCACAGCGAGAAGGTCCTGAGTCCCCGAGGGCGTTTCTGTGTAGTTTGCATGTTCTCCCTGTGCTTGTGTGGGTTTCCTCCAGGTACTCTGGTTTCCTCTCACAGTACAAAGACATGCAAGGATTAATCTGTACGACAAATGAATGAATGTTTTATGCTCTGGAACTATTGAAACGCATGAAAGGAACTTGTACAACAAGTTCTAAGCTTGAAATTTTTTTTTTTTGTATTTTAGATTCTGCAGAAAGAGTCAAATATATATATCTTTATAGTTATTTATTTCAACTGTCGGTTTGTTTCTTCAAGCATTTGTTCATTAAGGAAACAGAAAATTCCACCATTGTTAGACAGAATGAACAGCACATGGTAAAAGTTAATCTTTTTTAAATCTCTAGTTCTTTTAATCTATAAAGATTTTATGGGCAGTTATTTGAAAATTAAGTCTCAGAATAATGAAGTTTACATGTACAAGTTCAGGTATTTGATGCTTAATTTTTTTTGACAGGCTTGTGCTGGAGGTGTCAGAAGGCTTTGATTGAAATCATTGGCTAGGAAGTGGGAATATATATACATTTTGCATACAGACAAATCTCAATATACAGTTTTCATTGAGATTATTTTTTTCAGGTGTTTTCTTCTTTAAGGCTTAGTATTTCCAAAATCTTGCATTAGGTGTATTTTTTTTGTTTGTTTATTAGATACACTCTTTACAAAACAGCTTTTTATTACTACCTATAGACTGTTCTATATATAAATTATAGATTACTGTATAGGGTGTAATGAAAGTAAGTGGTATAGGAACACTTCTTCATCACCTGCTGTTTCAGAAACATAAACATTTTAGTTTAGCAATTTGTGGCGGCTCACTTTGCCCAGGGTGTGTGTGCTCATACCGGGGCCCCAAAGCTAAAATTTCTCTTGGGATTAAATACAGAATCAATAAATAAAAGAAAGAAAAAGAAAGGGCTTCATTCCAAAATTTAACAGGAGAAGTTTACATCGGAAAAGTCTCCTCATTTGAAGGCGTATAGACCAAAGCCTAAAAATACACCTATTTCCGTCCTGTGCCTGTATCTGTGTATGTGGATCTGTTGCTTTGTTGGCATCACTCATATTTTATTTTCCATAAGGCACTGTATGGCTGTTAACTCCACTGATCTAATGTAGTTGAACTTGAACGCAGTTGTGCAAACTGTAAACACAAGAGGGAGACATTTTACTAAATCATAAAACCAGATGGTCCCAACCTTCAGTTTGTTGTAGGTGTTAAATGAAAAAGAGATTTCAGGCCATGCAAGGATGTTAGTCATTAATTAAGTAAAACGGTCAAATTTGCCAATAGTTTACTCTGCAGCAATAACATCACCACCAGGTTCTCCTTTTTCTGCGTGCCAACGAATGTGCGGTAATGCCATGTTCTATTTTATATGTGAGTCACTGGGGGAAGTGTGATACCCTGGCTTCTATGTTGCAGAACCCTTTAGGCACTTCTGGCTTTGCACCACAATAACAGTGGTAAAGGTGTGGGTCTGACATCCAGTCTTACACCATCTATCAATGCAGGATCAGTAGATCATCCTTTATTGCATTCATGATTTATCTGTTGGCGCTCAATCTAAAATTGGCATAGAAAAGAAGCCCAGTAGGTTCCCCTTTGTTTATAATTATACACATGTGCTTGTTGAACCTTGTACTGTGTCTGTCATAAATAAGGTTGTTTTTACGGCCATGTCTTTCAGCCAGAGAAGGAAGAACGTGTTCTGATAACATTCCAGTCTTCAGTTTGAGATTACTGGTACAAGCTTTCACATGTACATTTACTATAGCATGTGAGAAGGGGGTATTATTGCTAGTTCACTAGGACCAGAGGTTAGTTATGTCTACATATTTTTGTGCAACATTCCCATAGTTCCTGATTAACCTGAACACTTTCCATTATCTTGCATGCACAGCAGACTTTGCAATATTCTAGATCCTGCATATACAGTAGATTTCCATGTAGACTTCTCACCTGTGATCATTATTTTTATATCACAATTAGGAATAAGCGGTTTGGAGAATGAATGAATGAATGAATGTGGCATGATTCATCAGAAGGTGATTATTTGTTTTCTATAACAGCAAGTCCAGCATTAGTTCCGCCTACAAGGTTTATATTAATGCCCCTGTTCTAATACATTATAATTTTCACTGAAATATCTTACACAGGTTGCAGCAATATTGCAGTGCCTGGAGAGCAGTCAGGGGTTAGGTACCTTGCTCAAGGGCACTTCAGCTGTGAGAGTGGAGGAGGGGGAAGGGGGAGGTCTTTCCCTCCCGCTGACACACATTTTTCCTGCTGGTTTGGGAATCAAATCATTGAGCTTTCTTTAAAGTCTATTTGCCTGTGAGGAGATTGAAAAGTCATGCAAAGGAAAAATTTTTGATTTTAGTCACAGGATTGTCTTTTTAGGTTGCAGCAATTTCCCAGTAACATATAGCAAGCTACACTCTTTGCACTAACTTGTTGTAACTATTAATAGATAAAATCCATGATGTTTTATGAGAAAGTTATGGTTTTTGCCATGGTGGGAGTAACTCCAGTTTGTGCTCAACCACATCACTCTGTGACTGATGACGTCTCTAAAACATCATGCTTATTCGGTATTATTCCTTACTTTTAAATTGCTCTAATGCAGTTCGATTACTTAAGTCACTCTGAATAAGGGCACCTGGCAAGTGCCATAGATGTAAATTTCTTATTTTCACTAACTTCTTAGTGAATTAATTTAGTCTCTTTGTAACTGTTTTGGATGAAAGTTGCCACATCGAATTTTTTACTTACTACATTTATTTAAGTATATTTTGGTATTGTCTTTTTAATGAAATCTCTCAGCACCAGTCCCACAGTACTGTGTGGCTCGGTGTCACGTTGGCTGGCCTGAGTTAGGCCGAAATCCTTCAGTCAGGACATCAGACCCCTTTTTAATTCTGCTCAATTCTATACAAGCTGTGTGACAGTTAAAATGCAAAGAATCCGATCCTCATCTTTTTCCCAAACAGAGCCAGCATGCTGTAAACTACTAGCTCATGTTTTATTTATTTATTTGTTTGTTTGTTTGTTTGTTTGTTTTTGCATTACTCCCATAGATAAAACTATGATGTGTTGTCCTTAAAGGTATTAATTAAATATTTTGGTCTCTATTATTGTGTTCTTATCAAAAACGTTTGCACTCAACTGTACATTATGTTAAATGAAGGCATTATTTGAGTGCTTATTGTATAATCCTTTTTTTCCCTTAAACAACAGAAAAAGTCATCATTTTATTCTTCTTTCCTTTATTATTGTATTTTGTATTAATTTTAAAATGAGGGAATAATGTTCATTTGATTTGATAATATTTAACTTGTGTTGACAGCGTAACCGTAGAGTTATAATGTTTCTTACCTCAAGATGTCTCGTGTTTGTGCAGACAAAGCAGTGCTTTGAAGCTCTGTATTATAATCAGTGTGTAATTCTCAGGGTCACATTCTGCATTTCATAATGCCGTCTTTTTGGCCACACACAGATAATGACATGGTTATGTGCAGATCAGTGCACATGCCTCCTGTGTGGACTGATTCAAATTTCGGTGCTTTTGTCACAGTCATAACTCAAGGCTATAACAGACACTGAGCTGCTTTAAATCCAGTCTTCACTGCTAAATACTTCCATGTGTCAAAAAAAGCTATAATATTTTATAGACATTTAAAAGCAGTGAGTCACATTTTCCTTTGTGAAAAAGCAGGCTTTCCCCAGTATGGGAATCAAATACTCTTGCACTGCCCCCTGTTGACCAGATCCATAACAGGGCTCCGTTAGTGGGTCTGTCCCTCATCCTAGTACAGCAGACGATGATTAAGTGATACCCTTCTGCTCTCTTATTCACTGTATGAATTGTGTCTCTTTAGGTGTCATGTCTAGCACTGTGTATATTTTGAAATGTGCTACGTCTTTATGTTTCATTAATTTTTGCTAATACATACATGGGTGGCACAGTGGTGTAGTGGTTGGCATGTCCGCCTCACAGCAAGAATGCCCTGGGTTCGAGTCCCAGGCTCAGGGATTTCTGTGTGGAGTTTGCATGTTCTCCCTGTGTGAATATTGTCATGAAAAATTTAAACAACCAACATGGATATAGTGCAC